>PYXC01000584.1:3082500-3440000 GCA_015244755.2 Tenualosa ilisha
ACGGTGACCTGATACCTGATCTGTGGCCCAGTAAAGACCACAGCAGTGACCCCCCCATCTCTCCCTCTTCTCCTCTTTTCTCTCCTCCCTCTCTCTCTCCTTGTAACCCAGGGGGTACCTTGACTAAATGAGGGAGGTAGAGGGAATGGGGAGGGGGGGTTGGGGCACAGGGCCCCACTACAGTAAACAGCAGCGTTTGAAGCCAGGTGGAGGATGTCTTCTCCAGCTCCAAACACAGCCAAGGTGCCCAAACAAGCGTGCGATGCAGAGGACCTCTGACCTGCTGCTGATTCATCATTGTGGCTTCCCTTCTCCCCAGGTACCCAGGAGGATCTGGAGCTGATCTGGGAACAGATTCGGGCAGTTGTGCACCAGCACTGGGCCTCAACCTTTCCAGATTCTGCTGGGTGATCTGGGTCGGCCGATGCATTGGTGTTGGAAGTGGAGAGAGGCAGACAAGGCCAGGGAAGAGCAGTGATGGATGGAGTAGGCCTTCAAGGTCAGCAGTCTTCTTAATCTATCCTGATAGACTTCATATGTAATCCATTTAGGAGTCCACCATTTGTCTTAGCCCATGCTCCTCTCTCCAAACTCTTTTCTTCTGTCTTTTTTGCTTCGTCGTCTCTTTTTTGCCTTTTTTGAAGCAAATATTGTGCGTAAAACTCCCAACCTATTTCATATTTCATGCTTGTGGCTCTTATGGATGTTCTGTTTATTCAAGTGTGATTGATTTATTTTGATGCATTTACTCCAGGAAATGTTATGAACATGATGTAATGGAAGACAAGGAGGCTCAAGCTGTTTTTTGCGAGGTAACCTTCTGCTTGGTCCCCTGGTGAAGCAGCTCTTAGAATAACACTGGTTTGTCATCACACGCAGCCTCATGGAAGTGAGGGAGTGGAGAGGAGGTGGAACGAGGCGAATTGGAGGTACTTGAATGGGACGCACACTGGGAGGCCCACGGGAGGAATTGCACCCTTAAATGTGAAGCAGATGCAACGAGGGCGCTGCTCACAGCACTTTACGAGCCTGTGAGAACCACGGCCGCCGACACCAAGACACTGAGGGAGCAGAGGCAGCTAATCACCACAGGCAAACTGGAAATGACCCCCAGTGTCCCTCCCCACGCCAGCCCCCTGTCCTCTTCCCACTGTTTGTTTAATTTCAGTTTAGAGAAACACACATTTGAATAGGCTTCTCCTAGTTCTTTGTCAGGATCTGAAAGGTTAATAAACACCTCTCAGGGTGCCTCCACAGGGCTCTTTTATTTATATATTTGACTTCACACATACATACATATATACATACATATATCCAAGCTCACATGCACACACACACACACACATACACATGCACACACACATGCACACACACACACACACACACACACACACACACACAAGCACACACACACACACACACACACACACACACATACACATGCACACACATACACACTGACCACACACACACACACACACACATACACACACACACATGTGGTGCTTTGTTAATGAGAAGAGCTGTCGGGTTCCACTGTGACTGGGATGGGACTGAGCAGAAGGATGCTCCACTCTGGACATGCAGCTGAGTCCACCCAGAGGACACAAAGACTGCCACCTGTCAGACAGGGATTTAGTCTGTCTGTGCCCAGTTCACAGTAATGAGACACACACACATTCTCTCTCTCTTTCTCTCTGTCTCTCTGTCTCGCGCACACACACCCACGCGCACAGGCGTACGCACGCTCACAGACACACAAACGCACACACATAGACAAAGTCTGTGCACATGTGTATGACCATGTGTGCATGTGTGTGTGTGTCTGTGGGTGCGTGTGTGCATGTGTATGTGTGTGTGTGTATATGTGCGTTTGCGTGCGTCTATGCATCTCTCTCTCTCTCTCTCTCTCTATCTATCTGTCTATCTCTCCTTCTCTCTCTCTCCTAGTCTCTCACCTGCATGCCCACACTCCTCCCTCAGTAATCTAATAGGGAACCTTCTGCTCTAGTTGCTCTTGAGATTCATGTCCTGGCTCCACCCCAGGATCAGGCCTACCGCTGAGCATGTGAATCCACCTTCACCTCCTCTTGCCTGGGCAGCAGCTCAGCTCAGCTCCCCTCTGCGGGGCATGGAGCTTCAGCCTTGAAGCCGCTAAATGGGAGCTGACAACCCAGAAATTAGGCCCTTAACATGGAACAGTGGAGGAAGCTGAGCATGACCCGTCCGCTTGGTTAAGCAAGACTGAGCGCTCTTGTTTTGGTGGAATTTAGAGCAGTTGCTGTCATACTGTTCCAGGATGGTTTAGCTTATGACTCTCTCTCTCTCTCTCTCTCTCCCTCTCTCTCTCTCTCTCTCTCTATTTGCCTCCAACTCTCCTCTCTCGCTCTCTCTATGCCTCTCTCTTTCTCTGCCTTTCTCAAAAGTAAGCTTATGACTCTCTCTCTCTGCCTCTCTTTCTCACTTTCTCACAGTTAAGCTAATGATTCTTTCTCATGCTGTGTGTGTATGTGTGTATGTGTGTGTGTGTGTGTGTGTGTGTGTGTGTGTGTGTGTGTGTGCCCTTTGGCCACAGGTTTTTGTTGTTGAAGCAGTTTGTTGATTCCCAAAAGGTGTGGGTCAGCAGAAGACATGTGAAACATGTGACCCAGTCCAAAGTACTGAGGTGGAGCCCAGGTACAGGCCAGACACAGGAGCTCTAGTTCCCCAGCACTGCAACACAGCACCTCAGCCACCACTGCTGATGGGTGTCTGTGTTTCAATGCCTACTGAATATGTGAAACATTAGTATCAGTGTGTCTAATGAGAGCAGACGCTGCCACAAACCCTGGGCCAGGCAGGCGGGCAGGCGGGGTGAAGGGGGGTGTAGGAGGGTGCAGCTCCACGGGGCTGTGGCCGGCATCAGGTTGTACACAGTTCTCACAGTGAGTGTGGGAAAGAGGGCCGCATTACTGCAGGTTACAAGCATGTTGATTTCCCACGAGACGAGCCGGTGGGGAGCAGGTTAGCTTCCGCTACATTTGCAACCATGCAGTAAGGAGCAGGGAATCGGAGAGCCTGCTCATGACTAATTCACTGCGAGCTGAAGAGCATCAACATCATGAGCTATTTATTTATTTCAAGATCCCCAGCTCTCTCCAAACGCAGAGCACCAGTACAAGCATCAGATAGCAGTGCTGACGGACGTGATGATCACATGCACTATTCCCTTCAGTGTGTTTCTGGTTCTCATAATGAAGCTTAAACACACACTGAGTGCCTGGTGATGATGGGGGACAGCTCAAGGTCACTGGAGCTTTTGGCTTTGCATGGAGCCGGCAGACACATTCTCCAAATGTATACTGTCAAGGTGGAGTATTTATGAGCGTGCACTCCAAGGGCAATCATAGCCAGAGCAGGAGAATGATGGATTCCGCTTCAGGCTCGGAAAGCTAGATGGGCCAGCTTTGGATCATGGGAAATATGTTGGGATGATGACGTCAGTGAATACCCCATATCAGCGCAGCTCTCGTTTGAATGGCTCGGTGCTTGGGTGGGTTCTTTTCTCTAGAGAGTTCTCTGTGGGCTGCAGGACGTTTATAGGAACACAGGGCATTGCTGAAACACCTCTAGATGCACTGTGCTCTTCCTCTTACAGATCATTTCATCACATTAGATTACTTACAGTAATCACTGCCAGCAGCACATACAGAGTAGATATATCACATGGATTTACAATATTCACACACATAAAGGTGCCTGGACTGATACTTTCTTACATAGATAGACAGACAGATAGCTAGAGATACTTTATCCTGAAGTAAAATAAGGCGGAGGAATGTAGACTTGTGGTTTAAGGACAGCAATAAAGGCTCGGCTGTGTGGATGACTGCACTGAAGCAGATGACATGTCTATGGTGGCTTGAGTGAGAATGTTGGCAAAGTTGGGGACTTTTTGACTGTTTCAGTGAGGAGAAGGCCAAGATGTTGGACCTCATCCCTGGGAAAGTGGGAGAGTCTCTGGACTAAACAAGGCAGCCCCTCCAAGAGTGCTTGAGATGGGATCTCTCATCGTTGTCAGCTCAGCTCCTGGGAACACAGGGATGTCAGCACAAGTGTTACAAGAAGTGGCCCTCTCCATATTCTGACTGTTTTTTATAGTGCAGCTGTTTGTGTCTGGAGTGTCATCCCTGGAGATCATTTAGCCATAATGAGACAGCGAGAGACTCTATTTGTGGGATCTCTCTCAAGAGTTGCTGGAGCCATGTTTATAATGTCCAGCAATGGATTGTTTTTCATAGTTGGGAGATTGTAGAGACTGATTTCATGGCCCGACTGTCACCTTTGGCCATGCTCTCCCTGCAGGCTTGTGCTGAGGAATTAGATGACATCATGGTGTACATACCGCCTACACTGTGCATGTGACACATGCATACACACACACACACACACACACACGCACATGCATACAATTACAAATATGTTCACACACACTTCCATGACTCCTGGGAAATGAAGAACATTCTAACACTACTTCATTCCAAGGGGTCCCACTGTGGCGTGTGATGTGATGGAATACCACATGGTGAGGTAAAGTCTGAGGCCTTTGAGCCCCCATTAAGACCCCCCACCTCCCAAACCCCTGACCCCCGACCCACACACCCTCCGCTCACAACCCTCAACTCCCCCGTGCCCCCACCAGCCCTTAACCCCCTCCCTCACTGGGCCTGCCTACACGTCATTTGGTAGATCTTACACAGGAATTGAGAAAGATCTCTCTCTCTATCTCTGTGGTGTGGGTAATGAGCGGCAGTGACTGTATCAGTAACCTTGGTGTCCGCAGCTCCGACTGCACTGCGTCAGCCTCCGAAAGAGGCCACACTTGCACGCCGGCTCGTTTTCCCACAACCTCTGGGCACCTTGGAGGAAATCATCCGTAGCTAACCGTGCCTCCTTAATCAAAGGGCTGAAAGCAGAAGTTGTCCCGGAGGTTGGCCGCCGCGAGTGTGGCATTAGCAAAGCACATGCTGCCCCTTTCACTGGCCAACAATGTAGCCCATTGTCCCAGCGCAGATCTGTCCATTCTGATTTAGGAAGGGGATCTCAGCTGGGGGAGACAATGGCAGAGACGACAGCAAAGCAGAGGAGACAACAGGAGAGGAGAGAGGAGACGTCCAAGTATCGAGACTGACACAGTGTCCCTCATGAACGGAAAAAACAGACAGCATTTCAAGAGCCCCTTGACTGCCACGTCACATCAGACTCTCGATGTCTGGAACGATCTCCACAACTCCACTCTCACAGAGGGGGGAGAACTGCATGTCTATTGTTTCCACCCAATGAGCATTCAAAACACTGAGCGTCACATGCTATTTTCCATAGGTTTGTTTATTTACTAAACACATCAAGTCTGTCTTGTCCAGTCAGTGTACCTTGGCTCTCGTCCTCCAAACGGAGATACTTCTGCTGATAAGGAGACTTTCCCACACTGTTTGAAATATTATCAGTGATGAAGGGACTTTGGCACATGGTTTCCATCCATATATTTTCATCCACAGCAACATTGATTGCATCCGCTGTCTTCTTGGATGGAACTTTTCAGTGAACTGACAGTCTGGCAGTGAGTCCTCCATGAGTCTGAGAGAGGAGTGTTCTCATGGGGGTTGCTTTTGAACGTCTTGCTTTGCTCACTTTTGCCTTGTTTTGGCAGGTTGAGTTCTAAGTAACCCTGCGTGTTATTCCATGTCTGTTTGATTCAAACCCAGAGTGGCGCTCCTACCTCTGAGCCGTGCAAAGCCGATCCCCACCCCCTCCCCCCCATGAAGTGAAGTGAAGTGAGCAGAGAGAGAGCAGTGAGTACACACCAGTCCTGTGTTTTTTCTAACCCAGAGAAATAAATCTGCAGTCATCTAAGGAGGCATCCACTCTTAAGTCCCTCTGCCATGTTTGGGGTTATTAATAGCGGCCAGTCTGTCCGTGTCTACACAAAGTGCTTTGTGTGGAGCATTGTGTGTGTGTCCTGACACTGGACCGAAGATAAATGTGCGCTCCTCTGCCTCGGAGAGGTAAACATCCTGAGAACCCCGCTGGCTCTCCCACCCCTACACACCATCTCTCTTCTTTCTTATCTCTGCCTCTCTCTCCAGGGCAGCCAAACAGAGAGCAGCTCAGTTTGATAGATGGGGACTTTAGGGCTCAGATTAAATATGATAACAGTTATGACATGCACTAGAAAAAGACAGAGAGCGAGTGTGTGTGTGTGTGTGTGTGTGTGTTTAGCTCCTACTCACATAGGTGACAAACCAGTGGTAAGTGGGTGGCGGGTAGAGTTTCAGTGTCTCTGTGTTGTTTGGAGTTGATCACTGAGGGGTTTTGGAGGTGCCTCCTGGAGATTAGTGGGAAGTAGAAAATTGTTTGGAGCCGATGAAGCCATGCAAGACTCATTCTGATTTCATGCGTGCCCAAACTATCTCAGTGTGCTTTCCAACATATTGTTCAAGGCACATTCATCCGTAAAACATTTGGAATTGCCTACAGCACAGATTTCCCCTAAAGTATTTGGAAAGATTTCACGGCTTCAGATTTGTTTTCCTCCTTTGATTGGTCGATCTCCTGATAAAATAACATTTGAAACATTCGCTGTAAAAAAGCACAAGGTTCATGCGTGATTGCTGCTGGCACTTTTAAAAACACTGGCCCACATCTTCAAGCATGTGACATCATACTTCCTATTTATGTGGTCGGTTTGGATTCACAGAATTAACTTCAACCTGTCAGGCCTTGTTAGCCAGGCTTTTGTTTACCCACTCTCCAAGAGGCCAGCCATGCAGTTGGCCTCCATCGACTGTCCCAGTGCTGTTTACTGCTGTGGCAGCCTGTTTCACTCCCGAAAAAAGAAGAGCCTGAAAGAAGAAGAAAAAAAAAAGAGAAAGAAAAAAAAAAAAAAAACAGTTTACTGCTTTGCGAGACCAGGTCCAGCATATCCATTTCCCTCATGGCAACTGTTTTGCTTAGGGTTTGTTTACCATGCGTCATGGTCGACGTGGTTAACACAAGAAAGGCCCTGGCTTTTAAAGAGCACTTATAAAACCCAGGGGCCAGCATGCTGGCTTCATCTTTCTTTATTCTTTCTCGCTGTCTATCCTTCTTTCTTTGTACCTCTCTCTTGCCATGATTAGGGCCCAGCATCAGGCTGTTTAAGGGGGCGCCTTGCTCTCTTTCTTCCCTCTCTTTTATGGCAGGAGGAGGGTTGGCGCTTAAGCTGGGGCTCGTCGGAGAGGTGGTCCTCTATTCTCTCCAGTTCGTCACACAGAGGGTGGGATGGGGGAGGACATAGCTCTTGAAGTAAAGACTATCTATCAAGCGTCCGTGAAGCCCCTGAGAAAGGAGCTGCTTTAGACAGATCTGTCTGTGGGCTGAGGGAACACGGTCCTCCTGGCAGATGTGTCAAAGAACCAGGGTGACAGGGGGAGTGTGTGTGTCCTTGTGTGGATACGTGTATGTGCGTGTGGTGTGTGTGTGAAGGAGAGTGCATGTATATAAACCTCTTGGAAGTTTTTGACTGAGTGTTGGGAGACACTGGAGGTTTATTGTAATCCTGCTTTAGCCCAGCCTAGGCTCCCAACACGTGTGGCCCAGTCCAGCTCTTAGCAGGGCCCTCTTGTCCCTCCCTCCCTTCACCCATCCCACAAGTTGGCACTGTAAGGCTCCAAACTCCCTTCCCCTTGAAAAGGCCATGACGTCAAGCTCCAGAAACAAGCTAGCCCTGGACCAGCCCCTGGACTTTGCTCCTCTGTCTGTATAATTATGAGTGATTTTACGATATATTTCTTTCCCGATGTGGAAAAGCTTTTCTCTGGCGTTTGTACTGAGTGTGACAGTGGACACAAATGGAGCTCTTACTCATAGCCATAGCTCCTTGTTGTGGAAACAGTGGTGGTTGGGGTTTGGTGTGGGCTGTGGTTTATTACACAGGACCAGAAGTACTGTTCAGAGGTATCTTTAGCAGCAGGACACTATTTGGACAGTTGGGCTCTGTCACTCTGGGGGTTTACTGTGTGTGTGTGTGTGTGTGTGTGTGTGTGTGTCTTGCAGCCTGGAGCCATCTCTCTGCTGAACATTAACATAGAGGCTACTGTGTTGGTCAGTCCAGGGGGAGTTTGGATAACTAAGATTAGCCTTGTGCAAACAAAAGCAAGATTTGCATAAGGACAACAAGCATGCAAATGTACTCCCTCTTATCTGTGTTCTCATTTTCACTAATAATAGGCCATTCCATTCACAGTTAGCATTTGGACTTCTCCCAAAGATAAAGCTTACTACATAGAGCTTTGTGCCACTACACGCTGCTCTCGAAGAGCTGAGATGACTGTGTTAGGAGTTGCTCTGATGACCCAGCAGTGCTGGGTTGTGGGACTTAGTTAGAGGCTCTTCTAATGACCCAGCAGTGCTGGGTTGGGACACAGGGCTGTTCTGAGGACCCAACAGTACTGGGTTGTGGGACTGAGTAAGGGGCTGTTCTGATGTCCCAGGAGGAGGAGCAGTGATGTCAGCATCAAACCCGGTGGTGCTAAACAATGGGGAGCTTGGCTTGGAATGCCCCAGGCAAGCCATCTGCCATGGATGGAGTGGACGGCCATTGTGTCAGCGTTTCTGGAATGTTCTGGCAGATTGATGAGAGGAGCCTGGTTGATTCCTTTAGGGACCCCCAGTGTGTTCCACAGGGGTCGGTCACAATCCTCAACCCCCACAAGTGCACCCCCCACCCGCGTCTCCCACCCCCTTCATCCCCTGTGAGCGGACACTAGAGGAGTCAGCCAGTGTAACCTTGTGACTGGGCCACAAGTTTGCTATGTGAGCCCAGGGAGCACTTAAAATGGCCTTCTCAAAGCTCTTTTTTTGCTTTTAAATTTCATTTGAAAACTGACAGGGATGCCAAGAGATTAACATTTAGTGTGAGGTCTGTTTGTAGCCCTCAGGAAAACCAGATTATGAGCATGGCTTTCTGCTACCCATTTGCAAAAATCTGAACAGATGAAAGTAGGTGAGAGTAAGTAATCCTCTTAATAAGGTGGAGCCGCTCATTTCAGAGTGATTTTTTGCAAAGCTCTTTAACAAGAATTATGTGTTTCAACTCTCAAACTCCTCGGCAATGCTTGTGATGTGAAATAGCCTCCTAGTCCTTTGGTGGTCTTTTAGTGATAACACAATATACATAAAGTTAAGGAGAGGGCACTGAATTCAATGGACTGTAGACTGAATATATAGATTGAAAGAAACTTTGAGAGAGAGAAATACAAAAGTAACCAAGAAAGCAAGCAGGTAAAGAAAGAAAGAGTGAAAGAAAGAAAGAAAGAAAGAAAGAAAGAAAGAACACAGAAGACTTGTCTGGAAAGTCAGAAACAATGGCAAAATAGCAGCTAGGCGAGGAAAGACACATTTGGGTATAAAGGAAGTGTGCAGGCCCAAGCAAAGGGGAAAGGGAGCGGGAGCTTTGGGGAGACAACAAGAGGAGGCCTCTGGGTCAGCACTGGGTGACGGAGGGAGACAACAAGAGGAGGCCTATACACAGTATGCCTATACACAGCCTAGCCTGTGACCTCTGCAGCAGGTGTGGTTGACCAGGCTTTTCAAGGGGGCAGAGAGACAGAGAAGGAAGCCCCACCCCACCCACCACCACCCCTCTCCACCCAAGCTCCACAGTGAGGGGGCTGGGGAGGACAGATGTTGTATGTATGGGGGAATCCCCTGGAGGCAAGTGTGTAGGGTCTGCTGATGCTTCACAAGGAGGAGGAACAATCAAGGGTCAATCTCTCACACAATCCCACATGCAACCTGTTGCCATGGTTACAGGTTGCTGCGATGGGGTGGGGCTATTTAGTTTGCATGTTCTTGCTATGGCGGTTCATTTGAAACTTACTCCACAGACATTCAGCAAAAAATACTGATCAGTTCTCAAGAGCTGACAAGTTTCATTATGGCCACATTTAGCAGTTTCTGATGCAGAGCTGTGGAACTTGCTAAATAATGATGGCTCCACCAGAAGCAATATTATCAAAATAGTGCATCATACTAGTCTGCTTCCCACTAGGCTTGGCCTATCTCTACCTCTTTCTGTTAGCCTGAGATAGGAAACCAATCAAAAACTCGCTTTTAACCCCAGTGTGATAGGGGCTTTACATGTGTTTTGTTTCAAATTATACAGACACCCTCCTCTGTCTCATCTCTGCAAATCATCAGGACCACTGGTCTGATTGGTTGTAGGTCTGTCCAATCCATACACAGGCATTTTGATGTGATGTCCATTGATTCCACCTCAGGGAATTGGGAGATGACAGGAAAGGAGTCAGTCCGAGCTGAATAGCTGATCAGTAAGTGAGAACCAGGCTAGCATCATGCAGTCACTTCATTCTATGCTGTGAACACACAAGCACTGTCACCAGGCCCTGTCACTCTTGTCTGTGGTCCACACATAAAGTCATAGCATGCAAGCTCTGACAGCAACATGGCTGAAGATTTAGCAACAGGTGATTAATTACAGGTGAACAATTACATGTGCCACTTGCACTAACACATATGGCCATGGGGCTGGCACTATACTACATGTCTTAAAGGTCTACTGTGCTTTGGCCATGATGAGCGCATGGCAACTCCATGGCGAATGCTAACTGGCACGTGTTCACAGGGAGCCTGTGGAATGGAATGTGTTGGCTGGAGATGATTCCAACAAGAAATTGTTGAAGAAGGGAATAAAGCAGGAGGCGATGGGAGGAGGGGCAAAGGGAGGGGGGGTGGCCACTTCAAAGCAGTGGGAAGCAGCAGACAGAAGAGCAGGGATTAAAAGCACAGCAAGCTGTCTGGCCTGTTTACTGCCTTCATTTTAGTCGTTTCCTCAGTGGAAGGCCAGATAGCCACTGCTCTGGTATGCAAGCCCCAGCACAGCACTTTGATCAGCGCTTTGAACACACACACACTAACACACACACACACACAAGATGATAAACTGATGGCAAAGACAGCTAATTTCCTGTTATCATCCATATATGAAGGTGCAGCTGACTGACGACCTATAACAAGAGCCTGTTTTCCCATTCCAAGCCTTATCTAAAGGCCTGTGACACAGAGGAGCAGAGCTCAAGTGAAAGATGGGGGTTGCAGCATGTAAGTCGAGTTAGCAGTGACTACCTAGGGAACACTTAATCTCTGTGAGTGTGTTAATTAGCTGCAGGCAATCAATCAAGAGTGAAGCTGGACTGTAATTTAGATCAACAAAGATCTGAGTCTGGATATCTTCAGCAAGTGTTATTGAGCCCCTCAGAGCAATGTTCCTGGGCAAGGCAAATTGAAAATAGCCCAGTAAAAAAGGATTCATGCCTAATTGGTCTATTAATCATCTGCAATATCAGATTGTTATTGTGCTTGGGGACACTATAGATAGTCTTGGACTTTGGAAGAAATTTGTCCCAGGTGTGAAGCCACAAAACAAGCTCTGTGGTAGAGGTGAATGCTTGCACAAATTTGGAAATCTGCCTGTAATTTCTGATGACTCATAAATACGATCTAAGACATTTTGTGCACATCATACTTTTCTCAGTATAACACTATATTCAAAAAAAGTGAACTGGCAACCAAGGCTAACCAATGGGGGCAAGGTAAGTCTGTTTCAGCTTCAGTCTCCCCGCCTCCGTTAGTTAGCGTTAGCTGTCGGTTTGCTCAATCTGTGTCACATCAAATTTCTCACTCTCCCCACTGACAGCATTTGGTGACCTTGAACAACAGGGCTAGGGGTTGAAAATGGCTAGAGTTCTCCTTTACTTTACAATTACAACAGTAATTAATGCTGCATAAAAAGTTTTTTTTTTTGCGAATGTATTGTTTTTGTTAGTTGTCATAAAAGATTGCACCATTTCATTGTATTACGGCGTATTGAAACTGCACTCAGAAAGGTAAATCTAACTGCATGTGAAGACGTCCAGATGTTTGCTGATATTTATCCCCAGTTAACAGGCACCCCGAGACGATCACTCACCAGCAAAGTTTCTCGCATGTAAACTGTGACGGCCTCTGAGACAGTGGCCATCAGTCTATTCACATCACCTTTTAGTATTGGCTCAGCACAGATAGAACCTGGCCACAGCAGGTAGGCCTACAAAGAATCATAAAGTGTACCAGGTAGCCTACAACAACCAACGGAAAAGCAAAAAAAGCAAGTAGAGTAGAGTAGAACGCTGTAGTGGAAAACAGGGTTAATGCATCTGGTGTATGGAGGAATCTGTTCTCTTCTGAAAAAGGACGGTCTGTTATGCTTGCCATTCTATGGACATGTTCCTTGTTCTGTGTGAAGATTGCATTGTGATCACACACTAGAGCCAGCAAGAACAGATGAGCCAACAGGGTGAGCGGTGTAGCTGTGTTGCGTTGGGTTGGACTGACTCCAGATCAGCAGAACTGTGGGCTAAACTCAATAATTACAGAACACAGGAACGCACAACAGTAGTCATTGCAAGGCTTTTGCCACAATTATGTCACATGTAAATTCAAGTGTATTGCCCTGAGGGATAAGTCTTCATCAACATTTGTGTTTTGTGTGTGTGTGTGTGTTTGAGTTTGTGTGAGTGTGAGTGTGTTTTCAAGACACAGTGACACTCAGTAGAGTTTTGAAAAGAGTGGTGACTCTCCAGAAAAATTATGTAAATAGAAGCTTAATAAACTTTTTTTTTTTTTCTGCACTTGTCCATTCTCTTCTTCCTTTTCTTCTTGGTGGAGACCCTGTTCCATTGTTGAGCCCTTTCTGCACCTTGCCAAGGGCCTTGTCTTCACTACAAAGTGGCTGCAGGCTCCTCTGTGGGGCCGGTTGAGCCCACTGACCGCTCCCATTGATGCTGTCAGTCATCTGGTACGTGACGTTTGTGCAGCCTTGCAGGGATGAGCGCTCAGGGTCAGAGTGGACCCCAGCCCCAGAGAGGAGGGGAGGCCATGGACCAGCTGCCTCACCATCACACTGGACACATCTTGAACTTCGGCCAGAGAGAAAGAACGTGTGTGTGTGTGTGTGTGTGTGTGTGTGTGTTATGTATGAAAGACTGTGTGTGTGTGTGTGTGTGACTTGAAAGACTTACAGGGGGCAAAAGCACCCTGGTCAAATCCCCCATTTTTTTTTTTACTTTTTCTCTTCTTCTCTCTTTTTTCCCTAAAGAGGTTCACTTTCAGAGCTTTGGCCTGGGGAGCAGAGGTCACCCCGCCACCTAAAGAGAGGGGCAGCTGTTTGGGAAGATCCGACCACCCCTCCTGCACACACACACACACACACACACACACACTCTCCCTCCCTCTCTCGCTCTCTCTCAGAGCGCTTTGGGTCAGAGAGAATAGGATTACCTTGACCCTGGGCTGTTGATAGATGCTTTGGGACAGAGTGAGGGTCAGTGTTGTTTGAGGACAGACAGATCTCAGGCCTTCACCCTCAGACACATCAGTTTATTTGTTTGGCCAAATTGGCACAGACTGACACTGTGTCCATTTTACATGCCCACTCATGCCCCTGTCTGGCAGCCATGCTGTGTTCACATGCACAGTGTCTTTCTTTACAGCCTGAACTTATTAACATAGGGATTTTTTTTGTTGTTTTTATCTATTATATCTCTGACTGATGCTTTTGCTTCATTTGAAAAGAGATGTCTGATATAACTCTTAAATGTTCCAGTTTCTGTCAGTGATTAAGGGATGTTAGCCATTTTTAATGCCACTCTCTGTAGCCAAGCAGATCTTGAAGAACATATCTGGCATGGAATATGTGGCCGAATCTCTGATAGAAAGTATCTTTTCATCTCCCCAAATTAAATTTCCCCTCTGAAATACAAATGCACGGAGCGACTTGAAGAAGGATTCTTGTTCTTGCCTGTGCAGTTGGCCGTTACTAATTCAATTGCCTGGCAAACTGTATATCTGAGAGAGACCAGGGATTCCGCCAAAGCCTCTTTCTGGCAATCAAGGAAGGCAAGGAAGACTGGAAACTTCAGGGTGTAACTTCAGAGGTGCAGCAGTCTGGAGTCACACAAATTCATCTCTCAACTCACCACCCGACTGCGAGAACACAGAGTCAGAAAGAGATGGAGAGAAAGAGTGTGAAGAGAAGAGGTGTACTTCAGAATTGGTGAGCATTGCTCTGTCCTCATGGTGCCTTGGGGTGTACGAGCCCTCGGCTGCCCTGGGTTTATAATTTACGTGTGGCAGCTGCTCCCCCTGAAGTTGTTCTGTGACACGCTTCTCAATTCGACCTTATGACTTCACTCCCCTTTTTAAAAGAGAGGGAGTGAGCAAACTCGTGGTGACTGCTGTCTCAGAGCTCCTTATACTGCCTGGAGGGCCTGCATTAAGTTG
Organism: Tenualosa ilisha; assembly: GCA_015244755.2. Taxonomy (NCBI): domain Eukaryota; kingdom Metazoa; phylum Chordata; class Actinopteri; order Clupeiformes; family Clupeidae; genus Tenualosa; species Tenualosa ilisha. The sequence continues at coordinate 3,096,859 of PYXC01000584.1, forward strand.
TTTGTTGCTACCTAGTTCACAGAGGACATGGAACCCATGTAAATGCAATCCTGATGTGGTTCACTTTCCCTCTTGCACAACAATTGATAATCAGCCAATAGCTGTCCCACAGTTTGGTTTAATTCTCGATGCAATAAGTGAAATGCATCATTTTGAGTCCTTATTCACATCTGATCTGGCTAAGCCAAGAACATTCCATTACATTAACTTTCCGAGTGGCTTAAGGAAAAGGCAGCAGCACTTACACTATATCCAGTGTTTCACTGCTGTCTAGTTGTTGCCAGGGACTGTGTTACATGCCAATAGGAAGGAACATCATTTCCAGAGGTTTTGAGCAGCAAGCTCTTTTTCATATGCAGGATTTGAAACAAATTGAATGGGATAACAGTCAAATCATTCATATCGCAGGGAGATGTGGAGATTCAAGCCAGTACACTAAACTCAACCCCAGTGCACTAAACTCAACCCCAGCTCCAGTGCCCCCCCCAAAAACACTAACAACCCACCATCACCACCAGCACACAGCTCTTTTGACTTTTTTCATTGCTGCCCAGTATAAACATGGGCCGAGTGATCGCTTGAGCTTTCGGGAGGAGACCTTCCTCTCCAGCCCAGCTCGCTCTGATTAGCCGGGACAAGGCTGCCGTCCTCTGATATCCATGCCTTTTTGGGCTCCACAACCACACCCCACCCGCATGGTGGTTATGATGGGAAATGCAACAATTTGCTGCTTCCTCTGCAGGGAGGGCTGTGCTTGTTACAGGCCCCCACAGGTTATGGTAAAGGTGTCCGCAGGAAGCTTCTGGAAGGTGTGCTCTAGGTCCACATCGAAACTATTTGGCCGCCACCTCTGGCTGGTCATGCTGACCCCTCGTGATGGTCAGACCCCATGGACATCTACAGGAAGAGTCGAGCGACTGTGATAAGGAACCTGCGCCTCTTCATGACCGCTTCCGCCGGCCCACTGGGATCTGGACATTTCTGGGCCTCTGATGTCAAAGCAGCATTCCTCAGCCGCTTCCTTTTTCCAACATCCACAATATCAATCTCCCCCAACAACTGATAACAGCCAACACTGAAGTATCTGCATTGATGTTGGCTTAGCAGAAAAAGACAGAGTGCAAGAGAGAGAGAAATGTGCAGAGTCTGCTGTTGTTTCCCACCATTGTATGCAGGAGGTGGGCGATCTTGGATTAGATCAAGCTCATTATTTGTCATGTCTTTTTTATGCCATTTGGCCTGACCTTAGATAAAGTACTAAAGATATCTGCTCAGGAGATAGATGGGGTTTTGTGTGGCTTTGAATGTGTTTAACAGATGCCTTCTGCACATTGGTTTCACATGGGCCGAGCTGTAAATTCCTCCAGCAGAACTCCAAAAACAATTACAGCTCAAGAGTGATGGCATGTTTTTGTCGAGAACCTATCCAACTTCATGGTGGATTATCTGTTTTGTTGCCAACTGGTTTCCCTGAAGGCAGCCTGGTGTTCAATAAACTGAAATTGAGATTTATTAGTCACATGTTGCCAGTCCCAAGACTAGCCAGCAGCCATGTCCACTTTTCAACTGCGTGCCACTGAAGCCAGCTTACCATTAAAGCCACTGGTAATTATTGCACTGCTTAGACGAGACCGTATGACATGAAGATAGCCATCTAAAGGGCATGTGGCCTAGGCTGTTTACAAGGAAAGGGAGCAGCCGCAGGATGACCCGCCGAGCATATCAAATACTGGCTCTTTCATTAATTAATGTGGGTCTCATGAGATGTAATGTGACAGAGGTTTATGGCTAGTCATTTTCAAAGAGGATCTGTAACTGGGAAAACCACAAGTGTGAAGGAAGGAGAGAATGAGGCGACAGTGGATCCTAAGGCAAGGAGGGCTGTGTCTGTAGCTATGTATGTCAACAACAACAATTAAAAATAAAACAGTTAACAGAATAGAGAAAGTGAGGAGGGAGGGAGAGAGAGAGAGACAGAAAAAATATCTTTCTTTCATTAGACAAAGGCATTCCCAGCGAGACGGAGGGTGAAAGAAAGGGAGTGTGAGTGATGTCATGAATGCAAGACAGGGCGAGTGAGGGCCACCAGGACTGACCACCCCTCTCTTCACTTCCTGTCCACAGTGCCTGGGTGGGAGCCTCCCTTAGGGAAACTGCCCTGATAGCGTCTCAGGCACAGAACATGACCATTGTTCCCCCAGCCATCCGCAAGCCTGAACTCTGACTCCTGACTTCTAGATTCTCCGACACAGAGTGTGAGTGTGTATGTGAATGTAAGTGTGAGTGTGAGTGTGTATGTGAATGTAAGTGTGAGTGTGAGTGTGGGGCCCCCCTGAAGATTACATCTTCTGGACTAACTGAGAGGAAAAGGGGGCCACTGTTTGTTTCGTTTGGACCCGTGCCACCAGCGATATTAATCTGTCTTTTCAAGGGGGCAGGAAATGAATAATAAGCCTTGAGATACATAAAAGCACAGATTAATTGAGTCCAAATAGTAAATAAATCTTCAGTCAAAACAACCAGGAGCTGGTGAAGATGTTCGTTTCCACCCAAAACTTCCAGGAATTGAAATAGAAACTTTAGGTGGGGATGCATCACTTTTAGAGTTTTGGAACCGACATGGAGGTCAAGTTGACTTTCTGAATGATTTCACTCTGTCTGCGTTGTTGTGAGGAGTAGCTTTCATAATGGTTTGTCTGAATATCACAAACAGAAGGTCATGCTTAGGACAGCATCAGTTTATCTCTGTGGTATCCAGTTATACACTGAAGCTCAGGATAAGCTACTTGTAATAGGCAGACTTATATGAGGACATGCTCTCTGTGTCCTGTTGATGGAGAGAGACCTGATATGGGGTGTTAGAAAGGAGGGAAAAAAGACACAATACAGCACTCCCATCTCTAGTCTTTCCATCACAATGATGACAAACGCTTCTTGTTTTCAGGAAAGGCTTCCTTGGGAGAGCCTCAACGGGCCCTCCCCCATGGGCCGCTCCAGGAATGGGCCCAGCGTGCGTCTTCAGCCCGTGTCCTCTGGGGAAGTGCGTGCAGCAGAGCACAGATGGGACTAGTTTACTCAGGTCAGGCCCGGCAGCGCCACAGCTCGGGTCGGGTCAAGGGGGCTCCGGACACAGCAAGCAGCGCACACACATACAAGCACACACACACACACACAAATACACATATACATACACACGCACTGAGTCACTTTTTCCGCTGGCCAGGCGCAAAGCAAACAGCCTGGCTGCTGGGGACGGGGAGATAGCAGCAGAGAGGGGAACAGGATGTGCTGCTGTGAAATGGCCAAATAGGAGTCTCTCCACTAGAAAAACCTCTCCGCTGGCTTATCACACAGCACAGGAGCATCAGTTCATAAGAGTCTGTTAGCTGGCCTTGGTGGCTTTGATGTTCCCACCTGTGACAGAAGGATAAAGTGCATGACATTACGCCATCACTGCATCACTATGAGTGCACTGCCAAAGCATCACAATCATTAGAACATATGCAGAAATTGGGTTGACTAGTACAAATTGTACCATGACAGTTTATTTGGCCCTAAAAGAGCATAGCTCACGAGGCTACTCCGTGCATGTGTGCAATGCTTTTTTCCTTTTTTTTTCAGATTCAGTTTTATTTACTTCTGTTTCCTCAATTGTGCCTAAATTATTACAAATACACTCTCAGAGGGACACTATTTCTCTCTTGGAAAGCAGAAACAAGTGGGCCACTGAGACCAGGAACACAGACACAGAACGGCACCATGGGAAACCATGTGGGTCAAAGGTTGCTGAGGTAAAGATTAAGCTTTAGCCTCCCCAGAGCAGGACCGGCAGGCCATTTAAGGAGCACTGTGTAGCTGTCTGCTGTCTGGCTGCTGATAACTCTGGGCTTGGCTGAAGTTTCAGACCTCCTTCCTGCCCCGAAGCACAAAGTCATCACTTTTACTACCCCCCTAAGTGCCTCTGGGAAAAAGTCATGCAAGGTTCTTTTACGGGATGATTTTTTTTTTTTTGAACACGTCCAGTAACGGTTCTCAGGCCTTTAGTGTTAACTGTGTCTGTCGTTGCTGTTTAATTTTCTTGAGTCAACTCACATTGCTTTCATGTTCTGTTGAAAAATGTGAAAACGTGCAGAGAAAGGTTTGTGCGTCCCATGGAGACACTGTGCAAACATAAAGATTAGCTTTATCATCCTCTCTCTCTTTTTCTAAGCGGCGTGACCTTGGAGTCCAAATCCTTGTCCAGATAGTAGAAACCTCTGTTTGTTTGGACATGGGAGAGACTGAGGGTTGGCTGTTTACTCTCCCCATGACCACTTGGCATCCGCTGTCGGGTCGCTACTGCTGAACTCTCCATGGAAGAGGGGAGAGAAATGTCCTGCTGCTAAACACAGAGGCTGGAGGAGCAGGAACAGCGTTGTGGATCCCCACCACTGTCTTCTGTCCTACGCTTCAGCTCTAGTTCCACAGCTGAGGCCTGCACGCACACACACACACGCACGTGCGCACACTCACACACACAAACATACACACACACACACACACACACACACACACACACACACACACACACAGAGAGAGAGACACATGCGTCCGCAAGCGCACACACACAGGCCTAAACATACACAGTATATGAAATCACTTATCAAGGCATGATAAACACATGTGCAAACGTACAGACACATGCACACGCACACACACACACACAATTGTTCCACAGACATACCATTGCTCACAGACATACAGTTTTCAAACACACAGAGACATGGAGGCACATTACAGCTATTCATTCCATACTGCTGCTACAGCTTTGGTGCCTCCAGACAGAAGTGTCACTCAGCTGTCGACGTTCACACCTAGCTTATATAGCACAGCCAGCACCCGGCTAACTACTGCTCTACTCCCGCTGGCACATGAAAGCTGCCTCTCCGTCTCAAAAGTCATACAATCAACTTCATTTGCTTCAGAATTTATTAGCTTGAAAATCATTGACTGATCATTGATTCACTGCCCGCACCTCCAGAATGGGGAAGAGCTTCTTCCCGCAGGCAGTCAGACTGCTGAACAACCTGTAGTGCAATTGGACTGGAATTTCTTAGTAACTCGGGATGCAAACCAGCGCGTCACAGCACACTGCACCTTTATGCCCCCTGCACTTTCTTGCTGCTATCACTTATATTTATGTAGAATAGTCTCTTGTTTACAAATCATAACCCCTAGCCTTGCTGCTATTATTTATATTTATATAGAACAGTCTTCTGTTTACAAATCACACCACTAGCCACAGTGCTCTGCTAAAAGCCATGCCCTGTCTAGCGTGTTTGTTTTAGGTCACCTGTATTTTTGACCTGCCAATTGTTTACAACTGTGTTGTAATGTATGAACATAAGTGTACAAGAGTGTGCACGCATGCGTGTGTGAGTGGGTGAGTGAATCTGTGTAGTCCCGCAATAGTGTATGTAGGCACTATTACGTATCTGTCTTGTCCATACTGTGTTTTAACAGTTACGTGAATCACCAATTGTTCCCGGTGAAACGTTGTCTAGTCTCACTATGTACTGTGTATATGGCTGAAACGACAATAAAAACCTACTTGACTTGACTTGACACATGAATACATGCATACATTTGTATATTTGACACAATGATACATTAATCTTCTCACAAATGCTTCCATCTTGAGAACATGAATCACACAAGAGCAGGACTGTTCACTTCATTCCCATAAATCAGGAAAACATACATGGTCTTCGAGGTCTTTGAGCAAACCTGACCAAATAGCATTTTTTCTAAGGTCAAGAATGCCTGATTTAGGTCAGCTGATACCCAGGGCCCAAAGAGGGAGGCTGAAAATGATTTCAAAAACAAATGTCAAATGTGTTTAATTAAATCAGAACATAAAATCCTGTTTTCATTAAGGCACCAAAGATGCAATCCTAAGATTAAATGCATAGTGCTCATAAGTCTGCAATGACAATTGGCCCCGCAATAGATAAATTATAAAATGGTTAAGTAAATTAGAGTGGGTGATTTATCTTAAGAAAAGCCCTATTTGATTTATTGGTTATTCAAGAGATGCTCATTTGAGAATTGTTTTCTTCTCATTCCACTCAGCCCAAAACATTATTCAAACATTAGATTGAAAATATTAATTTGACTGCCTTTGCAATTTGTTGTAACTGAGACAATCCAGCCAATGTCATGAAAAGACAGCTTTTAAGATCCTCGTTCTTTGGATTTATTTACGATAATCTGCAAGCATGCCAATTTAATTAAACCATTATTTTGACTGAGGCAAACAAAGCTGCAGCTTTCCAAACAAGATTTACTGACCCATCCCAGATCCGCTTCCAATCCAAACGCCTTCATTTCCCTCATGTCCTCCTGAGTCCCTTTCACACAAGCGGCCTGTGCGACTCAGGCTGGGGATGTGATAGGGGTCAGAACACTGCTCTGGACACCCTCTCAGACTGACCAGCACAGAGTGAGTGCCATCATTGCAAACTGTAGTTCTATGCCAGGCAAATATGTGAAGAATTCACATCAGTCAGTATTAAACAATGAAAGCTTACTACCATTATACACGTATATCTTTCCAAACACCAAGAAATGCTTCTGTCACGCATCTTTATCAGTTCATGTTATTATATAACAGTGAAAGCACATGCTGAACTAGGGATAATCCTGTCCAAATAGGCAGCAGGTAAACAATAATACAGACTATCCTCATGTTATCAAACACTAAGTAAAGAGCAATCCCTGAACTCAGCTCTTTATCCTCCAGATGGATGTCCCCAGTGTAATGTGGCTAAGGGCCTATTCAAGTCCATCTGCCTCTCTTTCCCACCTCTCCCAGGTGTGTGTGTGTGTGTGTGTGTGTGTGTGTGTGTGTGCGTGTGTGTGTGTGTGCGTTTGCGGGTGGGTAGAGAGTTCCCACAGGGCGATTCACAATGAGGCCTAAAGTAGAACACACAGCTCATCGACTCCTCATGCGCTTCCCTGTGAACTGTAAATGCCTCTGGGCAGATTTCCACGTTTTTACATAATGTAATAAATGCCTGGCCCCTCTATACAAAAGTTTATTGGAAAGACTCTGGGCAATCCCCTTAGATTACACTGGATTTGCTCTCATAATTTAGCCATACAATAGATAAACTCTTACACATACAATGCCCCATCTAAAAGGGTGGGAAAGAGAGAGAGAGAGGGAGAAAGGGAGGGAGGGAAGGAGAGAGGGTGGGAGGGGATGAGGGGGTGTTTGTTTAGATGGAACAGCCCTGTCCTGCTGTGTCAGGTGTAAGTGAGCTCATGAGAACAAGGCAACTCTCTTTTAATTATTCATCAGTATTGATTGGAATTGTGATCTCACAGCCAGATGGGACTGAGCACTGGATTGGTTTGCTTAATTACACATGGAGTTCAGAGTTCAGGACACGGATGGCCTCAGCCAGCTGGGAGTGCTGGGACTCCTCTTCCTCTCTGCTGCCACTGTCCTGCCTGCTACGGCTGCTGCCCACTAGGCAAGGCTGGGATGCTCTTTGCTTGGAGGGTGTGGTGCACAGGTGGGGAAGAGATCATTTTTCCACTCTTGTGCTTCTTTGTTGCTGTAAATGGGGAGCACCACCCTGGCCCTGTGAAAGTCAGCACCACCCACCCGTGCTTCCACCCTTTTGATCCACTTTCTTTTCCCCTCTCTTCCTGCTACTGTTGCAACCAGAAGAACAATGCAGTTTGTGGTTTCAAAGACCCTGAGCACAGAATAGAAGGTTAAATTAGCTCCAGACCCAAAGTGCTTGAGCACTAAGAGACTCATCACAGGAAGTCGCTACTCATTAATGTCTTAGTTCTTTACTCTGATCCCATTCTTTGTTTTTCTTCTCTTTTCTTCTTCTGCCAAGCCGACGATCAGCTAAATGCTGCAATTAGACACTTAGGCAATGTCTCTCTCTCATGTGAGGCACATTTTCAAGCCTAGTTATACTGTTTTATTCTGATCCCTCTCTGAATGACCACCTCAAACAACAACAACACAAGCATGGAGAGTGCTGAGTGTAAACTATTAACTGCTGGGGTGATGTTTTACTTGACTCCTTGCTCTTTGCATTCCTGGCTGAGGTCAGTGGCATTCCAGACAGGGGATTTAGGCTCTCTGAGAGCCCCGCCGCGAGGAGCAGCGAGATTCACAGCGCTGTCTGTGTTTGGTGCAGATAAGGAGGAGAAAGGAGGGCAGCACAGCGCAGCATGGAGAGCAGACCATGGGGATTCACCATTCACCACTCTTGCCTGGCTGATTGAATGTGGCTTGCAGAGGACATGCCATGAATAGGGCAGGCAGGCCAACTGGAAGAAAATAGCCCGTGAACCAGAGAAAGAGAACCAGAATGAGAGAAACAGAGAGAAAGAGTGAGAGAGAGAGAGAGAGAGAGAGAGAGAGAGAGAAAGATGTGTGAAGCTGCAGAAATCAAAAACCAGATGTGGATCTCTCCATCTGCATTGTGGCGCTGGGAACGCTTAGCATTTTTATGACTGATGCCAATCTGCAAGCTCAGTCCATTCAGTGTGAGGGCGGGGGAGCAGTGGGGAAGGGACATCATGCTCTGTTATCTGCACTGACATGCAGGGCCATTACCTGCGAGGCCACAGAGAGCATATTCCTGCTGCCATTGACCCACACATACCATCAGCAGGCCTCGCTTCTCTCTCTGGGCTATGATTTGAATGGCTGGAGTGAGATGGAGAGATTGGGCTGATTGCTTTTCCCAGGCCTCCTCTCTCTCTCTCTCTCTCTGGGGAGATGCACAGCATCGGCTGTAATAGTCTCAGTACTATCATTACTGCCAATGAGGCCCACAATAGGTCAGGGAAGATGAGATAACATTGTTTTGCCCTGGGCCACAGGTGGGCGACTCAACAGGGCATTATTAGGTATCCGGGTCCCAGGGTGTAGCATTGCCTCCGCTCCCCAAGGGCTCAGCCTCGCCATCTGTCACAGACAACTCTCTCTTCCTCTCCCAGCCTTCACGTCCACAGTGCTCTCTCTCTCTCTGGCACTGACTCCTCTCTCTCTCTCTCTCTCTCTTTCACACACACACACTGCATGTCTCTTTTTTTCCTTCTGTCTCACTCTCTCTATGCCTCTTCCATCTCTCCATTTTTTTCCACCCCTTTGTTTTGACCTCCTCCCTCATGCATTCAGTGTGCTACCCTGGCAACACACACACACACACACACACACACACTATGCCTTTAGCCTTTAATTATTGCTCAGACCCACACCCGTTTACCATAATGAATGATGAGCCCATTGTTTTCAGATCACTTGTGAGGTTCAAAATCCAGTCAGTTTGGTCTGTCCTTTCAGTTAGATTCTCCCAAGCTCTTCTCAGTCCTACTCTTATAATAGTAGTAATGCTACATTTCTTACATTATAAAAGCAAGCCACAAACACATTTTATTGCTAATAAAACTATAAGAAGCATTCATGCTGAAAATTGCTGCCTCTCTTTGTTTCTTTCAAGCCTCTCAATGCAAACACAGTCAAGGACACAGCACTAGAGTGACAAAAGTCTTTTGAATTTGATACAGCAACTTAAAGCCCAGTGATTGTCGTCTGACCTGTCCAAGGCTTGACGCTTTGATAACTGACACTAATGTATGTCAGGGAGAATTGAGGTCTGGGTAATTTAACTGTTTGGCCTCAATGGCACAGCATCAGGTTACATCACAAAGACAGATGGAATCCCAAAGTTCCTAAAAAGCCCTTAGACTCAAACAACACCAGTGGGGGAGTCCGATGAAGCAGCAGTGGGTGAAGTCAATGGTGGGAATGACTGATTAACTGTTTCGACATGATTGTTGCAATTTCCATTTCTTAACCACAATTTCTCCATCCACTCAGGCAATTCAGCCTCTTTTGTGAGACAATTCACATTACCCAAGACACTCAGTGTGGCTCCCTTCCATCCTCTTTCAGCATTGGAGCTCTCATGCATTTGTGTATTGTGATGTATGGATCTCATCCATATCAAAAGGCTTTGTAATGGGACTCTGATGGTTTCATTAATAAAGACAGTGGGGCATCCAGGGGGCCAAGCAGGCTAGCAGGCCCACACTGCCAGGTGTGAAGCTGTAAGAGAGTGCAAACAAGCTGCCTCACTCTGACCCAGTAACACTGGAGTGCTCCGAGAAGCCAGAGTGGCAGAATTAACACCCGTGGAGACAACAGACCATCACGTCAAAGTCCAAGGAAGAAGACCACCTGGACAGGGGTTTGATGCTGCCTAACAAAGCAGGAGTCATGGGGAGCCACAGAAAAACACTGCAGCACAGCATAACAAATCTGTTTACTGTAATTGGATGTCAGGATATCAGGTATTTATATGTAAATGATCTGATGAAAAACAGTGAACAGTGAAAACAATTCCTTTTGTGGTTAAAATAATCATCATCTAAATCATCTAAAATCCCAATTATGATAATTATAATGATAATGTGTGTAATGGTAATTAAAGACAGAACATAATCACAATCTCATCACTTTGGCATCCCTGGGTAGAAAGACCACAGGACATGGATATCATCATGTAGTATAGTAGTTATCATGGATGTCTGCCCGCTGTCATGAACTACTCTATTCATTCAGGCCTTCTCTGTGATCACACAGTGAGATGTGTTGGGGTGCCCATCAGTTCTGGGATGTTTTGTATGTGTGTGTGAGCATGTGCACATAGCGCTGTGCTAGCCCTGTTCTGCATTATCTCGCTTTTCAGTGAGTTTGATTTACTGTGCAGCACATGAGAACATGAGGCCACAGGGCTCCTGCAGCACACTCAAGGGTGCTCACACACACACAACACACACACACACACACACACACACACACACACACACACACACACACACACACACACAAAGCCCTCTGATACCACATCTGATCTGTGTCTGAGGTGCCCCCTTGCATTGCCAACATGTGTGAGCCATCACTCTGCTGGTTGACAGGCGGGAGGGGTGCTCGGACAGGGAGATTGAATTAGGGCCAGCCGCCACGTCTGGTCTGATGACAGGCCAGAGGTGAACCATTTTCCAGTCTGCCCTGCACCTTTCGCCAGATTCTTTGATCTGTCCGAGAAAAGTACATACCTCTACAGCCTAGCACAACAGATGTACAAGAAAGTGTGTTATCAAGAGAGCAAAGAACAGATACACCACTTGAGATCAAATAATTGAGAAAATGACTAATTCTATTACATCTTATTACATATAGGAAATGAGGTGAAATATGATTCATCTACAGCAGGGACATTAATTGGTAGTCTGTCTGCCACCTAATTCATTTACTAAAGAAATCTTTGTCTTTTTTCAGGTTTTCAGGTCATTTTGAGGATTGTTAATCAAAGCGATGCTTTGTCTCTTCTATGCCTATAAGTTTAATGTTCTATTTTAACTGAACACTGATCAGCACAGCTGCAGAAATGCTTGAAATCATTTAGGAGATCCCCCTTGTGCTTCCACATGTGGTGTACATGTCAGGAACACAGACCCTGGGCCAGCAGCGCTGACCTCCACCCCCTGACTAATATGCTCCGCAACGCTAATTATCAACCCATCAGCCACTTTCACTAGGCCGCCCCCTCCCAGGTCCCCCTCAGGGTCTCCTGTTCCCTCTCCCCCTTATTCATTGGCCTTCCTCTCTATGGGCAGAGCAGTGGAGTGGCTGGCCTGGGCCTTGGAGGGTATTTGAGTGTGTGTTTGCCTGCAATTGTAACGCTAACCTTGTTTTGATAAGGGGGTGAGGGGGTGGGGTGAGGAGGTGGGGTGGGGTGGGGGTTGAGCCGTGGCTGGACACTGGACCAGTAGCTGTGCCTGTGCACGTCTGCGGGGGTTAATGGATCGGCCAGATGTTGGGAAGCGACCCCGTCCTGACCCACACCCAAGCCCCCCAACGCCCCAGTAGAACCTCGGCAGGAAGATTTACGCTCGGCTGGAAAACAGGAAAAAAGCATGTCACTCTGCACAGGCAAGCGGCCATTTGGGCCCATTCTGTAATCATGGTTAAGGCAAGAGGCATGACAATGGACATTTCAGCATGTAATCTTTGTCGAGTAAACTAAAGTCAGAGTGGGCTGGGCAGAACCCAAACAAACGGTAATGGAAAGCTTCTTTAATGCTTAACATGTTCAAGGAAGCCTGGCTGCAATCTGACGTTGTTTAATTAAGAGGGCTTTAACCAAAGAGTTCATTACGGCAGTCCATGAAAGCACAGGAAAGAAATAAACCTCTTCTCACAACTTCAGCTAAACAATCAACAATGTTTATCTACAAAACGTCTTTTCTGTAGCACATTAGGCCGTAAGTACTCCAAAGCTCCTCAGAACAACAGCCCTCCAACAACCCAGCACCCCTCTCAATGCCACCCCCATCAATCCCCAACCCCCAATCATGTGCAATGCTTGCCAGTAGATGAAAGGGCTGAGGGCCTGAATGCCAACCTCCCCAGTTCAAAGATAGCATCTCCTTCAGTGCTTTGAGTAAATCTCTGCCCACCTCTAGCCTCCATGTTGCGATTGGGCTGTTTTCTTTTGGGGCTCACAGTGGTGACAGGACACTGACAGAGTGTGTTCTGGCATGGAACAAGCAGGCCTGTCTGGGTGATGGGTGATAATCATATCACTCAGGATAGAAATAGAGGCCGGGGCGACACCAAGGCTGGATGTGTGAGTGTGAAGTGTCACACACACCGCGTGAGATGCCACACCGATGGGAAATGTGAGCGTGATACATACACACACGCACACACACATGCACACACATACACACACAGTCATTCACCTCAAATAACGAGCTGACAGGGTGTATTCTGCTTGGACTAACTCAAGACTGTCATGTTCCTCAGACTCCCTCTTAGTTTATCGTCCAGTGTAATTCTGCTGAATGGTTTTAGCGCTGCTGGCAAGGCCTTTACCCAGCTGATTTATTTGCTTGTGTGTGTTTCCCTACTTCTCTCTAGCATGCAGTAAAGCTGTCACACCAGTAGCTCTGGGGCTCTCAGACCTGGGCTCACTCCCCCATGCTGATGTCAGGGAGGTTTCAGCGCTGGATTTATCAGTGATTGTGATGAAAGCTCCATCTCAGTGTTTTCCCCACACAGTGTGGAGCCTCAGGCTCCTGGCCTTAATGAGGAGGTGAGTGCCGGGAGGCCGAGCGGCAGACGCCTCTGTAATCAGTGCATGTTCCACTCACCTCGCCTTTCTGCTTAAGGGGAGCGCCTCAAAATAAAGCATCATCACCATCACCACCACCATCAGAGTCAGCGCCGATAGCAGCCCTCCTCCCATCTGCTAAAGCCATCAGGAAGCCACAGGTCGCCTTGCTGCTGCTGGAAAACAGTTTGTGGGAGGCTGACATCTCCAAACAAACATGAGCTCGGCTGATGGGACGCTCCTTCCCCGGCCCCCCTCCGAGCGCCATAAGGCGGCTGTTTTTCCTACAGCCTGCCTGCCTGTCGGCCTCCTGGGCTGAAGAGGGGTGCGGGCTGCCAGTGATGGCCTTCTGAAAGCTGAGTAAACAGAAGGAGCGTGTTCTCCCCTCCACCTCCTCTCAACTAACATCTCCAGTTCATCTACAGGCTGTCATTAAACAAGCTCTCTTGTGTATATGTGTGTGAATATGTGTGTGTATGTGTGTGTGTGTGTGTTTGTGTACATTTGTGCATGTTCATATATTATGTGTAGAGGGGGGAATATGTGTTTGTGTGTGTGTGTGTGTGTGTGATTGCAGGCGCTGTGCCATCATTCATCAGTCAGTGTCCTTGAGGTGGAAAAAGAGATTGAATATGCAGGATTACAAGCACATTGAGACTCCCTAATGAAGGAGGCAGCGCTGACTGGGTGTCTCCTCCAGTGAGAGAGTGAGAGAGAGAGAGAGAGAGCATGTGAGAAAGAGGTGATGTTGGGCTTAAAGCCCAGAGCACCCAGACCAGGGGGAGCCTCCATAGAGCCTCCCAGCTCCCATGATGCATGGGCCCTTCTTTTTCCTGCCCGCCCGCCTGCCTGCCTGTCTGTCTGTCTGTCTGTCTGTCTGTCTGTCTGTCTTTGAAGCCTAATCTAATCCTGATGGCCCAGGCCCTGCCGGCCTCACCAACCTGATGGATGGACCAACCCCCACAAAATTACTATTTCACCTAGTGGAAAGAACAGGCTGTGTCTTCCCTTCTTCTTCTTCTTCTCTCTCCTCCTCCTCCCACACAGGGACTGCTTCTTCCTCATGCAGTCATGCAGCTTCCAGGCTGCAGTGCGCTTCATGCTGAAGAGGTCTGTAAAGGCCCGGCAGACCATGACAGAGTTTGCTTTCCTGAGATTTAGAGTCGTGCTAAAGCCAACAAGTCAACAAGAGAACTTCCACAAAAAGTCCACCTCACAACCACCCCACTCCCCACCCTCACACTCTGCTTACCTAACCAAGACACAGTCCAGGGATTAGTGCACGTCCAGGGAACTCCAAAGAAGCACAGGAAGACACTCTTATTGCTTTTTTTTTCTTAGCGCCTTAAATGGACATAATGAAAGACACTTGGAGCAAACAAATGAGAACCTTGGACCTGAAAAGAGAAGGGGTTGGCGGGTAGTCTTCTCTTCTGAACTCTCATTTTGCAAAAGTACTTTCATCACACTAATCCATGTGCCTCCCTGTGAACACAGGAAGGAACCCAAGTCAAACAACAAAAGTACAGTGAGCTAGCCTCTCTAATTAGCATGCAATAAAAATGACTCATTCTCACAGAGGTTTGGTGAAAGATGACTGTCCAGGCACTGTTTTAAGCTTCAGTCAGTGTTGTGAGCTTTGTGATATCCACTGTGTTCAAAGATAATATTTTCCCCAAGTGTGTGGATTTTGACAGGCCATAAAACACACCAAAATTTATCATTAGTTTTGTAGCACTCCCTTCTCCCCTTCCTTTTAAATGCAATATCCCCCCCTTTCAGGGATGAGGGATTTGACTTATCTGTTCATTTCACAACCTATCACACTCTCCCTCTGAGTCCGACTACCCCAGTAAACTGAATTTCCGCACCAAACGCCACTTATAATCAGTACAGTGTTTTCCGGTGAGCGGCTTTGGCAGATTGCCTGTAAAGGTCGTGCACTCATGTAATAGCCCAGGTTTACGGTGACAGAATTTGAACATCCTAACATGATTTTCCACACCTCCCCATAACCAAGGCCTTTCATCTGCTTTTATGCCACAGGGCCCACTCACAAGGCTTTATGACTCGCCGTAAAGTCACAGTGAAGAACTGTTCATATGCTGTAAATTCACTACAGTGCATAATGACACTGTTGCTTTTAAAGGCAGCACAAAGGCCATCAAGATCCATGGATCTGCCTTGGCACTTTGGGAAAAATGCAATTCTATTGCTCAGGGCAGTGAGGTCCAAAAACCAGTTCTAGACAACTGTCTGTCTAGGGACTAGTAATTCAACTAAATGTAACACTATTACTGTTACTTCTCGTCATTTTCTTTATCTAAACAGAGGCAAAATGTCAAAATTAGGCCATTTGGCTGTATGAACATGACAATAAATTTGCAGCTCGTGTTATGAGACATGATAGCGCTATGATTTCATTCCAGCATCTCATCTGGGTGATAGATAAACCTGATTAGAATTCTGCTGCTCTCCGCAGCAATGTGCTGTCTGCTCCTTTCATCTCACATTCCAGTGGGGCATTAGATGTGCCCTGCACTGTGTGTGGCTGGAAGAGCTGTCGAGGGAGAGAGGTGTATGTGTGTGTGTGTGTGTGAGAGAGAGAGAGAGAGAGAGAGGGGGCATTATGTAAGGCCCCCCTCACAAATGGGATTTGGATTTCATCCGTGAATTATTTGGCCCCACTGCACTACATCAAGCAAGTTGCCGTGGCTGTGTGCTCAGTGTTCCGGCTGCATGAGACAGCCAAGAGGCAGCCACCCAGAGAATGGCACTCGCTCACTTAGGCCTTGCATGATGCAGCTGACCATTGCAAGCAGCATATGACAACATATGGAGAGGTTGTGTGCTGTTCTTCAGGGCTCGATAAGCTGTGTTAGGCCTGCCCTGAGTGTCTGAGGACTTGATGGGACATCATACTCTCTCTCTCTCTCAAACACACACACACACACACACACACTGTCACAAATTCACTCACAAATACACTCAAGCATAATCACTCACCTACATTCACACCAACAAACTTACACATATAGTACACACAAAACCCCTGGCACACTGGAAAAATCAGACACACACACATACACACACACGCACACACACGCACCACACAAACACAAACACACACACACACTTCCAGTGTTTGGGAAAACACCAGGCCATGACACAACCAACGGAAGCCTGTTGTCCTTCCTGCCTCGCTCCGCTGCCATTGTGCACAGCATGCCATAAGAGAGCACCATTGTGAGCCTCTGATGGCCAACATTTGCCTTCATTTGTGGTTCTCTGGTTTTGCACGGACTCCCACTTCATGCAATTTTCCTCTGAGCTTGTATATGTTGCGTCCCACGCAAGCACTTTGAAGGAGGCTATTGTGGCCACAGCCTGTCTAACACCCCCAAACCCCATCCTCCGTGATGGCTGGGCAGTGTATGGGCACACACAGGCTGGGGCGGATGTGTACTGTTGGCGGCGTCTCTGTGGTTCTGGTTATTTGTGGTGGAGCGGAGTGGCCATGGTTTTGTGTGGTCGCCCAGAGGGACACTGCACAGAGCCGAGCCCGGCGGAGAGGAGCCAAGCAGAGCAGAGCGAGCACAGAGCAGCTGGGTCTGCCTGGACAATATGGCCTCCATCTGGAGATACTTAGCCTTTGTGTGGATGCGTCTTATTGTCTGCGCAAGCATATGTGACCGCGCATGTGCTTCATGTGTGTGAGGAAGTGTGTGTGAGAGAGAGTGAATGAGTGCAGGTTTGTGTGTGTGTATGTAAATGTGTTAGGGTATGGCTGTGTGTGTTTTGTGTGTGTGTGTGTGTGTGTGTGTGGTGTGTGTGTGTGTCTGTGTGTGTGAGCAACTTTGTATGCATGTTTTGAACTGAAGCCTGTGATAAACACAGGCAATCTTTATTCGTAGCTACGATAACATAAGTTTGACATGTGTTTTAAATCACAGTTTGACGTAAAACGATACCGCAGGGAAATACAAATCAGGGAAAATAAGGCCATCGATTACAAGAGAGTTTTGTAAGTTGATTTGTTGAGACTTTCTGTAACTGCAAATACACTCTCCCATAAAACCTTGCAACATCCGTGGCTTCTATTACTCCGTCATATCTGGCTGTGTGTTTGTTCACTGTAATATGTTTCCTGGAGCTCTCGGCCTCTTTCCATTGCAATGCAGTGATACCATCTGAAATCATTCCAGTCTCTCGGAGGATGTTTGAGCCTCCAACAAGTTTCTCCTAATCTGTGTGCTTCAGATTAAACAAGGAAGCAGAGATGGTGAGAGGTGAGAAATAATGGGTGTTTCATGAAATTGTAGATTTTCATCTGAACAGTACAGTTGTTGGACTATTGCGTTTTTTCCAAGCATTTTTACAACTGCCAAAGTAGAGCAAATTGGTCACGTGCTAAATGCATTTTTCAAATGTGCCCCAGTCTTTGGACCTGAGGCATCTATAACTATGCTGTGTGTCTGGACGTATGTTACTCCCTCCCACCCACCCCCCAGAATAAACAGCATCATCCTCTGAGCCATCTGAGCCTTGGTGCAGCACAACACAGGGTAGCAGCAGTGTGTGTGAGAGCCTGGCCCTGCTCTGGGGCTTGGCCCCTGTCACACCATATGGCCCACATTCAGCAGCACACTGGGAACCAGGCAGCCCCGGGCATCACTATGCAAATGAGCAAGCTGTCCGGGAGCGAGGGCTCCTCCTCTGTCCCAGTCATTCTGTGGGGCCCCAGACTCATGTCCCCCCGGTGTCCCCCATCCCCGGGCCCAGGCTGTCTGGCCGTCCCCATAGCTGGCTTCATTAGCATGGAGGAGCACGGATGGAGGACAATGGCACATTCTCATGACTCATCTAAGCATGAGCAGGGGCCATTTAAAAATGGAACCTCGTGGTGGTGGCACAGGGGACGATGACGACAGTGTGTGTGTGTGTGTGTGTGTGTGTGTGTGTGTGTGTGTGTGTGTGTGTGTGTTTGGCTGAGGCCGCTGTCTGGGTCTGGGTCTGGAGAGAAGGCGAGTCTGGGTGTCTACTGGGAGCTGTGGTGGGGGGGGGGGCATGAATCTCCATGAGACGCTGGCTGCAGGGGAGCGAGACGTAAACAATACTGGAATGACGCTGAGATGGAGCAATGGAACGGAGTTTGAGTTTGTCTCCTCTTGTCCAGTTAGGAGGTCACCCAAATAAATGCATCCACAGAGACATAGAAACAATAATTGATGATGATAATATGACAATAATTACTGATAAATGATCAATTAGGCTCTGTTCTTCCTATGCCAGTCCATAGCTTGGGCTATGCTACTCATGGGAGACTCATCATGGGAGACTAACACTAAGACACCATAGAAGTCCGAGAGAAAAAAAAAGTCTCATGTCTGAGAATTTATGTGTGCATGTGAGTGTGAGTGTGAGTGTGTGAATGTATGTATGTAGCATGTGTGTTAGTGTGTGTGTGTATGTGTGTGTAAACAGAGGAAGCTGTTTCTGATTAAAGCTCTGGTTCCCTTTGTTGTGTTTTGACGTTTAAACTATTTATCCCAAGATGTTGGATGAATCGCCTCTGATTTCTCTTTGGCCCTGGCCAGGGTGGGGATTTATTTGTGTGGGTCTCAGTGGGAGTATCCCGTGCCCTGGGCCACACCATTCACAGGCAGTGCAACGCTCAGCTTGCTGCTCCCAGGCCTTGAAGTCCACGGGGGTCATGGGTGATTTGGTATTAAACTGGGCTTGTTTGAATAAGAAGCCCTGCGCACTGGAGAGGACAAGAGAGGAGTGGAGGCACACAGCCGGCTGCTGCCCAGATAAACAGGCGACGTCAGGCCCACTTCCTCTGTGCGAGACCCAGGCATGCGAGGCTTGGGTCAGGCCTAACGAGGGCCCTTTCTGGGTGACCTACAGTGTGATGAGGCAACATGGAGAGGCTTTCATGTGGGAATGCTACCAATCCATGCCCTCTCACCTGCTACGTAACTCTGTCTGCTTGGACTCCCCATTCTACATATTTGGTCAACATTGTTGCTGTGCAGTGATGAGGCAATTACTAGCAGGCTATGTCTCACAGTCATGAGCTGGGTGGAAATGGACAGTTGTGGTATACATACAGCCAGTGTTATCGTCTCCTGAGCTGCTTGGGATTAGAAATACGGCCTTTGTTCTGCCCACCTGCTTTATCACCTCAGTTAGAAGGATTAGCAGGATCCAGACGACCCAGAGGCATCACTTCCATTTTCACAGTGATACACGGCAGCCAGCAGGAGCAATGCTATTAGGATGAGACATGCATGAGTGCCCAACAGGTCCTTGGGAAAATGTGTTTCTGCAGCTCCGTCCCATCTTGCCTCACAATGACCAGGGAAAGACATTTATGAGTCACTGCACGTGCACATGGCTACATGATGTCCATTCTTAAGGCAGCGCACTGCCTAAGTCTGCACACTGTGAAGTGAATGTGGCCCACATTTGGCCCTATTCTGCTCTGGATTTGGCTACACTGTAGCATCAGCTTCTCTCTGGGAATGCATGACCTTATTCTTCCTAATATGAGCAAAGGGCCTCTATTCAGATTGGTGCTGGTTATGTGGGACCTCAATCCAAAGCAATGTGCACACAGTGAGGCCAATTGAGCACAAGTGTGAATGTTTGTTGACCCCTGCTGGTGACATGTGATCATTACAGTTAAGTGAGTCCTCCAAACAGATTGCCTGCTCATTGCCTCAGAGAAGTGCTGGGGGTGCATAATGAACAATGATCTATTCTCCTGTTTTGATGAAGATTTAAGTGTCTGTTGGGATAGTCTGCTGCTCAGAACATATTGCAGCCATGCTATTCTGGGCAACAAAACAGATGGAGAGGTTTACTCAAGGGTTGTCTTTCTTTCCCCCTTTTGGGCTCCAGGCTTTGCCCGTGCCAATTCAATTTTCAGCTGCATCACTATTGTTAGTGAGCAGTCAAGGAATTATGCTACTTCCATTTGTCATTAGTGTTGAGATGAGAGTAAAAAAAACAGCCAATCACATTGTATTACCATGGCTGTTAGTGCTTCCCCACCCCCCGCAAATGAGCGCCTTTAAATGGCTGTGTGGATGTAAGTGAAGGCAAACACACTCAGCAGATAATCAGGACACTGGGCTGCAGTGCAGTGCTGATTGTGGAGTAAAGTCTCTGACTAAGTGGCCAAGCTGCACAAGCATCTCATCAGTGCGTAGTGAACCTCAACGCAAGGATTCTCCTAATTACGCACCAGCGTGGACTGGCCCCAGACCCCTCTCAACACGCAGTAGTAACCTCACTGTGCTTCCTTCTTTCTTTCTCTCTCTCTCTCTCTCTCTCAATCTCTCTCAATCTCTGGCTGGAGTAAGGAATCAGACCATGTCGAATCAAGCCCTTTATTTAGACTCTGCTTTGGTCTCCAATCTCACAGCTATCTTCTGGCTTGGCCTGGGATAAAATCCTTTATCCCCTCTTCAGTAGGAGGTTATTTACTCTCTCTGTCTGACTTGTTGTTTCATCCAGACTGCCAGTCACCCACTTCATTCACAGCTCTACAACATCAATAGGAAATCTCACAAAACCGTGAGAGTGAATCTGGATCTAGTGATCTATGAAATTTACTCCCTAATAAGATGTCTCTGACATTCTGGGTAGCTCACCTGAAAACTGAACGACATTGTATGCAAATGTCTATCACCATTAACATCTGTGCTAAATCTTCAAAATGTCGTTGATTTGGTCAGTCAACCAAACTAAACAGAGCCAGCATGGCTTTAAAGAAAGATCATTTACTTTTACAGCACAAAAAGCCTGTCCCTAAAGCCTACCTGGAGAACAGCCATGCAAATCCAAAAAAGGCTACTTGAGGAATACACAACAATATATTTGTGCACAAACATAATGGTCCCTCATCAATCTTACTCTTACTCAAACAGTGTGTCATTCTACAGTCATTTTGGTGCCACAATGTACACAGCAGGCTAGCTTAAATAGTACTAGCTAAACCTAGCCACTTGGCACTCGCTAAGAACAACACAAGCATGTATTCTCTGTGACAGTGAAAAATCTTCCATCCGTTTAAGGGCATTGATTGTTGTTCCTAAACCAGTAATTTACATGCCTAATTCCTGTCAACACCACGTTGATTTGTTTGTCAGACTACAGTTTTCTTCCTTAGGCACAGCCTCGGTAAACATTGATCAAGGGCAGATGACAAACCCACCCAGTGCAGCGCAGGCTACTGAGGCATGGCCTGTTATTGATATCTCAGTTCCTGTACTGTGCTGTAATGTAATGGTGGCTCTAATATGCATGTGTTAAGCAGGGTCTGGAATGAGGTAGGTATGAAGCAGATGGGTCTCTGGGAGGAACCAATAGAGATTCAAGTGCTCAACGGTGGTAGGTGGCGTGTAATGAGAATGATCTTACCCACTGCAACCTGGGACTATGATTAATCTTCCTACTGTGGCTCCCTGCCTACAGGTTGTTTCTCCTGACAGTTGGGGCTTCTGTCAGAAAATAGGATTCAACATATCTTATCTCTTTCTCTGTCTTTCTCTATCTCACTCACACACACAAACACACACACACACACACACACACAATGACCTCAGGTGCACATGTTTTGAATCTGCATTGCTTCACTGCACCGCAATTGCAGAGATGCCTTGCAGTGAAAGACATTGGCAGTAGCTTAGAGCAAACACCTTACTCTAAGGCTCCAAGTCTTGAGGCTCCTGTCAGAGTAGTTGAAATATTACCTATCCAGGAGCAATATGAGACAATGTATTGTTGGGCAGAAAAGACTTATACTGCCCCTTTAAACATATTCAACGCCCCAGTTTCTTTAATGTACAG
This sequence comes from Tenualosa ilisha, assembly GCA_015244755.2. NCBI lineage: Eukaryota > Metazoa > Chordata > Actinopteri > Clupeiformes > Clupeidae > Tenualosa > Tenualosa ilisha. Next base: position 3,118,914 of record PYXC01000584.1, read on the forward strand.
AATATATGGTGTCCGAGTGAAATGTTCCACAAGCTTAAATATTCCCTAGCCACGTTTAGTCTATCAAGGGGGATGGATGTGACAACATTTTGGAATATCTTAGTTTTTTATTCTAAACCGCTTCTCAATTATTTACAGATGTCCTTTAGTTTAATTCATTCTGAATTTCGTATTTTTTATTTAATGATGTCCTGAATGGTTTTAATGTAAACATTTAACATTTTTAATTTCATTTTGTTGTATTCTGCTTTCAATTAGTATTGATTAGACGAGATAAAGTTTAAAATTGAATTTTAAATGTGCCGTATTTATCAGGAGAGACAGAGACACAGTTGTTATGTGTAAGTTATATGAAGAATATATCGCCATATATACCGCATACCATCTATGCTCGAAATGATACCACAATATGAATTTTAGGCCATATTGCCCAGCCCTACTTAAAGTGATAGTTTGGGCAAACTTGAAGCCAGACTACTTTCACCGAGTTGAACGAGTTGAATTCCCCCATGAGAGTCTGATTACTTTGACTGAAGCTGTGTCAAGCTGACCATCTTTTGTCTTCTCAGCCAGCACCATGCTCACAACATAACTATTCTTCATTTCCAGAACACGCTCTGTTCATGTGAGCGGCTTTAAACATGTGAGGGAAAGAACAGACTACAACTGCCAGAGTTTTTACAAACAATTTGTTGTTGTAAACAGCAAAGTTAACATGTGTCTCTGTAACTAATCTTCACTGGACTCCGCTGGACATGGATCGGAAGATGTTGGGTCGGCTAAGTCTTGCAGAACCATCTTTAATTTAGGTGGAGTAACCAAGGCCTTAAGTTTGAAGAGTGCTCTGACTGGTACAGTAGCAAAATGCAATATTGAGCAGAGGTCCCGGAGGTGCTAGCCTGGCTAAAGGGTTAAAACTGTAATTTAAAAGCGTTATGAAAAAAATAAACAGCTGAAAATTTCAATATCTATTTTAATATCACATGTTGCTTGAAGCTACTGTAATAAAAAATTCTTTTTCATTTGAAAACAATGTGAGTAAGAGACCTGAATGCTCAGGCAAATGCCTTTACCCTGAAACACATGAATAAACAGATAAATAAATAAATAAAACCCAAACTTGGGTGTTGACTATCAAGCCTTGAGAGAATATTTTGCTTCTCTCTAAAGACGCTGTCAGTAAACAACAAAGAAATGAATTGCCTTTCTGATGTGTGATGGTTGTCTCTGTGGCACACAGGGCCATGGCTTGAATGGTGGGTGGCAAGGAAACTTGAAGGATGAATAGGTGTGTGTGTGTGTGTGTGTGTGTGTGTGTGTGTGTGTGTTGTGTGTGTGTGTGTGTGTGTATTTGTGGAGTGGTGGGTGGTCATGGTGTGATGAAAAAGCAGCCATGATTGTGTCCCTCAGCCTCTGCTGTGGATCCCCACAGGACTGCTTATCAGAGGGAGGACAGGAGAGGGACCTGCTGGATGCCTGCTGCCTCATGCTGTTAGAAAATTGTATGAGAAATCAGTGTTTGCCAGTGCGCAGCAAACACATGCAACAGAGGTTAAGTACAAGTGCCATACATTATAAGACAAGAAGAGATTTATACCTTCAAGTATAGCATGGCATTTCCAGTATGATGGATGTAACAGACCATGAGGAAGTATATAGAATTATTTAAAGATTTTGTGAAATGTTTCATGTTACTTTTACAGCTGACTCCTCATAGGCATGTATAACAGTAAAAAACATACACTATTCCAGTAGCGTTATTGATGTGACCACTAATCCCTTTAAATGCCATAGCCCTATGGATTCTGTTTTAAATGCCATAGCCTTATGGATTCTGTTTTAAATGCCATAGCCCTATGGATTCTGTTTTAAATGCCATAGCCCTATGGATTCTGAAGTAACTGAAGGCCATGTCTCATACATGTGCTGGCTCCCCTTCACAATGGTTCACAATGTAACTCAGCACCACCTACATCCACTGGTTGTTCTCAAAGGCCACAAAGCACTACTCATTACCCACAGTCTATCTAAATCTCCACTCCACACAGAACTCATAAGCCGTGAAGAGTAGCTGTCTCTTCTGCATTAAAATTACATCCAAGATGATGTCCTCCTCTAATCCATTGTTAACAGCTTGACCTTCTATGTCCCCCCAAGCTGACAAGCCGTCAGTGGGAAAGCAGAGGCGGCCAGTGGCTGCCCATGCTTGGCGGCAGACAAGCTTGACTGCTAGTCCTGCAGCAGAGGGATTTATTTACTGAGATCTCCATGTAAATATTTGATCAGTATGTCTGTCATGATTTAATAGGCAGTCATTATGGATGGTATTATTTTGTCCAGTGTATCCTCTTATCCTTCTTTACCTCTATGATATATGTACACCTTATCCTTCTTTACCTCTCTGATATATGTACACCTTATTCTTCTCTACCTCTATGATATATGTACACCTTGCAAATCTATCTATCTATCTATCTATCTATCTATCTATCTATCTATCTATCTATCTATCTATCTATCTATCTACCCACCCATCTACCAACCTGCCTACCTACCTGCAGACATGCCATATGAACTCTAAACGACAATGCATTCTGACACTCTGACAGGTCTTCTGGCATGTCGTGATGAACACCACAGCTGATTGAGAATATGGTAGGATGCTTGGCCAATTAAGCGTAAAGGTCAAAGCCCTGCTCTTTCCCTCCTTTCCACGGTGCCCTGGTAGCTGCATGTATGAATGTAGAACCCTCCCCACTGACCCTGAGGGCATCCTTCTGAATTCCTCCTATTCACTATCTAGATCTGTACTCAGCCAATTACAATCTAGTGCGTGCATGTGTGCGTGTTTGTGTGTGTGTGTGTGTGTGTGTGCGTGTGTGTGTGTGTGTCTGAGAGAGAGATTGTCTGTATAGAAGAATGTGTTTATTCAAAGATTCACCATCACCAAAAGACCACCTGATTTGTAATATTTTCCTTGTTAGACAAATGTAGGCACGTCAATGCACTTCCACATTTCCACTGGCTTTCAAAACCTATTTGTGTCTTTAGTCAGGTCAGAATTGAAGTTCAATTATGCGGCAGCTATTATCATGAAAGATAATCTTATTGATCAGCTGTTTGCCCCTAATGCAGACCCATGGCATGGGGCAGGCGGACCCATGGCATACCCAATACAATGATGCCAAATCATCATCATCAACTGGAATGAAATGCACAAAAATACATATACTAAATAATAATAATAATAATAATAATAATAATAATAATAATAATAATAACAGAACAGAATGCAGAGGGCAGCTGAAACAGAGACCTCCTGATCAATCCAGCCAAGTCAAGAGCATATCACACTATCAACATCAAAATGGACTTCTTATCGCTTGGCCCTGCCAAGGCTGCAAGAAACTGACCTTCTCAGTCCTTCTCAGACCTTCTACTATTGTTAGCATCACTGCTGTTGATAGTGTTACTCATTGCAGTGTGCTTACTCTACATAGCCTAATGTTTTATTAATTAGCAATGTAGTGTCTGTGTCATATATCTAGGGGCACCCCTCTCTACATTCAACAAACCTTCACTTGCCATGCACTTGTCTCTACTAGCCTATTTATGACTATTCCTCTGAACTGATATTTAGTTCTTGAATTGGAGTTAAAGTTTGAACAGAGGCTGACATTATTTATTTAGGTGTAGGGTTCATTAATATAGCTTATGATTTCTAAACAACTTTGGAATGAACAGCTTGATGAAAATGATATTTTATTATGTAACATCAATTTAATGATATGATTAGATTTTAATGCTTATATTATGTTAACTAATGCTAAATATAAATGTGAGATTTAATATCTGCCTTCTCTTTTGTGACTGAGTAGAATTTATTAAAATTGTGACAGATTTCTGTTCCTGAAATTGCAATTAAAATTCCGATTCCTTTTCCTGTAGGGTGGAGCCACCTTCATTCAAATCCCAACTCACAAACTGAAAGGAAGCCAGTTTTGATGCACAGACACACACACAGTAGTCTGGGAATGCTAACATGGGCATTTGCATCGTGCATGACAGTGAAAATTAATTTGAATGTTTTTATGGCTATAATCCATCAGTTTATCTCCATAGACATACCAATGGCATTTTCCTTCAGATGCATGACAGGCTTGACTGTTTACTGGTTGGTGAGGCTGGGATGTGTGTGCTGGGTTGTGACTCTATGCCCCAAGCGACCAGAGCATTTTGCCACTCTAAGCAGAGGGACACCAGGCAGCTTAATGAGCTTTCGGAGGCCTTTGTGCTCAAACAGTGACAGGAAATTCCAAAGGGCTGGCAGATTTGATGGTCTGTGAAACCCAAACAGACACCCAAAAGGCGAACCTAATCCCCGGGATCAATGGCAAATCATGCTCCCCACTCAAAGTGCCCTCGCGGGGGGACACGTGCCTCAGCTGCCATACCTCTGGGTACTGCCAGCACTGCCACCCGCCACCACCCCCTCTCCCCCTACCCCCCACCACAAAACTTTTTCTGTAAGCATTTTCCAGGCTGATTAATTTGTCTGTGGTGGCAAGCAAGGTGCTGGGGGAGAGAGTTAATAGATGATGAGCAGGCCTGAAGAGGTGAACTCTCCCCAGGGACTGAACGATCCACTGCTGAAAATCAGCTGTCATTGTGCTGTATTGATTCAAATTGAATGAACCTCTGGTGTAGCATCCCATAGGCTGACTCAGTGGTGTCACTTTTGTTTCAATCTAAAATCTGCAAAGTTCAATCTGTACCACTCATGCTGGAGTCATTCATTTATTTTTATCTGCAAGTCTAATGGACACTTCCCCGCATGAACTTCATGGTGAAATACCATGAAGACTTGTAGCTTATTCACAAACTCACACATACACACAAACACACACACACTCAACAACAACAACAGCTGAGCGCTCTTTGAGGATCTAAGCAGAGAATGACCAAAGTGATGAACGCTGCTGGTCTCACCTCAGACAAAGGCCTCTTTTTGCCTCCCTGATCCCAGTAAAGCCTGCCACTCACGTGGTCCTCATACCGCTCTTTAAATGACATCCCTCTGCCAAAAGTGCCAACCCAAGAGCCCTGACACAAGCTGAACACTGCAACAGCCTGCAGAAAAGATGACTTTACGGGTAAGACACACACTTCAACTATGGGTGCATTTAATCTATGAGAAGATGCTATTATGCTGTGTAACATACTATAAACTTTATAGTAATCACGTATAAACATTATAGTAATACAGAACACAACATAGATTATACTGGATATACCGTAAACTACTTCAGCGTGGCAAGTCAAGTCAATAACATGATGTATAATAATGGAATATGGATGACCACCTAATAATGTACACATATTGTACATATCAGTCGCTATACATTCTCATTCTCCTGAAATGATGTTACAGGCCATTAGCTGCAGAGGAAGTAGCCTAATGTAAACACCCTGTTGTTTTTAAAGGAGAGATTGAGCCAAGGATCAGGAGGTATGGACAGCAAAGACCTAGGACCATTTTGCACAGCTCATCATACTCTCTCATTCTGTGGGATGGGTATTTAAATATTCTCTGTGCTGCTGCACTTTAGCTAATGAGATGGTGTCACCTCTAAACACTGCTACAATGGGATAGTTTATCATTAGACCCAGAGAGCTAAGTAGAGGCTGCCATTGCTCTACTCCACTGCTCTCGAACAAAAGGGCTTTTTGCATGTTGGGTATTTTTATTCACCTAAGCAGCAGATTCATTTAAGCTCACTTACACACATACACACACAAACAAACTCAAAGGCATGTAGGCTATCCATGGTATGTGGCCTATCTTATTGTGTGTAGTGTAGCCATGCAGTGTGTATGTAGGTGGATGCAGTGGGGGAGTGAAGCATTGAGGTGTTCAGTTCTTGGAGTTGCTCTGTAGCTTCTGGCCTGGGAGAGGGAAGGAGACATTGTATATGTGTATATAATATATATATATATATATATATATATATATATATATATATATGTGTGTGGTGTGTGTGTGTGTGTGTGTGGTGTGTGTGTGAGAGAGAGAGAGTGAGAGACAGTAACCCTCTGAGTGGTCATGGCATGGTGGAGCGTGGCAGTGGATAAGATGGTGCTGAGGCAGCAGACTGCAGGTGTTCCTCTGCCCCCCTCTAAGACAAGTGGCCATCTCCTCCCAGCCTAATCACTTCTCCTCCCCTCCTCTCTGCTCCTCCCCCCTCGCCATCACTGCAGCACGCTCCACACTCCAAGGGAGAAACCCATCTCCTCCTGGAGCTGAGCAATGAGGGCTGAGCTGAACAGAGTTCAGCCAGATGACAAATTGTTGAATTCCCGGTAGTGAGAAACAGTAACAGAGAGAGAGAGAGAGAGAGGATGGGAGAGAGAGAAGAGGGGAGAGAGGGCTGTTGTGTAAGCTATGAGTTTTATCATATGAGCAGGCACCAGGGTCTTTTTTCCTGTCAACTCAATATCATGACACAAAAATTATATGTATTTTTGCCTGAGTTTAATAGGACCTTAAAATTCCTAAAAGTTCACAGTTGGAAAAATTCTTGAAATGATATGTCAAAGAAAGCAGGGAATAAGAGACATTAATGAATCATTCTGAAGGGCTGCCTGATGGAAGTTAGTGTTGAATGAATGATTTTTACTGTAGTTATTACAACAGACGAACAAACCTTGCCCTTAACCAGCCTTAATATTTAGATTGAGTTTCAAATACAGACTATCACAGCTCCTTTGCAAACGAAAATTCTGCAAAGCTACCTGCTCCAACGTTCAAACAATGAATTGATGGAATATCTTGTATATCCCGTTGCAGGCACACATTCACAGTTAACTGATAATGGTATTCTCAGTTGTGTTGCTGATAGGAAACAGGATCATAGAGCTAGTGGTTTCTAGAGAAGTATATGGAGTCACAGCATTAATTAACCTACTGTGCTTTCTGTCCTGTTTTTTTTTCTTGCCCACCACAACCATTTCTGTAAATGCCCCTCTAAGCCCATAATATTAGCCAAATGCCTATTTCACATGTCCGTGGAAAGATTACCTTGTTCCTCAGTGTGTTCAGATGTTATGTACTTCCTAGCTGAGCTTGAAAGTACACCAGGTCATTTAGGGTGCAGAAACTGCATCTGCTGGCTGTGCTAAAGTGATTATTTTCTCTTCCTTGTCCCTCACAGTTTGAGGCCTCCTGCCCTGATGGCCTGTGTCCAGGTTGGAGCATCATCCTAAAAGGAGAGACACCCTCTGAGGCAAACAAGTAAGTCTGTGTGACGTAACCCAGCGGACACCACTAGTCACTTTTCCTGTCCAGCCATTCTCTATGACAGGTCTGAAGGTCACCTCCACAAGGAAAGAGGTCATGTCTAAGGTTGGTTCTGGATATATCTGTGTTTAGCAAAATAGTTTATGATTTAAGATCAGTGGGAGGCTACAGTAATTATAGTATTTATTCTTCCACTCCTCAGGATTACTGTTATGCCCTTATTGCCTCTGCTTCTGTTCTTCAACAATATTAGAAATTATTAGTGTAATAATATCATTACCAGCAAAGTCACAGTGAGACATTTGTTAATGCAAATTCAAATGAAGAGATCATGAACAAAGTTAGAGTTACTGGACAACTGCCACTGAGGACTTACTTGCTTATTCAAGTCAGTCCTCCTGGTTCTTAAACATCATGCAAGTCGTGTTCTAACTTTGAACATCAAACAGACGTCATCTGTCCAGCTACCTTTTAGCAGGAGGCAGAGCAGGTCAACCCTCTGTGGAGTCCTATACAGTATAGAATAAGGGTATCAGATGGATTCCTGGGCCTTTCTAGAATATCGCAGAATTGGCAGAGCTCATTACTTTATTTTACTTTAGTGAAACATTACTTCATTGTTTGGGACTAAATGTTACACATAGCCATAAAACAAGAGACAACACACACACACACACAGCCACCTGGAATCATGTTCAGACTGTATCAGTGCTCTCTGTATCAGTGCAGTGTAAAGATAAAAGAAGACACCCAATAGTTAACACAACATACTGGGAAACATTCATCATCTTTAAATTACAAGTGCCCAGAAAAAAATCCAATAATCACTCAAGGTGGACCACTAATCAGAATACTGGACAAACCAGTCATGTGTGAAACAATTAATTGAGAGAGAGGAAAACTGGACATCCCTTGTGAATGCCTTCCATGATTGTATATTATGTAAATGTGAAAAGATCGCACACCTGAGCAAACCCCATCTGAGCAAGGAGAGCCACGATCTGTCATTATACTTGTGAGACATTTGCCCCAGTAACTGAGTTTAAGGTCAAAATAGAGAAGAAGAGAAAGAAGAACAAGATCGTAAATTCAGTTACTTTATCATCACAGTGCCGTCATTTCCATGTGACCCTCACGACCCCATTCTGCTCTCAGTAATGTGAAGCCGCCTGCTCCCACATTTTTTATCTGGGTATGAGACAAATTCCTCTCTAATGCTCCATGCTTTGCGCTCCAGGTTTGAGATTAATTTCCTGTGTGATCGGGATGACAGAATAGCCTTCCACTTCAACCCACGCTTCACGGAGTCGGACATCGTGTGCAACTCATTCATGGCCAACCACTGGGGACAGGAGGAGAGATGCACCAATTTCCCTTTCGGAGCAGAGGAGCCTTTCCAGGTGACTATCAGCTGACCTTTTGGCAACACTCAGACTCTTGACGCGAGAAGGTTTAATCAAGGTTTAATATTTGCGGGGTTGGTTTTCACTACTACTAGCCTACTACTGTAGCCAACCATAAGAGTAAAAATCAATTTCTGGTCTAAGGCCCACAGCACGGCTAATATTAACATTATTTTCATCTTCACAGATTGAGATTTACTCAGACAATGAGAATTTTCACGTCTACATCGACGAAACGAAGATCATGCAGTACAAACACAGAGTGGAAGATCTAAAGACCATCACAAAGGTGCAGGTGGTGAATGACGTCAACATCTCCTCATTAGAGATCACCAAGAAGCACTTTTACTGAGCCACAGGCGTTGGCGTTCTCAGTCGATGCCTTCTGGATGGAAGTTAGCAGCAGTAAGCTTTTGTTTGTTTGTAGTGGATTAGTCATTGTCCCTCATCGTTTGTTTTAAACCCACACATCTTGCTGGATATATGGAATTAAAATTCTGCCAGGAAATGTCCACACCATTCATTTCTATATAGTTCAACTGAATGTCATGATCAGTCACAAATCTGAAAATAAATGGCAGAATTAAGGTAACAGATTTATTCACTGACTAGAAGTATCCTTGCTTAAGGGTTTTCTTTTCCATTTGGATGCGGCAGGTTCATGTGGATGGGGAACATAAATGTCAAATGTCAAATTTATTCATATTTTATTCAGGATTGCAAGTGCTTTAATGTATGTGCATTAATATAGCCGACAACCATTCATTTATTCAAAAGCTCTTGGAAAGAAGAGTTCAATTGAATGCAAACACTGCAGTGACCACGCAACCATAGACACCAACACATAAATCTGTTTGGGTGTGGATTACATGCCTTCATTAGAATTCTGAGCATTTAAATAACCAGTCAAAACATGAATCCCGAGCTCCCCAGGAATACCTCTAAGGCCACAGCTGGTGCACTTCTGAAGATTAGACGCGTTTGTTGAAACGAGTTCATCCACACAGAATTGCTGACGATTTCTCCTTTGATCAATGGGTTAAGCTATCTAGAGTCAACACACAAGCAAAACCCCTCTGCAGAGAATTTATGTCCTTGAAAATTTGTCTCAAAGTTTTTTTTATCCCCAGTAAGGAGTTTACTCATGCAGCCGTTCATTGCATGTTTGTATTTGATAACATCATGTTCATACTGTTTACGAGCTGAGCTGACTCGGGGATATATCTAGTTTGAAAGCTAAAATGTTTGTAGCGCCTTTTCCTTATTAAGAAGACAACAATTTTTACTTGCCTCCACCCTTTCGCGCCGCCTGCTTTCGATTGGTTCCTTGACATAACACTGTAATTTGCTCACGCCTGATGAAAACAGATCAAACCGCGCTCCACACTCTTACAAGTTCCCCATTGCGCAAATGACAGAATCCTCCGCTGGCTGCTTTACTACTGTCTCGCCCGCTAGATTTCATTCCTGGAACGAAAGACAAGGTCGTCCAATAGATAACAGTTCTTCAAGAATGATAATGTGAAAAGAAAAGTAAAGGGCTGGGCTCCTTGTCGAGTCGTAGTGGCACTTGCAGTTTTTTCCAGGGATTATCATGGAAACAGGTAGGGATTATTCAACTGTCTTTGACTTGGGCGCTCTTTATGAAGAGGTTTCCGGACACACTGAAATCATGTTTAAAGTAATAGATTAGCAAATAAGATTTTTTTTAGAGAGCTCATCCATGGATTGTTTCTGGGGAACTGTAATGTAAAGGTTACATTTGATTATAGGTTTACGCAGTATCTGACACCTGTTTACTTGCACAGTACATCTTTCCACCACATTTATTTTAATCTTCATGCATGAATTATGCGTAAACTTGGTTAGTTCAGGTCCATTTGATGCCGTTTATTTTCAGTATTACGTTTAAGCTACTGTATAGTGCTACTGGGTGACGGGTTCAGTTTTACATAATTGCGTGACTGAAATACGTTTACACACTGATCAAACAGTTCAACATTGCTTTAGTACACAAATGTGTTATAGTTATAACAAGGGAGACAAGTTCGCTTAAAGGGATAAGGTGGACTTCTGTTTCATAGCCTACTATGCTGACCGTGCTTTTGTCGTTTACAGCATCTAAACTATCTGATCTAAGCGGAATGCTTTGCGGACCCTGATGGGAACTACCTGAAATTCGATGCAGAAGTATGTCCCGCTCTCCTTCTGATCTCTTCTCTTCCGGGACTTCTGCGCCGGGATGTGTGGTGATCAGGCTGTGCAAATAGAGTGCTCTCCCTCAGAACACCTTGTCCTATCATGCCCTGGAGAATAAAATGAATTTCTCAGCAGAAACACAGAGGGCCGAGCTACTCCTTAAGGCACAGAATGAATCCCTTGGAGAGGCAGGTGACATTGGCAATGACATATACCCCCATGGGAGCAGCGAGCTGGAGACCCTCTTCCTCTTAACCATCCACGAGCCCACCACCATCGCCCTCACCGCCATGTACATCCTCTCCTTCCTGGTGGGCTTTGTGGGCAACGTCATGGCCCTCCGTGTGCTGACCGGCCGCCGAAGCAAGCGCCTATCAGGTGTCAGCGCCACCAGGAGCCTCCTGATCAACCTGGCCGTGTGTGACCTGATGGTGGTGCTCATCTGCATGCCCATCACCCTGGGCCACAAGATCTACACGGCTTGGGTGTATGGCGACTTCCTGTGCCGCGCCGTGCCCTTCACGCAGGCAGTGTCCGTGTCCGCCAGTGTCCTGAGCCTGACCGTTATCAGCGTCAACCGCTACTACAGTGTGCACAGCCCGCTCAACGCCCGCTCCTTCTTCACGCGGCGCAAGATCCTCTGCACCATCATGGTGGTATGGGTGCTCTCCTCTACCATCTGCTCACCGCTCATCTTCATGAACCAACGCGACGAAATCCCGCTGATTGGCGAAATTGTGCTGCCCATCTGCCGTGAGATCTGGCCGCACCCCCGGCTGAAGCAGGTTTATAACGTGCTCCTGTTTGTCACGCTCTACTGCATCCCTGTCACCTTTAACCTGGTCATCAGCTTCCTGACAGGCAAGAAGCTGTGGAGAGCCTCGCACAGCTTCTCCGACTTTGACCCGCAGAGCCAGGCAGTGCACTCATCGCGCCTGAAGATGCGCAAGAAGATCGCCAAGATGGTGGTGGCCCTTGTGCTCCTCTTCGCCGTCTCCTGGCTGCCCTTGTACTTGGCTGACATCTGGATCGACCACGTGCAGCACCCCCCACACTGGGTCCTGCAGCTGCGTCCCTTTGCCCAGTGGCTGGGCCTGACCAACTCCAGCCTCAACCCCATCTGTTACTGCTTCATTGGTGACCTCTACCGCTCGGCCAAGGTCATCAAGAGCAAGTACCACCAGCGGCTCATTTCGCTACTCAGCTCTTCCTCCACTGCCAGCAGCAGCAGCATCCCCCACATGTTCTCCTTCAGGCGGCAGAAGTCGGACCAGCGGCAGGGGCCAGGGGCCCAGGGTTCAGAGGAGACCGTCTCTGAGTGGTGCTCACACACCAGTGTCTATGAGAACCCCAGTCAGATGGTGTCCTTGCAGAGTCTCTCAGAAAGGACAGGGTCCAGGAGCACTTCTGACTTAACAGACCTGTAGCCCGGAGGGCCCAGCCAATCAGTGTAGGATCGGAGCCTTGCTTTGTGTCCACTCCCATCACTTTAGAATCTAAAGGCCATAGGCAGAGTGCTGCATAGATATCAAGTAACCCTTGCACCTGGATATGAAGATGCTTGTCTGTAACAATTCTGGAAAAAAATTGTGCCACTTGTTTTGCTGAGATACAGTCTTCAGTGTTTGTGCTTTATGGAGTAAAAAAAGTGAAAGCTCAGAGAACACATTTTGTTAGTTTTGCTTAATCAGTGGATACAGTTTAAGTGAGTGTGAAGTGATGGCTTGCAACAAGTAGAAAAAAGTGGATTCATCATCAGGACATCAACAACTGCATCTTGTCTAATTTTGTCATCATATTGATCAAATGGGATACGTGGTAAAAATCATACCATTTTAAATATTTGATGTCATGAATATTCAAATTTTGTATGCTAAGAGCCACTTGATATATGTCCATTGCAACTGTTTACAACACACAACACTTTGTCTTGGGTGTAAAACTGGTACACATCAGTTTGTCAGGATATTGGTTAGCAGATGCACTGTGCTAGGGCAGAATTGTATCCCTGACAGGGCAATGTGTGCTTGCAGTGGAAGTCAGTGTGTGTGCATGCCAAGCCATTAAGATGCTGCTACATGAGGCTAGGGGCAAGCTGGAGGCTAAATGCAGGGCTAATGTGAGCAATGGTGGAGCTGGTTGGCAGAGAGTGGTTTCGTATTGAACTGAAAATGATTCCTGCGGCAATATCCACAAAGTGACATCAACAGTGACAATGTGGTGCATAATTTAGCATTTAGTTCACACTCTGGGAGCTGGACAACAGATTGAAGTGTAGACCTACTCTCTGCAGGGTTAACATTAAAGAATGTGTTTAATATGGGCTTGGGTGACTTGAGCTCAGGCTTCATACATCTAGGCCTGAGGAATGATATCACAGACTAGATACACATTAAAACCAACCAGTTCCCCCACAAGGAATATTTTAGTACATATCACAAACGTCAAGTGAATGTTGAATAGTGTCTACAGTGTTGATATAAATAAAACATAGCAATCCAAACAATGTTGATTCAATATTTTTCAATGGTGGTTTTGCCTCAGCAATGTTTTTGTAACCCCAACCCAGTCTCTCTACTAATCTTGATGTGAAGTCCATTTCCAATGCCTTTAGGCACAGTAAAACTGATGAAAGCTGCATGTGTACACTAGAGGTTGGAAAGGGATGGAGAGCTCAGTGGGTGTTGGGAAAATACGCTAATGACAGGAATAGTGGCATATAAGAAGTGGCATATTGCCTTTTTGCAAACTGATAAATGGAAATGGTGGTAAAATGACATGCTAAAATGACCATAAAGCCTGCACACATTTTAAAAAAAAACCTTGTGAAACTCTCTATCAGTTTCACCTAGTCTGTTTTTGCCGACAATTTATGAACTTTGCAGCAATTAACATGACAAACACATTTATAAATAGTCATTGATTAGCTCATAACGGTTACTAATGCTGTTAATCTTGGTATAAAAAGCCATATAGAACCATGTGAGCTTTTGCAAAAGCCCTTAGAGTACAACAGAGCCAGATTTCCCCATACAATAACATTCACAGCACTAGCATTTCATAAGGAGTTCAGAGTATATGCTGTCAGATGCACTGAGCATGCAGCAGGAAAAGCTGCCTAAATGGCCAGCACAGGAAAGAGGTATGCACCTACCGTAATATAGTCCTAGGGCTTATCCTCTTCTTTGACAGAGTCATTGAACACTCCATTCAGGCTTTCAGTCAATGCAGAATAGGAATGTGATGGAGTGCAAGGAAGACGTGCACTGCATGCATAATTCATGAAGACGGCATACCTGGTCATCCACATTTCTGGCAGATCACTGTGTATAGGATGTTTCTTTTCTTTATATATTTTAGCTGCAATGTTGAGTTTCTTTAAACTCTTAGTTCTTGGTTCTTGGTTCTCAGTAGAAAATGGCTGATTTAGTCAAGCATTTCAAAGCCAATGCAATCAAAAGTCTCATTTCCCATAATCAAATTATTAGTGAAATAGAATTACTTCTTGTTATTTTGCTGTCCTTTCTTCTTTCCTCTTGTTACTTCTCTAGTTTTTTGATCTGATCATGCATGTGTGCTTTTTTACACGCTCCTTGTGAAAACTCAGAAGATAGTTCATTCGAATGTGTAGAATTCAGTAGAAGCATTCTACACTATGGCAGACTTGGCACTAAGCCATTTAATCAGTTTGATCCGATTACTACATTCTTTACCTATAATTAGAATGTCAAGGAGGATGCTGCAATCACTGGCTTTCATCTGCTTTTGTGTCAATTAACCGTAAACTTGTGATATGCTCAATAGCCTGCTACACGCCGTAGGCTATATTTACAGTATAGCTTCCAACCATGCTGAATATGATGCCACAGAGCTACAAATATAATCAGTATGTGTCAACACATGCTGAATGTAAATATGAAATAACACGGAATTTGTCATCTGGTAAATAATGACTACATGAACACTTTCAGACCAAAGTTTGTACCCGAAGCTTAGAATTTTAGGCAATACAGCAACCTGTCTGCAGCACATGTATGCATCCTTCAAAGCTTGGTGTTTCTAAATACATTTTGAAGGATTCAGTCAACACGTGAGAAAAAATCTCCCACAGAGCTTGAGTGCACACGAAAGTAAACTAGCAACAAGCTCATTTCAGCTGTTTTTTAATTCCCAGACATTGAGCACATTCTCATTTGAACGAAATATCTTTGTCAGTTTGCAGATCAACATTTCTCCCTTCCTGATTTGAAATGGGGTCTTTTGACTGTCGACAATAGTGTGTTGCAGTGATGTAGGTTATACATGCTCTTGGCTGTGGATCAGGGTGACGTGCTATTGGGCAGCAACACAAAGTAAGATTGCCATCAAACTTTGAAGGAAATTGTATTTCCAGGAATGCATTGTTCACTTGAGAGAAGCGAAAGGCATTTCCTTAATCTTTTGGCCTGCCTAAATAACAACCCGGCTTTGATTGCTCCACCAACCACTATAACCAATCACCAAAAGAGCAATTTCACACTTCTAGCCCACCAGCACAATTACATTGTAAAATTCAATACCAAGATATTTATGATTGAATCATTCATTACTGTACACTGCTTTTATAGTGACGAGAAACAATCATTTGAAAAGCTCCATGCGGAGTCTTTCGGGAGTACCTTGAACTGGAGGAGAAAAGAGAAACACATGCCAGGCTGGAGGAATGGGCCTGCCTGAGCTATTTTTGAGACTACTTGCTCTCCAAAACAGCACACAAGGTTAGCGTCAGCTCCTCTTGTCAACTTTACCCAGACAAGTTCCCGCCACATACCCTGATTCCGAATTTCCCAGGACTCTCTATTTCCAAGGATCTATGGCAGAGGAAAGGACTAGGTATGTGTGTGGTGGTAGTGGTAATGGTGGTGGTGGTGGTGGGGGGGGTGTACTGTATGCCGGTTGTAATGAGGCTGTTTGCTGGCTGGTGTCTCCGTGGAGACGGGACAGACTCTGCCATGGCCAAGTGGTGGGAGATGACAGCATAATCATGGCCGTGTTCTGGCTGGTCCTCCCAGTGCTATTTCCTATTCAGCCCAGTGACTGCTGCTATCACATCTCCACATCGATAAATTCACGCTACCGGAGATGAGGGAGGAGGGACAAGATGGGAGACAACTAAATATTTATTCCGTGGCGGAATGGACCTGTGGTCATACAGTATTTTTAGCTATTTTACTTCGAATTCTTTTTTGCTTTTTTGATATTTTTCAAATCCAACACCACCATGATTTGACCCACCACAGAAAAAAGAGAAAGAAATCCCACCAACACGAGGTGTCCACTAAGATTGTTTGCTGCATTAGGTGAGGTCAAGCAATGCACGTAGGACTCACTGGAGATGGCTGCATCTGAATATCCACTGCTCCTGAGATGAGCACCCCACCATATGAATAACCCATATGCTTGCCATGGTTTGCCTTGGTTCCTCTCTGTTGCAGAGCTGAGGGCTGCACTGAGAGTCTGAGAGTTATGACATGCCGATGAGGAGGAGACTGCTCCTGGGCCCCTCTACTTTCCTCTGTCCTCCATTTACCCCTGAGTGCCTAAGTAAGACAGCAGCTCTTTAACTTCTACAGGAGAGCCACTAATCTCATCTTAGTTAAGGGAACCCTGGCAAGGGACGAAAGAGTGAAGAAGGTGGCCGAGGAATGGAAAAGCTCAGAGGGCTTGCTTGTCCTGTGTGTGTGTGTGTGTGTGTGTGTGTGTGTGTGTGTGTGTGTGTTTGTTTGTGTGTTTCATGAACACACAGAGACCTGAGCAGACTTTCAATCTGTTCTCTTTTGCTCTTTGCCTTTCCCTCTGGTGGAATTTTGAAACAGCAAGTAGAGAAATCAGAGAGAGGTCTCTGTAAGACTGGCTTGACCTTGTTTATCCAGTATGGTTTAGAAATCTGTCGGGCTCAGCATTTCATAAAAGGACAGCAGAGACTGCAAGCGTAAATGTATATTTCAGGTGAAATGCTTTAGATGTAAACACAGGATCACTGTACATGTCTGCAGGAAGAGTTACACTGCTTTGCTTCCTGTTTGAGTTGCAACAGAGGAGGTAAGGATGACATGTCATACCTATTGCATAAAGAGGATATGTCATCTGCCCTCTTATGTTAGCTCCCAGCAATAAATCCACACAGCCAAACATTACCTGACATATGGGGCAATTCATCAAGCTAGATATTAAAGGGCAATGGTAATGTTACAGAAACAAGGCCCAACAAAGGGCAACAGAAACACCATCGATTAGGAAAAAAAAAAAAAAACTTGTCTTGGCAGGGACTTTTTTTTCTGTTTTTAGATGAGTTGTTACTGATTATGCTGCTTTACCTTCTGTTAGTTCTGATACTATGTAGAATGTTCTACTGAGCATTTTTGAATGTAAAGCATTTGACCTACAGCACCTAAATTTCTCATCAGCCCAAAAAGCATTGAGATGTGTATTAAAAAAGCATTGAAATGTGTATTAGCCTGTAATGATAGCCTCGGAGCATCGCTTGAATCTCTTTAGTCTGTCAATTCACCAGTGCCATAATTATCTCTCCTAAGAGACCATGGTTGAGAACAGTCTCAGGGCACAAATGTGCAGTGTGCAGCAAACACTGCCTCATACACATCCTCTGTTTGGATTGAACTCTCTCATGAAAGGACAGTATGAGAGAAATAGACAGAATGATTAAAAAGAACTTGAAGGTGGAAAACTATCACATTCTCAAGAATTCTGAAAAAGCACTATTAGGCTGCAGAACACAGATACATTCATACAGATCCTAGCAACACACCATCTTCCAAATGTTCCAAGTCAGACTAAATTGCTGCTGAAGTATAAACAAGACTTTCCAGGCACAAGGTGGAGGACTGGAAGAGCAAAAAGCACTTCTCCACCCAGCTGAACAGACTCAACAATGCCAGGACATCCATCAGACAGATGTGACCGCAGACAGGAGACCCCCAGCCTGGACACATCTGCACCAAGCCTGGATCATTTCCTGGGATTGAAATGTGCCAGCTGGCCAGAGCCCCCTCAAGCAGCAGGGCTAAGGTCACAAACATCTGACAGCAACCATGGGTAGAATTCCAGAGAGCACTGATTTCCTGCACTCATCAATTTTGTCCCTTTTTTAGATTACAAAGCACTCTACCATTATAACACAGGTGACAAATGAGCAGGGCTCAGTCTATTGGTGTCTGCATGGTATAAGCAGCCTACATACAAACATGTGTTGTCTATAAACATATTACTGCAAGTGTTGTCTATGAGTAGCTATAATGACTTTGACACACAATAATGATTTAATGGCAACTAGGACAAACAGTCCTGAGAAAATGTGTGAACCTTGAACCGCTACTCTTTTAAAACAGATGTGTTAACAGCCTAACATGAAAATCTGCCTGTTTTTATTCCAGTTGAGGATTATCTAACCAGATATAATCTTTTTAAAACCATCTGCTGATGTAACACCATTACCAAGTCTGTCTCATCTGAGCACATCTAAATGTTCTGTGTCAAAGAGCTCAGAATTGAACTGAGCTGCCCAAGACCTTTATCCAGAATGCCTCTGAAACATCTCTCCCAAGTGATTCTTGGTGAAAATAAGCTGCCTGTCTGTGGATGACTTCTACTGTTTCCCATACTGCCTCCTTAAGGGGTCTGATTCAGTCTGAATTGTGAGGTGACCCAGCATTTCACCGTCACGGCAGCATGAAGAAGTGAAAGGGATATGTGCAGAAGAGGCTGGCCCTCTATTTGGCTCAGTCTCTTCAAGTCTTTAAGTGCTTGTCAGTTCTTGTCAGGGGTTTTTGACACAATAATGTCAGGTGGAAACATAATATTTTCTTTTTTTCTCCTCTACATCCTTTGCTGTGTTGTTTATTTCTAGTCATTTTGGAGTGTTTTTTAACATCAGAGAAAGGGTAAGATGGCCAATGACTTCTCAGAGATCCTAGGGTGAACCAATAATTATTCAATTAGAGTAGCTGAGACATGCATCATTTTGTTATTTAACTGCATTCATTTGCTCTTTGTAATTGCTTTACCCAATACACCCTAGAGCTTCAGTTAAGGGCCCTGACACTTGCTATCACACTAGACATTTAATAGAAAGGGACAGGATAATCAGGATAGGGAGAAAAAAGCTGCCTTTACTTAAAGAGCCAAAAACTCACACTGAAAGTTTGCAGAGTCACCTCACATATCAACCCCACCAATGGGGCCCAAACAATTCTGTTGTTGGTGGACAGGTGAGCCTGGACATCTGAGTGATGCCCTAGTCCCAGAGCGACTTTGACAACGCTGTCACATACAATCAACCACTTGATATTTTCTGCTAAATAAATATTTAGCTGTCTGTTTTCAAGACAGGTTGGGAAAAAACACAGGTGCCAATCATAGTGAGAGAAGAATCAACACAGAACCATCTGCTGATGGAGTCATCCCAATTCCTGCTTGGTAAATGAATGTGCTGGCACTTGGCAGGGTAATAGCCTCTCTTACTGATGGCCATATTGCTTATTTTAATTTTGTTTTCATCCAGCATGGCCGTGAGAAATCTGAAGGCGGACAATTAGGGGAGACACACACTGAGACGTCACACTGAGCTCAAACAAAGACAGTTTGCAATTCAGAGGAAAATGGTCATTTATTCTGTATCCATTAAAACCAGTGTGAATAATGAAACAAAAACACTTAATTACCAGACTGCCACCAAATTGGCAATGGCCAATGATTTGGTCAACGCTTCAAGCTTTGCAATGCTAGCCTAGATTGTATATTCATACAGAATATTTTCATAAATATCAACATGCAGTCAGTAGACTAGTCTTATACGAGGAGCAATATCAGTCTAATCTTATTCATTTGATAGCTAGAAATCCCTCAGGCACACTGTAAGTAATACAGTACTGTACTTCTGGAAATCAGAGGGATTCAGATCAGCCATTTCATGCATTTGTTATCTGTATTGAGAAGGTTCATTAACATATTTGGAAAATAAATATCCTCCTATCTCTGTGAATATTTTACTGTGAGAGCAATTAGGATTATTCATCCATTTTAAATGGAATGTGTTGTACTCTAAATAAGAGCTCCTGAGTGTTTACGGTATAAAAATATCTGCCTGGAGTCCCTACATAAAGGGGCAACCAGTCACCTCAGTGGCAAGCTGTGTCAGTCAGACTGAGGAGTGACTCATGAAATATGACGCTCACCATGAGGACAGAAGTGAGGCGTCTTAGAAAGCTCATCCTCTTGCCATAACATCTGCCCCAGAAAGCATGTCAGTTCAAACACTGACCTTTTCCCCAAAGCCAAGGGAAGCTTGCCTCACAAAGCTGCCTATTTGAGCACATTGGGTGCCATCACATTACATGGCATATCAGCAAAGAAGATTCTATAAATACAAAGGTCTAGAGATTGAAATGCCAGTCACTCTGTCCACCCAGTCTGAGTCTGCATGTTACAGATACAGCCAGCTTGTGGTATTGATGCAGCGGATTCAAAAAGGAGCTTATCTGCAGAGCACAACAAAGTCAAGCATTACCATGAATGCAGTCAATACTGGAACACTGGTTCCATCTAGTGGTAAAGATACAAATTCAAAAGTAGGCTCTGTTTATATGTGTTCATGACATCAAAAGACCCCAATGTTTAGGTCTATAATATTCAGAAAATCTGATATTACATGTTAATTGTACAATTGAGCATATGTACATATGTGTTAAAAAAAGAAATCCCTGGCGTATGGCACACCACATAGTTTAGGGAGTGTAGGAGTGTAAGAGTGTAGGCTTTGCTCAGTGAAAATAAAGATGGTTCTTTTTTGCTTTATCCATTTCTACTGGTTATACTCACTGGTCTGCTAATGTGAGTACACGCCACATAAGTATGCACGCTCTTGCACTGAAGTCTTTTACCAAAGAAAACCATGCTTTGTGTTCTTTTAAACCATGTCACTTTAATGCCCAGATAGGGAACCGAAATGTATGACACACATGACAAAATCTTATCAAGCACTGCAACTGAGAAAATGAAGAAAATATATCTTACAAGATATAACACCATGCCCATATTTCCTTTCTGTTGTAACTGCCTGAAAATGTATTAAATAATCCACCAATAAATAAAGGACTAAACACTGTAACCTCAACTCAATGACTCTTGTTCAGTATTCAGGCCTGATGAAATCTCTACACAAGGACATCCCTTTTAGAGCTAACACTAGAGTTCACCCTGCAACTAAACATTGCATGCATCTAGGACTTGCTGAGACTGAAAGTATTCCTGTTAGGAGACGTTCTAATCTTTCAATGACATGATGGAGGCATCAGAAAGGTCACAAATAAACACATACACATAGCTCATAATCTCCATGTTCTTGTGGCACATAACAAATGTCAAGTTTTGTATTGTTGCACAACAATTTTCAAAAACCACATAAGGAAATGACATACATAGGAGAAGGTGAAACCCTCTGTTTTGACTGAACATAGGAAAAGGATGTGCTTTGTCCACATGACATGAAACTTTAAAGTGACAGTCTGGAGCACTTCCAACCGTAGCCCTGCTGTTTGAGCTCACTCAGTGCTGTAGGTAGGAAAAACAAGAGAATTTGGTACAACATAGACCAAATAGCAAACTGGGGATGCTAACCGGAGGGGGCCATAAACACTTTCCGTCTCATTTTCCATGGCCCCATTCAGTTGACATAAGCTGCCAGAAAGCTATTTGGCCTAGGTTGCACCAAATTTATTTGTTCTGCTTTCCACCAACAACACTTGGTGAGCTCGACTGACAGAACTGTGGTTCAAACTACTCTGGACTATCACTTCAACAGGAACAAAAAATGCATTGACAAGATTCTGCACCCTAGCCATTACCATGACTAGATGTGGCAATATTTTTTTAAAAAACAAAACATACAGTATACATCAAATATACTATACATCATTAAAATATTTCCCAAGGAGTTCCAAAACCATAGTCTTTTTTCCATAGACAAATATACTCAGACTTAGAAAAATACTTTTTTCTTTTATGCTTTTTGCTGTGTAAACGTTACTTCCCTTGGCTTTCCAAAGGCACCGCCACAGTGGGAGTGCAACAGTGCAGTGCTAACCAAACATCCAGAGCCCTACCCTGACCTGGGGCCTAGCTGGGCAGGGCAGTGACGGTGAACATGTGTGCCCAGCCCCCTCTCCCTTCTTGGCCTGGCCTGGTCACATGGATGCTATGGATATGGGCTCTCTGCTGTTGACTCACTCTCTAACCCCAGGCCACAGAGACATTACAGCATCCAGAGAGCAAAATAATAAAAAAAACACACATGACTGCCAAGAAAAATCAAACAAATGCACACACATTCTCAGAGTCAAGAACAGAATATACAGTACTGTGTGCAAAGTGCATTGGGTTAATTCTAGCATGGCATCTTTCAAACGAAGAAAAGGTCTTGAAGGAGTGCAGAGTACAACTGGATAATGAAGTGCCCAGTTTCTACTTCAGTTTCTCAACTGGACGAGCCTTGTCACCATCATTCTCAATAAAAAACCTCGCTCTGCTCTGTGCTGAAAAGCTAAAATGTGACCAGTTATAAAAACAAATTTTGGTTTGTGCTTGAAGTGATCTATCTGATGTCCTCAAAATCATAAAACCAAACTTACAGTCAGATTGTTCCTATGAAATAAGCAGAGTTAAATGCGCTTGACTTGACTGAGCTGTGTTGAAAGCAAGGAGTCACTGTATTTCTGTCTTCTCTGTGTCCCTCTGGGGATCGGCATTTTGTCAACAAGGACCACAAGGCACACACACAATGGTCAAATCTATGGCATACAGAGGACTACTGCAAACAAACTGCGGCAGTTCAACAGTGCTCCTTCCAGACACAAGAGAGATGCAATCAAAGGAAAAGGAGGAGAGGAGAAGGAGGAAACTGCATGGACAAAAAAGGTCTGACAATCCTCCTCAGAAACATAATCCGCTAAAAGGAATTTCCTACTGATGCCGATAGGCAGCAAAGCATATCTGCCTCACTGCATGCAAATGACAGGTCTGCTACGATGAATGCTTGTCCTATTCACACGGAACAAAAATATGTACAAGCCAAGTTAAAAATGAAATCTATGCAAGATAACTGCATTTGTAACACAGTTGCATAAACTCACATATAGTCACATTCTTCATCTGTTGTGAGAGGGGAGTTAGATAAAATTAAATGAAATGAAAAAAAAAAACATTTGAATAAAACTTTATGAAATCATTTGACTGGCTGGCCACTTGCACATTTCCCCTTTTAAAGGCAGTCCTATTTCTCTCTGTGAG
This sequence comes from Tenualosa ilisha, assembly GCA_015244755.2. Lineage (NCBI taxonomy): Eukaryota > Metazoa > Chordata > Actinopteri > Clupeiformes > Clupeidae > Tenualosa > Tenualosa ilisha. Next base: position 3,142,155 of record PYXC01000584.1, read on the forward strand.
CAGCAAAGACCTTAATCTGTTTTAAAATACTGCTGATATACAGTAGATAGTACTTCCTTTTGTGAACAAAGTGCCTTCACTGGCTATAATTACTTATCAAAACAATACAAAAACTCCTATACCAGCAAAACAGACTCTAGAATGAAAATCCTCACCTTATGAGAAACTCTACTCTCCAGCTGCTTGCTGCCTTCTAAACCAACTTGCATTCTTTGAGATTGCTCCACAAAAAAGCCTTATTGTTTTTTTTTGTTTTTTTTTAATTCCCCATTGAGCAAACCCTTGCATTGCAAACTGAAATATCTGAATCACTAAGATGACTCTGGAAACCAGACAGCACAAATAGAAGCATCCCTTTTACAAAATCCCAGGGGCATTACAAAAAAGAATGAAAAATTAGTATAATAACATGGCATTAAAACTGAAACATTTCTCCTTTTCCTTAGCCTATGGGTTGCCTGAGAGCACGGCTTCACTCATGTAAAAGTTTCTCAGGTTTTGCATATCCAAACAATCTGAAGTCAGCCTCGTAGAGTTTGTAGAGTTCTCTCCGCGACTCGTACGGAATTTTGGCGAACCAGTCCTGCTCCCAACTGCTCACTGTTTGGTTTCGATGGCTCACCGGGAACTGGACCACATTGTCCACACGCAGAATTCTTAGCAAGTGCTCAGCATCGTCATCCAAGGTCTCCAGCTTGCCCACAAAGTCGTAGTTAATCTGGCAAGGGTGACACAGGCGGTACATCTGTCTCCAGTGCTCGTTGAAGGGCGCTTCCTTCTCTGTGTTTGGGTCCAGCAGGTACTGGATGAAGTTGGTGAAACTTGGCTTAATGCCAGCAGCAAAGGCATCCACAACTGATGCCGGAGGGTCCGAGTAATTTCCGAATCGCTTGAGCATGACCACAGCAAATCTCTTGTAGAACTCCTCGTTCTCCTGCTCAAACTTGTTCCGGTAGGCGGAGATGAGTCGGACAAAGGGGTCTCGGACGAACAGGAACTTGGTGTACTTCTTGAGCTTGATCTTCATGAGGTGGCGCGAGAACTTGCCGTAGCGCTTCCAGAACTTGTTGAAGGTGAAGTGGAGGCTGCTGTTGTGGATGAGCTCAGTGGGCACATCCAAGGGGTCCTGATAAGGCAAGCCGTCCACCAGCAGGCTCTCGCTCAGCACGATCATGATGCGCTTCCAATTGGTGCATGCCACCTTTGGAACATAGCAGTAGATGATGCCATGCCTGTCGTCCACGATGAGGTGGTCTAGCTCCTTGTTGGGAATGTCATCAAATGACCTGTTCTTACCGGGGAAGTCTAGTGTGCTGTTGCCACTGCAAAGGCTGTGAACCATCTGTTTTCGTTCCTCCTGTCTTTGCTTCAGTTCCTGGGCGACAGGGGTCAAGTGGATCTTCCACTCACGCCTGGGAACAAACTTCTCATCTGATTTGGACTCATTGGATTGGTTCTGGTTGGCATCCCCAGCAAGGGGCTGCCCTCTAACTTCCTCGGTGGGGTCCGCCGTGCCAATCAGGAACTGGTTGACAAAGGCATCGATGTCCGACAGGAAAGAGGGCTCTTTATCTGTGTATATTTTGGGCTTTGGGTCAGGGTTCCCCTCCAGGGGCTGTCGGGAGGTGTGGGGGCCAGAGATGGTGGTGTGCAGGTAGAAGTGGGTCGCCCCTACGTCATCCCAGTAGATAATGATCAAGAGAATCATGAACACTGAGCCCAGGATGAGAAAGATGCGAAACAGTCTGGATTTCCCCATTCTGTCTGATTTCTGCGCTGGGTAGTCCATCCTCACCTCAGCTCCATGTTACCAAGTCCCAAGCCAGTGGAAAGTATTACAACCTTTGGAGTGGGAGGAAACAGAAAAAGGCAGAGAAAGAGAAAGAGATAGAGAGAGAGAGAGAGAGAGAGAGAGAGAGAGAGAAAGACAAAGAAAGAGAGAGACAGAAAGAAAGAAAGAGACAGGCAGAGAGAAGGAGAGAGAAAGAGAGTTAGACACATAGAAAAGAGTCATCAGTGACACCAGAACCAACACGTCATCATGGCTAGCTATGTCAAAATAGTGAACTCTTCTCCATGCCAAGATTTCAATCACTGTATTCTCTTTGGTCTGTGGATCAGCATGAGGTAGATGTGAGCTTAGACCACAGGATAAATACACTATTATCTCACAATGCTGGTGTCTGCTAGATCATAATACAAAAATACCACTCAGAATTACAGTGGTACAGGCCAAGTACTTTGCCACAAACACCTTTTTTTTTTTGTAGAACCATTTGCATCCTCACAGTTGTCCTCACCTTGTCTGATAATCTGAAGCTGACACTTTGTGCTGCAGTTTCCATTTGGTGCTTTAAAAATCACACTAAATTTAGATCACAGTCTCTTTAAAACACTTAATAGGTAGATTTTATGACCATGTACAAAAGATTTCAAGTTAAATAGCTAAAGTAACACAGAGCTGTGAGCAAACCTGAGGTTCACCCCATGACTGCTCTGATCTGTGGTCAGTCATCATGGTACTGTGCTGACACTAACACTCCAATGCTTTAGTTACTGTAGCTTTAAGATATGTTGTATGTTTTTCTACAATGTATTTCCAATATCACATAACACAGGCTCATTTTGTCTCCTTTTGATCACTGCCAGACCATGGCAAAAACAGTAAGCATGAAAAACATTATAGTTACAGACACTATTCATAATGGAAAAAGTGTGGCTCTCAAACTGCAGTACAGCACAAACAGAATCCCTTAAACAAAATCCCAGGGGCACTACAAAAAACAATGAAAAATTTGTATAATAACATGGCATCAAAACTGAAAATGTCTCCTTTGAGTGTTAGCGAACCAGTCCTGCTCCCAACTGGCCATTGTTCCTGTGTCAGCCAAGCGTACTTCACACCATAATGAAAAGAAAACAAAATTGGCCAGTTGTGAGACCAGTGAGCACCACTGGCGTAACTGGTATATACAGGTTTGGGAGACATACAGCACTGACAAATGTGGCTAGAATAGCCTATCCGCGAGTTTAAACGGGTAATTCTTTAGCGAACTATCGCATGTTGCAATGAACGAATGAGGTCGGTTTTTACATTGTAACAAACCCCATAGTAAAATTAGGCCTATGCGTAAAAAGAAATAATTACGTTTGAATTAGGCCTACTTCGGAAAGCACAAGATGGAACTTGTCTTGAATAAAGCTGCTATTTTGATCGAAAATAGCGGTGGTCAAATGTTCCATATCTGGCCGTTACTTCCGTTTCCTACAAAGATATTAAGCTGTCCCTCTTAAGCTTATGTTTTACCCTGACGCTAGTGAACTATCCCGGTATGATGACACATCCAATTAATATTCTTACAACTCGGTGAGCTACAAGCTCGAGCTGCTATAGTACTGTACGCCTATTCATCATGTGTAACAGCAACCTCTACATTCTACCGAGCCGCACAATATAGCTCTTTGACACCATCACCGGGGAGGGCAGCTGGCGAGTGCGACGTTATCTAACGTGAACTCATACAACAAATCAAGCTATGTGTATTTTAGCACTCTGTTCCACAACTTAGTTTACTTTCATTATTTGAAAGTAAATATATTCTTCTTGAACGAAAGGATATTCCTTATCATCCCCCCCCCCCACACACACAGGACCAGATACCGCTTGTAGACTGCTCAGAACCAGCAGATGAGATTGGCCTCTGTCGAGTACACTGGTGGATAGTAAGAGTCTGCGTTGATAACACCAACGATAACGATTTGCATACAGAAAATTTTCTTCACTGCCCGAACGGTAGACTCACCTCTCCACGGGACTTCTTTTGCGCTCTCCACCCAGACGGCGTCAGCTGAGAAAGGATGTGCAAGCGAGCGGGGTATTTTGACACACCAAGCAGCCAAGTGGAGACCACAATCTCTCGCGAGATTTGAAACTCTACTGCTCTAATTCTTGTTGTATACTGCAGATCCTGGATCAGCTATGAACTCTATCAAATGAGGGGTAACTGAACTTCAGCTGAAATGGGAACTCCGGCGGGCTCAAGAATGTATTTGCGTGTCAGAGCACGCTGTTAGATTTGAGCTGCGGGGATCAAATAGGACAATTTAATGACAGCGTCCGATCTGTCTCTAAATTATGTCTGAAGAATGTGGTGATAGGTGTAGCACTGTGCGTATTAGCATACGACTTAACAAAACTAAAGTAATGGGGGCCCAAGCGCCATGTTGGAGGGTAATATATAATGTTTCTGGCTGGTTGATTTACAGTAGAAATGTTAAACTTCTAAACCAGGTACCAGGTAGTTGTATGTTAGTCCTTGAGCCAGACATCCAAATTTGGGTCATCTATATAACACTCGTGGAGAGAAATCCTCAGTCTTGGCCAGATGTATCATCCCCCAAGAGTTAAAAGATAAATGTCAGGGTAGGTTTTTGTGTTTTTCATTCTGTTTATGTCTTTTGTATCTATATGTCTATGAAGGGATATATTACATATGAAAAGAACATTTTATTAAGTATTAGATACTTAACCAAGACATCTTTTTTTGTGACACAGCATATGTTTGTTTTGCAAGTTTTCTGAAATGTTATGTTTAAGTATGTAGCTGAGCTGTCATATACAAAATGTAGGCACTAATTTGCAAGACAAGCTGGATATGTTAATGTTCTGCCTAAACTCATACACTGGACTGATATGTTAAATCCCATCAAATGAGTTTAGGCTTTTAGAAAATAGTTTATGCTGTTAAATACATTTCCCCTTACTCCACATTATTTAAAGAGTACAAATAGTATGTTGACAAAAATTTAAGATAAGATAAGGCTACAAGATTTTATCCTATCATGATAAATAAAAAAAAATGCTTCACCTCCTTTTGCAGTACTGGAGACTTCACTGCTGTGTGGCCAAACTGATCATACAGACCTCTTTTTCATTAAACAGATGTAGGCTTGTTAAACACAACACTTCCCAGTACACACTCCAACATTTGCCCAACCCACCTTAACCAAATCACCCATTATCACTGACACCAACACTTCCAACCCTAAAAAAAAACACCAAGCAGCAATCTAAGTCAGGTAATTATGTTCACCGGGAGCTGCAAATGCAAGACTATTCTTGGTTTATGTACCCTATGTTAACCCGTGTTGTCCATTGCTGCACACATACAACACATACAATTGGCTATGATTGTACACACCAGATCAGAGGGCTAAATAATATACACAATGCACAGTTCAGTAAAACAAGAGCATGATTTAGTAAACTGAACACGTCTTCTTGATGTCCAAAAATTTTGCCATGATACCTCCAGGGCATATAATGCATTTAGTTTTCTCTGACAAATTCAGTAGATAATGGCTCATCTCGGACAAAAGATTTCAGAAACATTTCAATACAAAAAACTATTCTTTTACTATAATTGAGTTGGGGTAGTTTAATGGATATATCTGCTTGTTCACCCTATTCACCAATAATATATCCCTCCATGTGCATACAATATGCGTACAATGGTGATAAAAAACAAAAAGCTACCACCAATGCAGTGCTATGATTCATGGGTGGTTCATCATTCTAAAAATCACTAGGTACCTTACTAGCCCTTTGGCTCAAGTGCTATGTTAGTTAAAACATAATTTTCCATCTAACGTTTGTTTCTTCTCTCTGTCTAATAGATAATAGGCCTGCAGTGCAGGCTCTCTTGACAATGTCCCACATAGTGAGATGGCAACTTGCTTTCTCCTGGTTGCCTGACACAGCAAATGAGGATTAATCACCCGCAATCCCTTCTCATGCACAAGAGCACAACTCAAACATGCTGTAAAAGCAGCAAAGTGCCTTTCACAGATAATCCTCAACCACTTTTGTTCGCTCAGTGCACGGGATCAGAAACTCAACATGCAAAATATGCTTCCAGGCTGTTTCAGCCTGCCATCCCCTCCCCCTCTTCTTGCCATGTACCATCATTTGTGAGTGCCTATTTGGGTCACAGGGTGCAAAGCACCAACACACCTGGAGCACATGGCCACCATGTGGGGGTTAGGACAAGAGACTTTCAGGTCAGATTAGGTAAAGTGTGACAGAGGAGGCCTTGAGCCAAACTGGTTGGAAAACGTGACCATGGCACCTAGCTATTCCCAATGCCTACACCCTGTGCAGCTGCGCCAGATCTACGGTGCAGCACATGTCTTATACACAGGTCCAAATGAGGTCTTCAAAATTTATGTGGACAAAGAAGTCAACCACCACAAATGATTAATTGATAATAACTCAATGTCTCCCCCTGGCAATTTCAATTCTATGGGCATGTTATGCATTAAATCTGAAATCAATAACATGTTCGGTCCATGCCAGACCCGTGACGAATGTGTTTAGGGTGAGTAAAGGGGAACATGTTCCTGGCAGTAAAGCACATAAACAACACTGGTGGATTATAAACACTCTTCTCATTCAAAATCCCCAGGATAGAAAGAAAACAATATTGTGCTTTTGTACATTTGTAAGTATATTCTTTATTTGTCTTTGAGCACATTTTAATATATGGTAATCTGAAAGGGGGAGGGTACAGCCCACTGTAGTGCCATGTAGGCACGCTACTACACATTTTATCCTCGCAGAAAAACGTCTGAAACCAACACTTCTCATTCCACTCTGTGGTGTAAAAAAAGTTCATGGCACATCGTGACATGGTGAGACCACAGTCTTTGATATTATTACAAAAGAAGCAAGCGAGAGAGAGTGAGAGAGAAAAAATCAATTCAATTACCAAAAAGGGATTAAACAATTGGGATATTAAAAAGCTCAGAGAGCAGACTGTGTCCAGATGTGGCCCAAAGTGTTGGAAACAGAAGTCCTGTTGGAACTGGAGAAGGCGCCAGAGAAGCAAACCCACAGTGGCTTGACGACTCTCCCACTGCAGCCACCAATATTAAAAGGCACTGGAGCTGGAGATCAAGACAAGGAGGGGAGACTGGGAGAAGAGACCCCTGAGGCCCAGAGAGGGGGGGAGAGAGAGAGAGATCAGATGCTTCTGAGATCCACACCAACTCCTCTCCAAATCACCGAGCTGTTACAGGGAAACAGACAAGCAGAGGCACGTGAGTCTTGGGACATCCAGCACGTGAAGTGCGGAGAGCTACTGCTCCTTCATTAGAATTAGCGTTTCATTGATGTGTCTGAGTGACCCCTACCTGCCCTAGGGACTACAGCTCGCCGTAGGGAAAAACTTCTTCATTGATGAAAAACTCAATGGTCTCCTCCTCCCAGTCATCCACATTGCTGTCCAATTCATCTGTGTCGACTCCTAAGATTCAAAGACAGGAGAACAGAGTGCCTCACTCAAAACGAATGGGAACGAGAATGACAGCATAGAGAATGCTGTACTTAGACACAAGCCCGCAAGGAGGGTATTTTCTGAAGGTAATGGATTGACTGTCTCATTTTTTAGGGGACTATTTTCACCCCATCACTTGTCACTCTGTTACAAGGGATAAGGGACAGGCAAAGCTGGATGGCTAGGATAAAGACAAAAAAATGGGATTCAGCCTTAGTCAAGCCATCAATGCTGGAGTTGGGACTTTAGAATTTGTCTGTGGATTCTGTGGACAGACTGAACATGTCCAAAGTTTGACACACTGATCCTGCGGTTATTTAAATCAGGTTTCCTTTGTCATCAGCAAAGTTTAGGCAGTAGTTTGCAGCAACTGCAGACTCTGTGCCTACCGCATTTATGTCAATTGCGTGTCAAAGTCTATTGGCTGATTTATGGTTCTGCGTTGCCTTCTCGCTGTCGTTTTCCTGTTATGGTTCTGCATCAAGTGTGTCCACATTCACGTAGCACAATTTACCAAATTGCTTTGAGTGGAACTATCTACCCTTCAACCACGCAGTCGAGTCTAGTGAATTCCTTCGTCATCCTTTCATTTTTCCAACATTACTGTTACAGTGAGACACTGCATGTTTCAACAACTTTACTGTTGTTTCAAAAAAAATATATCAGAACTATTTAAGGTTTCTGGGCAGTCAGTTTAAGTTTCATGCTGCCTTGGAACAGACAAATTTTTAGATATTTTTTGCTTGGAAAACATATCCCAACAAGCATTTAACTTGCTGGACTTGCTGGATGTTGTTAATTGCAATTGTTTGTAAGGGGAAAAAAAAACATGACAATGAGACAATGTGAGCGGGTGTTCAACAAAATTAATGTTGGTGTTCTTTCATTTCCTACCTCCTCTGAGCTGCAGGCGAAGAGATCTCTGCTCCTGATACACCTTGAGAGCATCATCCCGATACTTGCGATACTCCTCCATCATTGAACGTCTCTTGTCAATCAGTTCCTTTAGGAGACATTACCATCAAAGTTTAAAAACAAACACAGATGTTCAGCAACATGGGAACCTCTACAAGGAAATGAAAAGATGGAGGCGTAGACATTTTTAAGAATATACATGAATTCTACCTTGGAGGCCTTGGACTGACTGAGACGATCCTTCTGCTCAAAGATCTTGGAGTATTTCTTCAGGTCTTTCTTGATGGCCTGCAAAAACAGGAGGTGTAATTAGGCAAGTGCACCTGAGGGAGGGAACCAAAGCAGACTGTGACTAATGCAAAAGCCCAAACATACCAAGCATATTCAAATCATCTTACAGTGTCTTTTTTTCCCTAAGGCTCTGAGCAAGCGAGTGGGGGAAGAGAGCAAGTGAGTGGGAGAAGGAGAGGCACAGACAGAAAGAGAAAGACTGAATCCCCATGCTCTCCCTAACCCTCAGCCCTTAACTGGCATGAGTCAGCCAATCATGAAGTCTATATTCAGCACTTGAGTCTTGGAAGGTTTGGGGGAAGGTTTAGGGCCTAGGACTTGTAATGTCACGATTCAGCCAGAAACACACACACACACACACTTCACTCATCAATGACAAGCACATAAGGAGATGCCTATGGTCCAACAAAAGGAAGGTGCTACTCACTTTGATCTGCTCCTGGCTGAGTAGGATGGGGGGCCGCGGCCGCCACAGCAGCTGGCAGAAGCGATCCTTGTTGTTCTTCTGCAGCAGGCGGCCCTGGAAGGTCCACAGCCAGTAGGCATTGTCCACCTGCGGAGAGCCGAGAGGAGATTAAGCTGATAAGGCCATTAAGTCATCATGACACCCTTCATTAGAGTAAGGCAAGGACACGCCGTCACATGGCTCCTCTAGAAAGGAGGAGGAGGAAGACGAGGAGGAGGCATGAGGCCTGATTAGTCACCTTGTGGCTCCACCAGGAGACGGAGGTCACTACGTAGCGACCAGTGGGGTCCCACTCAACATCTGAGGCCATGTAGTGTTCTGCAATGTTCATCATGGTGCAGTCAGACGTGTCCACAAAAGCCAGAGCGCCGTTCATGCTGCGATTAGAAACAGACAGATCAGTAAGGGGTCTTGAACTGAACGTCAACAAACTGCAAAATTGAGAGCAAGGGGGATAATGCGATTGGGATTAGCATTAGCTTTATGGCAACAAAACAAACTGACCTCCTCAGTCCAGCCAACACCAAGAACTGACCCTGGGGACTCCAGAAAATACTGTTTGCTTGCTGTTTGTCAAACATTTCTGAAAAACAAGCATCTCTTTAGTGGCACACACCAGGAAACAATTCCACTGTGGTTTTAGGGAGGGGGAAATCTACTCACTGATTAGGTCAATCTTCCCATTGCTCTTGACGTGGTAGAAGGAAACATTTATTCTGGGAGACTCGCCATGAAGCACAGCAAACTTGCTGCCATTGGGTTCCCAAGCAAAGGCAATGATGCTGTCTGCAAGGAGGAAATAAAAGCCATCCAGATGTCATGCTTGCACTGTGGTGGGAGGGAGTCCTGGCCTATTTCTCCTCTCTTAACACTCCAAAAGAAGATACCCCTCCATGATGAAATGAGAAGTGTTAGGAGTAGAAATATGTCGACGACGTGGGCTACCAATATTTCACTGCCGGCTCCTGTCCACAGGATTAATCAGATTTCTCTGCGTTCGTAACACCACATCGCGAAAATTATCAATATCGTAACTTCCATAACCGGGATGCTTTCTTCACGTCAATGCAGGCATATAGGCAACTCATTTATAATTGGGGAAAAACTGGGCCTCTTACATAACTGGTGGCCTCTCAAAACACTCTGAGCATATATTTTTACGTCTATCTAAAAAGATTTTCTTACGTTCATGTTGTGACGCAACGTAATTTCATTACATTTACATCAACCCCGTCCCCAACACATTTTGAAATTTGCATGCCTTATTCAGTCAGTGAAATATCCGTTGTGTTCATCTTTTCCCGAGCTGGCCATCATCTTTCTTAAACTGATTTGTCATCTCTCACTGTGTAAATTCATAAGGTATCCTGGATAATCATCCCTATACTTCATTCAAAGTCTGCACCTGACCTCCCTCAGGTTTAAGGGAGGGTTTTAAGGGTTGAAGAGCACTTCCCCGTTTTCAAAGTATTGAGACAGCCTACCTTTACACGTGAACGCGCAAAACCTAGTGCTAGGGCTAAAAACAAGTGGAAGTGGTAGAAATGGGACAGGGCCTTCAAGTCTCTGTAGTATCTAAAGACTTCAGTGCCAACACATAGTGTGGGCAGTTCAGATTAGTGTGCAGTTTACCACCCATTCAGCACAAAAACTATTTTACACCTGGATGAAACACCTACATTTAATAGTACCTAGATAATAAAAGAACAGACAAGCAAAACAAAAATTGTCCCTTTCTTCCAGGTTCAGGTGTCTTCCACATACAGACAAGTTAAACATTGCCAACCTGTGATGGTTCTGTAATGAAGCACTGAAGTTAGCTGGTCCAAAGCCCTAAATGAGCCTTGATTCTTACCCTTCATCTCCACCACATCCACAGGGACCTGCTTCTCCCTCATCCGGAAGATCTCAAAGTTAGTGACAACACCCTGGGCGAAAAAAAAAAAAAAAAATGATGAGACCTTTCACATCAGCCTGAAGTGATGTCAGCCGGAAGTGATAAGACATTTGTGAAGTCAACACCATAATATCCTGATTATTAACAGAGGCTAAGAAATTGATTTACCAAAATTTCCATCTCTGAGGTACCTTGGGACGGGCGTGGGAATTCATGAAATGAATGACTGAAATGCAATGCTCCGATTCAATAAGTAACATTCTGTAAACTAGGAGTAATGCATGGGTGAGGTCAATCTGGATGTTTTTGTTTGTTTTTAAGTTTGCATAATACACTGATCTGAGGTTTATACACAGTGTGACTTATATTTGGGAAATTACTGTTCATTCAATTATCTAATATCTAAGCTTAAATAACTTAAATAACTGCCTGAATTGTGGCACAGTGCCTCAGAACTTGGGAGTGGCTGAGTGCCTGGGACCTTGTGCAACATGCAGGGACTCTTACCTGTGTACCCTTGGGGGTCCTGTCCACTTTAACACACAGGTAGTCGCCATTCTTCTGCCAGTGGAGCTTGCAGTCCACAACGTTGAACAGATTACGAACTCTGATCTCATTCCTGGATGGGAGCTGCATGAGAGTCACCCTTGCTGGGATGTCTTTGTCTTCCGGAACCCAGAAAGCAATAATATTATCACCTGGAGACCAGGAGAAGTCCCTGAAAGAGAACAAAAAGCACACATGCATAAGCAGTCAACAGAAAAGGTCAATTTAAAATGAATTCTAATTCCAGACACAACAATGGCACACGTGCACTAAATAGAATCTAGTCACAGTAGTTATGGTTCGTCTTACTTGATGCCGCTGATCTTCAAACTCTTCTTATCCAAGAGACCCATGGACTAAACAGAAAGTACAATTGATCAAAATCATGCAAACATAAAACAGTATGGGCCCCATCTACTACTCCCTCTTGTTGAAAAAAATACACTAAAGTTTCTCTATGGAAAAGGAACTCCAAAAAATCTACACACCTTAGATGACTTATGCTCAATTCATTTCATATGCTTGTATTTATATTATAACTTGGAGTATTTTATGGCTTTCTGTGGAGTTCACCGGTGTCATTTTGTGTTTAAGTAAGCCTCATAGCTCTTGGCACTAATGAATACAATACTGTCAATGATGGTTAAGTGTTGAAAAACATACAGGTGTCTCATAGATGCTGAGCGTATCCTGAGACATCCGGGCAAAGAACTTCCCATCATGACTCCACCTGTGAGAGAAATGAAAAAGAAACTTCACTGAAAGTATCAGAAACATTCCCTAGGACAGTAGGGTCTGTTCATGCAGAACAGCCAGTAAGCAAAACCCCCAGTGGCTTGAGAGGCCCAAGAACTCACTTGAAGATGGGCCAATGGGCAGAGCTCTCACAGTGGAAGCCACGCTTCTTCTGCCCAGTCAGCACATCCCAGATGATGATAGCTTGGGGGTCGTCTTTTGTGTCCATCAGGGGACTAAAGGTGACCACGTACCTGAAAACATCAATGCACAATTTAAATCCTCCTCAAAAAGTGGACAGAAAACAGGCTTGTCAAATTCAAGTGCTTTCCAGATCCAACTCCCTCAAATTGTAGGAGCCAACATGCAACAGTTTGGGACATCAACTTCGCTGACATGCCATTAAAATTGTGTTATGGAAGACAAGCGCTTTCCTTCTTCAATGCTGAATAAATCAACTCAAACCTTTTCAAGGACATGTCATGTCAGTTTAAATCCATATATTTTCAGAAAAATCAAGACTTTAATCCCCCCGTAAATTCAAACCTTTAAAGGGATTATCCTGACTGAATCAACCTGTAGCCTTGTTGTTTCAAGTTGCTGAGTGCTGTCGGTAGGTATGATAACGACAGAATTTGATACCGTATAGACCAAATACCAAAGCGGCTGCCAACGCTAACTGATCAGAGCAAGGAAGTTTTGTTTTCCTCTGCAAATTTGGTCTATGTTGTCCTAAATGCTGTCGTTCTTATACCTACCGAGAGCACTCAGCAGCCTCAAAGAGCAGGGATATAGCCTGACTGACTGGATTTTCCCTTAAGGCCCTGTGGGAACCCTGGTGGATTTGCAGCTGTTAAATCTAGAGCAATGACACTACCTTTCACAGGGAGAGAAGTCAATGAGCTGTACACCCTGGTGACTGAACCTCTGGATCTGCTTGAACTTCTCCCCACCCCACAATGCGATGCCTCTCTGATGGAATGTAGCAAGATAGGTGCCCTTGGGAGACCAGCGCACGTAGGTTTCGGTCCAGCGCTACAGAGAGGGATGAAGTATGTTGAGAAGCAGGGAGTGAAAATCGAGGGAAAAAGCTATTTAGTCATGAAGTAACAAGCAGGCTAATTACACTATTTACCATACAGGCTGTGCTAATGCAGTTGTGTGAAATGCCAAGCATGTTAACCTACCGCTCTCTCTTCCACTGTTATTGCATCTTTAGCATCGTTGGAAAATATGCCCGTCCTTTCACCAGCTTCATAAATCACACTGTACTGATCACGACAATCAGGATCCTCCATCCAGTGGCGCAGATTACCCTGCATGACGCACAAAAGCAGGACAATGATGATGACGATGATTAAATTTTACTGTGTCCAGATCTCATAGCTCCAAATCTAGGCTAAGAGAAGCACTTACAAAATCTTTGAATGGCTGCTTCTCTGGTGCCTCCCATTCATCACTTATGTTCATGTACCTGAATAAACAATTGGTTAAACATTATTTACACCCGCTGCCTCTTCAAAAGAATACCACAATGAAAGAAATCAAGAGGAAACATACTTGTCAAAATCTGTGAAAAGGTTGACACGGAAAGTGTGCTGTTTATCCAATTTGTATCCATCTGCATTCTTCACTGCTTCATGTGCGTGTGCAGGGGTGGAATACTCCAAAAATATATATCTGTAAGAGTTTGATGGGGGTGGGGAATGCATGTCAGTGACCTGACACAGATTTAACAACAATGCATAAACACAATACCATACAGTCTTGGGTTTTGTACTTACCCCTTGGTTTTGCCCTCAACGTCTGGGTAAAACTCATTTGTTATTTTACCAAATTTAGAGAAGATCTTGTGGATTACATTTTTTAGTTTCTCCACACGTTCTGGTCCAACCTGTGGCACATTGTCCACCACTACAACGGAGTCAATGCCGTCGGCCTCTTGAGGTTTTTCCCTGAGGATATCCTCCAACAGTTCTGGATAAAAAGAGTTTGAGAGGGAAATTAATTTCTAGGTCACAATCATTAACACAAGTTCGAGTATCTCAGAGTCAGTTAAAACATTTCAATGGTGTTACGACATCTCATTTTAAAGTGTCAGCGAGTATCGAACAGGGTTCTTAACGCGGTAATCGCCTTAGGCAGCTTTACAGTAAATTTTACAAAAATATCAAACTTCAATTTTGTGCCTAACTAACCTCTCCAAAACTACAACTAACTTGTATGCACTTACTACGGAAACAATACCTTGACAGCTGGGGCATAGTGTTGCCTAACTAGCTTGTCTTGACAAAACTAACATTTTTGTTAAAAGAAGGCTAACCACGTCAGTCAACAAACTTTATATGGTCTACCCCTAAAACCCATAATTCAGTCCTTAGTCAATCCGCTGAAACATATACATTCAAGTTGTTTCCCATTCGAAGCCATTTCAAATTGTCAATGCTGGTAGTGTGGTCTAACGTCCTGCTGACTAACACTTGTTACTTTTCAGCTAACGTTAGGTTGACAATGCTAAAGCTAACTAGCTACAACACATCTATTAGGCAGGTAACGTTAACTTTAGTGGATTTTCAGCAACAAAAGTGTAGTAACGCTTTAACTTGATAAGAAAGACATACCAGATTTCCTCTTGTAAACATCAATGGGAGTTCAACACAATACCTATCTTGTTCTTGTTACGCTGTGCAAAGTGAACTAGCTATCGACAGTAGCATTAAGCTTAGCATCGTTAGTGCGATGTAACATTACCAGGCCTGAAAGCCGGCTACTTTCCTCTTTTCGCTCACCCTGATCACTTATGTCATCCTCGAAGTCCTCCGGATCACTGAATGATGGCTCTTCACCATCACCGAAGTCCATCTCGGCCTCCATATCCTCTGTTTCACGCATTGATATAATATTTTTGGTCGGTCAATGACAAGAATCGCAAATTTTGGAAATAAAGGAGGATTTTACTCAAAAGGCCATGTGGATACCACCCGGCGCCAACCATTGAGCGACGGAAAAAGGGCTGTACCACATTTCGAACAAAGGTAAGACCATTGAACGACAGACCACAGTTGCACAATTAAGCTTTGTTAAGTGCACACAACACTGAGTGTTCAGCTATCAAGCTCAGCTGTCAAGAAGAAAATACACGCTAGTGTTAAATGAAAAAAAAAATCAAGTGACTCATCGTAAAACAATATATGTGGGGAGTATGATGTCCACCTTCCAAATAATTTGGTCTCTTCCTATCTCATAGCCGTTTCCGTTTTCACGGTGGTATTCACAGCTGATCTCGGATCAGTGTCTTGCTTGAAGGAGCGCGCTCCATGATCTACAGCTTTCAGGTCAGACAGTCTGGTAAGGCAAGGCAAAGCAGTTTTATTTGTAGCGTATTTTATACTGAAATCAGTTCCATGTGCTTTACATAAAATAAACATTCAGATCAGCAGACAATATGGAAAAAAGAAAAATAAATAAATAGGCTAGGTATTTTTCAAAAGAATCATGACATTATAAATGAGTAGGGAGATTAAAATGGTACTAGGCCAAGCCTAAGATGAATAAACATGCTGAAATATAGTCATAAGGGGCAGGTAATAAATTAGAGACATAAAGGGCAAGATCTGATGCTAGATACAGAAGAATAGTATAGATAAAAGAACATTGATATGACGGCAGGAGAAAGTGGTTAAAAATAGTCCGTCTTTAGTCTCGAGGCAGACAGTAGTTGTTCTTGGAAGCTGGTTCTATAGGTTTACTGCATAAAAGCTAATGACAACTTCACTCTGCGCAGCCACTGTCCCTTGCCACTCACCAAGTGTCTTGTGCCACTTGCTATACTGTCTTGTACACTGTCCCACGCCACTGCCCTCCTGTCCTGTGCACTGGCTCCATGCCACTGGCCTACTTTCCGCTCACTGTCCTGCTCCTCTCACCTACTGTTTTCTGCTATTTGCTCACTGTCTCGTTCCACTTGCCTACTGTCCCCTGCCACTGTCCCACTGTCCCATGGGTTAGGTTTAGGGTTAGGTTCAGGTTCAGGGTTAGGTTTGTAACATTTGGCAAGTGTCATGGGACAGTAATATGGGACAGGACAGTAGACGAGTGGTGCGGGACAGTGCACAGGAGAGGAGATGGGTTGCATAAGCCACCAGCAACAGTGCAGTTCAATTTATGCTCCTACTGCCTCTCAGTCAATCCTGCTAGAAATAAAAGTTTTAGTTTTAAAATATCAGGTTGAACCATAAGACTTCCCAGTTTAGTGATCTTTCCAATGATAAAAAGATGATTTAGATATTGCTTTAATATGACTGTTAAAAAGAAAGATCACTGTCAAAAATGACATCCAGATTTTTAACAGTAGCCTTGGCCTTAAAGGCACACCAGGTAACATTTTTGGGTCAATTTATCAGCTTTGTAGTAACTTTGATGATTAAATGGATCATTACGGAGTGGATGAAGGCTCTCTTGGGCACCTCTATAATGTAGATTCCGTGATTATTACACTTGCAGGATCTTAAACGGCCAGGTGATATTAAACGAAACTGAAGCTAAATGTAACCGAAATCGCATTTATTGCCTTGTCAGTCAATGTAATGCTATGAAAATTAACCATAGCTGGTTCCTATTCTTTGGTTTGCAACCAAATCCACATGGATTGGTGAGTGTACAATGTTGCATTTTTTTTTTAATCTGCACCTGTAGGGGGAGCGCTGGTGGTAACAAAGGGTCTGTGGTCAAATATACTAGGCAGGCAACTTGGTGGATCACTGCAGTCTTTAATCACGACGCCGGAGACAAGTTACCCACACAAACCTACTCAAGGAATGAATAGTAACAAGCCTCTCTTCCTGGAGACTAGGATTCCCTTTTATACCGCCCAGAGCAGACATCACCCGTGAACCAAATGGCAGACATCCCTGCCCTCACAATGACCTTTGATTTCTCGCCCTCCTATTGTTTTAGCTTGTTTAGGTTCCCTGTCCTGGTGAAGATAGATATCTATTCCCTGTCCTGGTGAAGATAGATATCTATTCCCTGTCCTGGTGAAGATAGATGTTTATTTGGTTTCCACCAGCACTCTCTGTTTCCCCGTTCCTAACCCTCATCTGCTCTTTTTTGTTGTCTTAACCCTTTAGACTCAGGTTACATATGGCATACTTTTGTATCATGCAAGGCATACATTTGTATCACATTAAGATTCATTTCTAGGATATTACAATTTTTCCTACAGGTCCTTGCCTGGTCCTGCTTTGACCTTTAGCATCAAGAAGTGAGGCTTTTACAAAGTCTTTCCACTGTCTTACCAAATATGGTTAATGGAGTTGGAGTGGAGTTAGAGTTACCAATGGCAACAAAAAGCTTGGATTTGAGTCAGTTTATGACTCTGCTTGAGATCCCAATGGTCTGTGAAGTAGGACAGTGATCAACTGTATCAAACACTACACTAGAGTCTATTAGTATCAGCACTAATGTTAATCTCCTAGGTCTTAAATGGCAGTGTACTTGTACTGACACTCTCTTGCACCATGATACCATTGCACCTTCCTGCATCTTTTTCCACACTGCTCCTTTCACAGGTCACAACTCTGTAATGGCACACAATTGATAATTTCTTTTGTAACTTTTGTACAGTATATTTTCTTCATTTGCAATATTGGATGTTTTTTGTGAAGTATTTTATTTGTAGTATGTGTGTGTGCTTGGATGTCATATGCCTGTGTGCCTATGTGTATATATATGCTACTGGACACCTTCATTTCCTTGGATAAATAAAGTATCTCTATCTCTGACAAAGTTTCAAAAGCTTTTCTTCCAAACATTTCTACAAATACACTTGTAGCTGTCTTCTGATAATGTTTGGTATTTTTAAAATTAGACTTTTAAAAACCAAAGCAAAAGGTCATTCTGTAGCATTCAGCAGTTTTTAAAACCTAAAAAGAGTCTAAAAGGTCATTTTGCCAGAGTAAGGATGGCATTTGTTAACCAGTGGCAAAAATATCTATCTATCTATCTATATCTATCTATTTATCTATCTATCTATATCTGAGTCAGTGTTAAGGTGTCATTTTAGGCCTTCATGTGAGTTGTCTCAGTGCTGTGAGATGGGTGGAAACCTGACTGAAAGCAGTCAAGGCAGCAGACAAAAGTCTGTCAAAAACAATTTTATTCAATAATTTTACCAAAGAAAGGTCGGTTGGATATAGGCCTATAGTTGTTAAGAGTGGCAGCATCCAACTTCTTCTTAAGAAGTGACAAATGGCATTTTTAGGGATTAGAGGAATGTGCCAGACAACGGAGATGTGTTTAGCAACCTCAAAGGACAGAGATGTGTTTAGCAACCTCAAAGGACAGTAAATGAAAAACAGACTTAAGGAAGTTGGTGGGGAGAATGTGTGAACTACTAAACTTAGTAGGCTAAGTGGAAGAATTCAAATGCTGTACAGTATTCTTGAGGATGACATCATCTATTAGGCTTCAGGATTCAGACATTGATTGGAGTGGCTCATTTGCAACTGGCATTTCAGGAATGCATGTAATTTGTATGTAAGAGGATATACTGGACCTGATCTTATCAGTTTTTCCTAAAGTGAAGCTAAACCCTAGCCTAACCCAAGTCATAATATTTTGTGGCGGATGGTTGGTAGCTCTAGTTGTCAAAGTATATTCCACAGTATGTCGGGTGCTCTTGCATATAAGGGATCATTCCATCAAAAAGCAAAAAGGTTTTTTGCATCTCCAAACAGTAATAGTAAGGATTGGAAAGATCAAAAATCCTTTATTATACACTGCCATACTAAGCCCTATGAAGACATAGTGTTAGATTGAAACATGTTGGCTGTTTAACATGAGGTAGCCAGTTTATAATAAAGTCTAAAGTCGTAATATCTTCAGAAAGAATTTGGCATAGTCATTTTTTAGCAGCCACAGGCAAAGCTCTATACTAAAGTGTTTCAGGACAATGTGTCAGATTCAGATTTTTCTGAAAGTTTACCCGAGGTAACCCCCAAAGTGATTCTGTCCAAAGAATTGCATGTGTTGAAGTATGAAGTAAATGTTAGTATGTCTAAAGCTGTGCCATCACCACCTAGGCCCATATCCAGGCTAGCGCCACCTGGTGTTTTTTTTTCATTGCTCCACCACTACGGTCAGGGAGCCAGGTGTAAGCCTCAGTACGCATCATCTCTGAGCTGGGACAGGCCAGGACCAGAGGGAGGGCTGAAAGCGATAATGAATACATCATGACCAAACAGTAGCGGCTGGTTGAAGCAGAAATTAAATTTCAATTCAATTCAATTTTATTATACAGCGCGTTTTACAATAGTATTGTCTCATGGTGCTTTAAAGCCAGGAGCCCCCTAGAGCAACAAGGGTAAGGGCAGCAACAAGGGGAAACTCCCTTGTGGTAGATAGTCTAGGAAGAAACCTTGGGCAGATCTACAGCTTAAGGGGCCAACCCAACTGCCAGGGGTCATACAGGAAAAGTTACCATGATAGACTACAGTTTGTCCATGGTTTTAGCTGAGCATCATAATAATTCTGAAATATTGTCCCACAACATTATATGGTAGTCATGGGAGTAGGTCCTGGCATGGGCCCCCCTTGAATTTGGCTGCAGTCCACTCAGCAGAAGGCAGGGATGACACTCAGCAGAGATGACTGTGGGGTAAGAGGACAGAGGAAGCAAATGATTTAGGTTCAAGAGGTCTCAAGAGATAACACTTCACTGATCATATGTGGCGGTACCAGGCTATAGCAGCATTACTAAGGTATGGTGCATGACAACACAACTCTACCTCCATGCCTCACAGCTATGGGCAACAACAGAGGCCCATGAGGAGTGATGAATTACCATGCACCATCCTGAACTATGGGGAGCAGGAAAGAGGAAAGTTTTGAGTCTAGATCTCAAGGGAGAGTGTCCGCTTCTCGAATATGTGTGTGTGTGGGGGGGGGATTATTCCACAAGAGAGGTGCATGGTAGCAAAAAGCTCTTCATCCTGTCAGAGAAAGTATCTGCCCACTGTGGGCAACGGCTAGGGCCCAGTCATATTAGCTGGATAGCCTGAATCAGGAGTTGGTAAAGTTCTCACGAAAATGCAGATTCTCTGTCTTCCAGTAGAGGGCACTGTTGTCTAAGATGTCTGTATGGCGCAAGCGACATCTCAACATTTGGATTTCCCACAGCTCTGAAACAGGGGTTTTATAAGGAATGAAATGATAATCTTATTATTTTCTGAACAGTAATTGAATAACCATGGTTTTCATTTAGTCTCTCTATACTTCTGCTAACCATGAGTTTTCTCTGTGATTTTGAATCCCCCTCCCCACTAGTTACAGATAGACTAAATGACACTGCATGCAGTAGAGTGCGTGCCCCTTTCGGTTAGGCCTGAGAGAAAAAGATTCATATCACAGTTAATCAGACACCACAGGTTTGCTCATTTGCAGAAGGGAGACATCAGCCTTCTTCCACTGGGAGCAGACAGAGCAGCTGCTTGCACTGATAGTGCATTATTAAATATCACAGTGCAGTTTTAAGTCCAATCAAGTGAAGCCCAGAGGAAATGTTTGGATAACACAAGTCACAAGTTTTACTCATGTAAATAAGATGGGTTACTCAGAGAAAGGGCCTTTGTGTCCCTGAGCCATATCTCACTCCAACTAGAAAGGGAATGTTTAAGGTTACAGGATGAATTATTTTTTATAGGGGAACGTCTTTGGTTAAAAACAAAGCCAGAAAGAAAAACATTGTTTCCTGGAGACCAAATAAGAGGAGAACATGTAGGCAATGTAATAGCCAATGTTTGGGAGTAGGCAATGACTCTAGAAATAGGCAAATGACAGACCCATGCAGACCCATGAATTTGGCAGGCCTAATGGAGGGCAGAATTGACTGTGTGGGACTGGCAAGGGATCATGCCCACTCCAGCTTAGTAACTTCAACTTCCTGTGCTCGTTACCACTTGTGTAACCATCTGTTTTTGGGCCGTTTGAACTTGTTCTCAAAGTCCTCCCCAGGAAATGCAGGCAGGGTTTCCTTCACTTTTTCCTTGCCTCTTCTCAAAAACAAAACAAAAACAACTCTCTGCTGAATCAACAAGATTCTCTCTTCTGCTGACCAAGAACACATTTAATTGCCACCAGAAGCTGTCAATGTCTAGAGGCAGAAGAGTGTCTTATGTCTAAAACAATCTGGCTGAATAGTTGTTCTAGCTGTTTGATATAACTCAGACATGCTGATAAGTGCAAGGCACATTGGATCTGTGTCTCATTTACAGGGTTTGATGACTAAAGCAACAGATGTTTAATCAAACCAATACTCCACATAACATAAAAGAAGTTTATTGTTTTTATACAACTCTTATATACAAAACAACTGTCATACAGTCAATCATAAATGTTTTCACACTTTTTACAATTACCAATTATGTTAGATTTGAAGGGAAGGTCCGGGTGAACACATCAAACTAAAAGTAACAAGCATAATAATAAAAAATAAAAATAAAACATTGACAACAGTTAGTAACCACAGTATTGTGACTAAGTCCCCTGGGGGAAGGAATTAAAGTTGATTAATGGAGCATTTAAACACATTTTCCCATGAAACAGTCTGAGCCAATACTATTAAGGAGCAGCATCTGTCACAAGGCATCCCTGCTACATTCTCAGCCATTCTAGTCCAGAGTACAAGGAGACAGGGTCTGGAGCTGTCAAATCTATCTCAGCGAAGACAAACCTCTATGCAGCCCTCTTCCATGTCAGGAACATGGCTACAACCCTGTTAACCCTGAGCTTGGAACACCATGACCCTATCCCCATCACACACCGAGTTGACATATCGGTTCTTTTCAAAGCTCTATTGCATTAGACACAAAACTTTCATGTTGCGCAAACCACCAATTCTCTAGTGGGCTGTATTTGGTCTAAAGGGCAGATGGGAGGGCTGATAGGCTGGGGGAGGGGATGGGGAGAGGAGACACACTGAGGAGAATGCATTTTATTTTCTTCAGTGGCACATGAGTTAAATGGCATCCAACTAACCACTGATCCAGGAACAGATTTTGTCCTCATCCCTTTCAGATACTGCTGTAGATAGCATGGCAACTTTGCTAGCAGATTCTAGCAAAATATTTGTGATGTTGATTCTGTCAACTGATGGCACTGCTGATTCTGTCTGACTGATGACACATTGTTTACAGATAAGAAAAATGGATATCTCTTTAACAACAGCACCAATATGTGTTCTTCAGGGCATGGTGTTTGATTGGGTGTCACACTATTGTACAGAGCAGGGTTAAAAGGTTCACCCCCCCCAAAAAAAATACACACACACACACAAAACTTTGGACTGAACTGCCTCCTTCCTGTGGACCCAGCAGTGGTTTTAAAGGCGGAGTGTAGCGAGAGCCACTGGCCTGATGCTGACTGACTGATAGAGCACAGCATTTCATCTGCGCTGATAGCCAATACACACTGCTTTGGAGCAGCTTGTCTGACACAAGAGAAGACCACCCAGAAGAATCCAGCATAACACATATCCTTAAATCTTGCAACATGGTATCATATCTGACTTGCAAAATCCACTCTGTTCTTTTTCTGTAAAACATCCACAGTGAGCAGAAACCAAATCCACGGGTCTAAAGTAGCCGCTAGCGGTCTGAATGAGTCAAGAGTATTTCTAATGACTAAAACAGAGGCACGGAACAAGACAGGCTGAGTGAGTGCCCCCGAGCCCACATCACAGGACCCCCACACTCGCCCACATCTGGCTGCCCCTCTGGGAATTGCCTTTTGTTTTCTGTGGGTGAGGGAAACTCGAAAGGCAGTAAATCTTTCCCAAGTTAACGTGGAGTGCAGTGCTGCCTTCCCCTTTCCTCAGCATCACACTCACCCTCTGGGAAATTGGTGGAGTGTAATGAGAGGAGAGCGAGAGAGAGAGACAGAGAGAGAGAGACACACAGAGAGAGAGAGAACGTTTTGAACTATTTATACTGTTAGGCTAATTCCAGGACATTTCCCCCAAAGAATCCCCTAGAGAAAGTTCACTTACACTATAAATGGAGAAAAACCTTTTAAGGGGTTTTAATTGAATTTTCAGAGAGAGCGGATCTCCCTGGTACCCCTCAAACAACACAGCAAAGTAACACAGTGCAGAAGATGTGCAGAGACACAACAGTGGCTTGTGTGGGACACATGACAGGCATTCGTGGGGCTGGGGGTTGATATTTCAGTGACGCTACACTGTACACAGCCTCCTCTGATCAATACTGACCAGCTGACTGTTCTGTGCCACTTATGTGTCAGTTTCAACAAAGGCTTCATCCTCACTTATCAGTACACACACACACACACACACACACACACACACACACACACACACATAGTCAGGTATGTAGAGATAACATTTAAACTCCTTCACAGAACCCCCTATTTTGCTTACTTACATAAAAGTGAAGGCAGAGACAATTCTGGAATCCATCAAATCACCAAATTGCCAGGTTTGTGGGAGACCACTGTTAGTTTGAGTCTGTGAACAACTGAAGTGATTCACTCTTTGAACATTTTTATGCTATCTGCAAAAAACATGACAAACAGACGGTGTCTCAAGATTCAAAAACAGCTCATTTGGAATGTTCAGTACAACAGGATGTTGGAATAGCTCTTGGTTGCTTTCTGTAATACTGACACTGCTGGAAGGGCGCCATTGGAAATTCCTTGGGCATTCTGGAGTTTGATCCGTTAGGAAAACAGACCAGAGCTGTGGATGTATACCGTAACACATACAGTAACTTCCAAAATCTGAATGTGATGTTACACCACACAGCACATAATCTCTGTTTTTTCTACATTAAATGAATGAATAAATGAATAAATCTTTTGAATTACTACAATGCAATTCTGAGGCAACTCTCTGGATATTTTCAACCAATCACCATGACGATATCCCTATACAAGAGGGAGACATGAGCTGCTGCTCAAATCTGATTGGATGCTAATGCAAGCCGTCCCTGGTCAATGTCCTTGTAATTTCATTGTCTCATCCTCAAAACAACTTTGAATCAGTCAGTACATTGGAAAGGACAACCTTTCTCCTTTCAGACAAACAAAAACACACACACACACACACACACACACACACACACACACACACAGTTGCCAGCTGAAGCATTCAAACATACATAAACCTTCACATGCTGATATACAGATAATAGCTCAGTGTTTGCTCCGAATATTGTACTGTAAGAAAAGTTGTTACCCTGGTCCAAATACACATTTGACAACATAGTTTTTTTCTCAGCAAAACAAAACAAAACAAAACAAAAATAAATCCATCCTAAATGTAAAGCTGTGACATATTGCTCATACTGTGAGAGTGACATTGGCAATCTGCTGTGTAAAACATTTCCTCAACCCTTCAACAAATCACTCAACAGTTGTGTGTGTGTGTGTGTGTACGTGTTGTTCTTGTTCATCTCCAAGTCAAGCAGGGTAAATGGAGATCACACCAGAGTGTTCAGAGGTCTGGCAGTACACTTACTCTTGTCTCTGGTCGGAACAGCAGTTCAGTGAATGATGCAAGGACAAAATTGGTGTGGTCGGGTTTGCGAGGAACGGTGTGTGTGTGTGTGTGTGTGTGTGTGTGTGTGTGTGTGTGTGTGTGTGCATGCGTGGGTGTGCATGTGCATGTGTGTGGGAGGGGGATATGTTGAGGACATACAGTGCAGTCAGATAGGCCTATCTGCCAGAGGCCAAGCGCTAAAGGCAGCTTTCCATCACTGCAGCATAATGTCCTTGAGGTTCTCCTGCAGGATGGTGTCTTTGACGGCATGGAACACAAAGCGGATGTTCTCTGTGTCGATGGCTGTGGTGAAGTGGTGGAAGAGCGGCTTGCTGCGGTTGCGCCTCTTGCGGTTGAAGCACTGCACCAGGTAGGTCTGCACATCCTCCATGCGATGCGGATCGCCCCGGAAGTCTGGGAAGTGTTTCCGGATGCTTACCTGGCCCACTTTCTCCACCAGCAGGTCCATCTTGTTGAGGAAGAGGATGATGGAGACATTGGAGAAGAGCTTGTTGTTTACGATGGTCTCAAAGATGTTCATAGACTCCACCAGGCGGTTGGTGCGTCGGTCCTCCATCAGGACCTGGTCGTACTCGCTGGATGAGACCATGAAGAGGATGGAGGTGATGCCGTCAAAGCACTGGAACCACTTCTGCCGCTGTGAACGCTGGCCCCCGACATCCACCATCTTGAAGGGGATCTTCTTGATGACAAAGTCATGCTCCACAATCCCTTTAGTGGCTTTCCTGGCCAGGAGGATATCCTGCCTGCTTGGAACATAACTCTACACACCCAAGCAGTGAGAGACAGGAAAGCAGCTCATTAGACACAAATGGCAATATGTGCAGTGTTGAATATTATTGAGTGCAAAATGTAAGGTTACGAAATATCAAAAAGTAAATGATAGCCTCAAACTCAAATCAATAAGATGGTTTAAAACATGTCGTTTTTTTTTTTTTCAAAAGCATGACACCCAAATTTGGAGAAGAGAGAGGAGGCATCTCATGTAAATGTCCTGCCTCCCAGCTCTAGGTTCACATATCTGTTCTTGGCACTTAGATGCTGTTTCCAAGACACAGCCTCCAGAACACATATTAAAGCCAGCCTGTCTTTCACTATCCCTTTGAGACCTGGGCTCATTGGTTTGATTTTAGATGTTGCCAGAGAGGGTAAAAGAGGAGAGAGAGGCACAAGTTCTGTGTTCTATTTTTGCAAGGGGGAGGGGGGAAAATCCCCTTTTATGCAGACCAGAATCAAGCCCTCATACGCTGATACAGAAGATCACTGAAAAGTCTGTATTGTGATGTTCTGTGACACTCCCACTCATGCTGACCTCCCATTGTAATGCATTGTGCTGTCCTCTATCTTGTCCACTATTCAGTGATCTCTGATGTCACTCTTAGCTACCCAGGGCTTCATCAGCCTGGTGGTGGCCAACGCTTTTGTGCAGCGCATTGTGAGGGTGGCAGAAACACAAGTATTTCACCAGCACTCTCAAACCGCCTCTCATGCTGCACTGTCTACTACTTCGAATCAGGCGAGAGGGAGATGGTTCGAAACAGGTCAAGTGTAAATACACTGCACTTCCCCTGACAAAGATAAATGAAACAAAAACACGGTTTGAATCAAGTGGCACTATTGTACGTATTCATGGCATTCATCTTTGATTCATTTAATTGTTCCTGGCAGTTACCACATGTGTAATGAACATCCATGTCTTTAGCTGTTTTCCAGCTATCTAATCTGCTCTTGACGCCACGACAGTCATCGTGAGCCTAGGAGTGAGTGAGCGTAACTCACTAAAGGAGTATTTCTGTGAGCTTACTCACCAGTTCCCCAATGCGGTCTAAGTTGTCCAGGAAGTACTTGACTGATTCACTCTGTAGAAGAACACATAAAGGCAATAAATAATGATCCTGCTCATGTGTTACTCATTTTCCATGGTTTTGCAATTTTATTTCAACACACTCAAAGGTTACTGACTTTTACTATTTTTGGAGAGCTATTTTGAACCAAACATGGCTATAAAATCAGTGTAGGCTGCAATAGCAAACTTTAAAAATGCATTTTGATTTTTCACATTGTCTGACAGTATGGATATGTGATGAGACTACACCCAAACCATAAATTCACCATGGCTCACACTAGCAATGCTACCCAACTAATCTGGCTTGACCTTTTGTGAGAGTTAAAGCACACTGAAAAAAGACAGGAAGATAAAAAAACATTAGGCATGTGAAATATGTGCTTGACAAATCCCTAAACCATCTGAAGATTTTGTTTTAGTTGGCCACAGGGGGTGCGGAATATGAAAAATCTGGGGGTCGGGTGAGAAGTCAAGTCTCTGGAGCCCAATTACTCAAGTGTTGGCACAGGCCAAAAGGTGCACACCCCCCCAGACTAATACAGAGGGCAACTTCTCCTTAGGTGTGACCACAATGCCAGCCCTGCAGAACAAAAACCCAACCCACAGCATCTGTCATTTAGATAGCCACCATAATGGATTTGTTCAGGGACATTTCAAAACTCTGTCATCTATTTCTGTTCTAAACCATCATAGTTGTGCCATTAGTCTATGTAGGCCTAGTATAGTTTCCCCCTCATTGTGTAGTGGTTCTTCATAGTCTGACAGAAATGAGTAAAGCTTGTGAATTTGTTCCCGGAAAGGGCTATTGTTTCAGATAGGCAGGACAGTGGCCTTGGATTTTGCTGTGTGTGTGTGTATGTGTGTGTGTGACACGGGGGATTGGGCCTGTGGGCCTCACCGGTGATGTGTGTGTCTGACATAGAGCTCTGGCCTGGCCCATGCTCCCAACAGGAAACAGCTGTGTGTGAAAACAGGGGATTAACAGGCCACAGACAGCATTCTGTCACGCCCCACACCAGACCAGACCACACCACACCACACCAGACCTCCTTTAGTCCTGTGTGCGCAGACACACACACACGCACGTATGAACACACTCAAACACACACACACACACATATATATGCACAAACTCACATCCACATCCTTCTATCAAACTCACCTAAAAGTCAAGAGTAACACAGATTCTTCTCTCTCTCAAATACTTCACACACACACACACACACACACACACACACACACACGCACAAGTACATGCATACACCATGGCTGCCCAGTCCAACAGGGCCAGGAAACCAAGCCGATATCTGATAACAGTGCCTGTGGGTTTTATCAATCCCCTTCTTGAAACATGCACGTGGAAAGACAAACATTCTTTCCCTCTTGCAATAATAAAACTCGGGGGCCATTGTCAGACACTTGGGCAGGGAGAAGCAGGAAAGCACAGCCAAGCCAGCCAAGGCAAGCTAAGCCATCCAACAGGCTGATGCCTGGTTAACACTCAGGGAGTGATTGAAGGCTACTACTTGTCAGGTCAGGACTCTAGTCATACATGGCATCACTGGGGTCAGCTGACAGGATTCTGTCCACATGTGCTATGTGTGTCTCACACAGCTGGGACGCACTAAGTTATGGTAAGAGCCAGTGTTGACTGATGAACACCTCAATGATCATTTCTCTAAAATGGCTGCAAATCAGCTTCAAAGGGTTGCAGTGGGTAAATGTGCAGTTGAGGGTTTGGGTTTGTTTGGCTTCCTAAACGCTTGTTTTCTGCTTCTCTTCTGTGCTCTCCTGTCGCCTTCATCTTGGCACAAGAACAACACCAAACACTTGACTGGTTTGGCCGAGGGCAGCCCACCATTTCCCCAGCACCCAGCCTAAGCAGCACAACGCTGCACCCCAGCACTCTGTCTCGGAGTGTGGGAAAGAGCAGCACCACAAGGCCTGCAGCTCCTCCCAAAAAGAGCTGGGCTCCAGCGCTAGGCTAACAGGCCGTGCACATGCATGCCCATGGGTATTCATCACACAGCCCCAACCCAGCAAGGGGGTGGAGGGAGGCCTGATTAAGCCTGGCCCGAGCAAAGGGTCCGTTTTCGCATAGAGAATGCTGCAAACTCTCCTCCCCACGCTCCCGGGTCAGCACCCCACCATCCTCCATCCTCCATCCGCACCCTCCGCCAACCCCTCCACCCGACCACGACTGCGATCTGTATCTCTGTGGCCCCTCTCCCTTCTAAATAAACACAGCTCTCGCAGACGCACACAAATGAGATCTAATTAAAGCCACGTCTCGCTCTAAAGCCCTCTTGGGCTCTGAATAGTGAAAATATAGACCGCAATCATGGAAGGACCAAAAAAAAGCCCAACATGTTTGTTAGCTGACAGGCGGGAGGAATGCTGCATGGTAAGCACATTTAACTCCAGATATAAACATGGCAAAGTGCACGCCCCAAGACAGACCCCAGCACTAGTGTCACTTGGACACACTCGAGACCTGCATTAGTTGATCCTACTAAGAAAGATGTGGACAAATAGACTAACTCCACTCCATAGGGACAAGCAGCTTCCTGTTGCTTTCATGCAGGCCCTCCCTCCCCCACCCGAGGCCTGTTTTCCTGCTCAGAGCCAGAGCTCCTGGCAAACACCCCACTGACTGAGGCACACCCCTCCCTTCACCCTCAGCGGAGTCAGCCCACATCTGGGCCACTTCCATCCCAGAGCCCCAGAGCCACCAAAGAGGAGAGGAGCAGAAACCACAGCTGCCCCTGCCCCCTTTCTTTGCCTAGTGCTGATTAAGAGGCATTCCAGCGTACAGTACTATTACACCATCATTATCTGGCCTGCGGCTTCATGTCAGCATGTGACTGATGCAACGGTGGCTCAGGATCCACTTGATATTCGTGTGAACGTAGCCCTCTCTCCCTCCTCTGCCCAACGCTCTAGTTTTGGCCCTTCATTGTTCTCTCCCCCTCTCTCTCTCTCTCCTTCTCTCTCTCCATCCTTATCTCTCTCCATCTCGACTTTTTCTTTCTCTCCTTCTCACTGTCTCCATCCGTGCAGTATTGTCAAGCATATCTAAAGTCAACACAGACAAACTGTTTTCCCATTTTAATTGGGCGCAGCTTCAAATCACTTTTTTATTACCTCTGAAAAAATGTCATGTACCTCATATCTCTCCCTCTCATGACACACTTGACATGAGCCACAGCTCTGCCAATCCCAGCATCTGCTTTGAGCCGCTTCAGGCTTCTGCTAAAAGACCAGCGGGCTGAAACCCCCTCTCAGAGTGCCTGAGTCTGCCTCTCCTGTGTTCATAACACCCTATGTAAATAATCTGTCTCATAGCGAATAAAACACACACATACATACACACACACACACACACACATGCACACACACACACACACACACACACAGAGAGCTTGATTTCTAGCTCTCATTGACTGTTTGCCTTGGATGTGCATGCAACTGTGGTCTGACAGCCCCACGCAGATTTCCAGCACCTTCTGGTGGAGTTCACAGAACCGTGGCTCTCTCCCCAACAGTGCTGACCTCTGCACAACCATCAAGGCTTTCTTTCATCTGGGCAGATAGAGTTTTATTATTCAGATTTTTACCAATGGGAGGGCCATGGGATTTGGAGTGTGTGTGTGTGTGTGTGGTGGTGGTGGTGGTGGTGGGGTGTTAGGGGGGTTAGGGAAGATGGGAGGGAGAACGGAACATGGAGACAACTCCAAGTAAGAGCACATGCTGAAGCAAAAGCTCTGAGAAAACAATGATGTCAGTCAGCCACCATGAGTTGGGAAGGCGTGGAGAGTCTGGGATAATAACTCCAGTGCATCTCTTTGGACTCCCTCAATGATTCACAAGTCTCCTAGCCAACCTAGCTATGAAAAAAACTGTGATATGCTACACCACTTTTGAAAGAAATGCACCAACACCCACTGAAATGATGTCTGTTTTGTCAAATTATGATACAGTCTGTCACTTATTTTCAGGTTTTAAATCAGTTTCTGTGTATTTCTATGTATGATGTTATTCTTGCTGCTGCTGGCAGAGTCTTTTGTGTGTGTGTGTGTGTGTGTGTGTGTGTGTGTGTGTGTGTGTATGAAAGAGAGAGAGAGAGAGAGAGATTGTTGTGTAATGGAGAGCTCCATCTGTCACACCTTGTCACCAGAGCCATGCCTCCACTGCTATGTCTAGGAGAGGTCGAAAAGTGGCCAAGGTCTGAGACACACACACACGCACACACATGCACACACACATGCACACACGCACGCACACGCACACACACACACACACACACACACACACACACACGAACCCTGAGTGAGAACTCTCTTTTCCTCTTGTGACAGACATCCCGTCTGTTCAGATACCCAGGGTCTGGCCTAATGCTGTCAGGCCTGACAGGAGTGTTGCTAAAATCAGGCTGTGGCCTGGCAGGGACACACGAGGCTGGTGTGTGACATCTCAGCCTGACTGCTTCCCATCAGCAGCTCCCCCTCGGCCGGCTGGGCTGTCCACCCCACAACGGTGTCCACGTCAGCCTGCAGGAGGACCAGAGGCTGGGGGTAGCTAGGAATGATCTACGCCTTCTCACCAGCGTAGCGTGAAAGAGAATTGTCTGTCTGTCTGTCTATCTGTCTGATGAGCTCCTTGCTCCCACAGGCCACAGCCACCATGTCCTGAGCTGAGATTGGAATGTCTGTCTGTGTGTGTGCGTGTGTGTGTGTGTGTGTGTGTGTGAGAGAGTGTGCGTGAGTGTGCGCAAATGGGTGTCATTAGGCCAAGAAAAGAACATGTCCTCAGCATCCCCCTTCACAGTCCTCTTAGGAGCTCTGGAAGATGTCTGGATTACCACACAAGTCACAAGTGAAGGCAGCTCCTTCTCTCTCTCACACTCTATCTGCTTCCCTTTCTCCCTCCATCCTCCATCTATACTCTCCCTCTCTCTCTATCTGTCTGTCCCTCTTTCTGCCTCCCTCCCTCTCTCCCTCTCTCTCTCTCTTTCTATCTTATCTGTCCTGTCCTAATGGAGGCCCCCGGAGGGAAATGTACCCTAGATGGTTGGACACAAATCAGTGACGGGTGGAAAAGAGAGAGAGAGAGAGACAGAAAATAGAGAGGGGCCGAAAAGAAAGAGTGAAAGAGAGTGCGAGACAGAGAGAGGTGAAGAGAAACAGCAGGGCGTATGACACTCTACAACAACACGGAGAGACTGAAAGACATGGCTGGCCACAAAGTCAGTTTTTCCTCAGCTCACTGGCTCCCCTGGGTGTGAGGTTTTATTTCCTGTGCTAAACACAACACAGCACAACAGCACAGCCCCAAATGGAACAGACTTGCCATCTGTTTCCCAAGGAGTTTAGCTTCAATATCAGTGACAAAGACCTCTGCCTTTAACAGGGCAGCACCACACAGACGTATATGTATGTGACAACCAAAAACATCTCAAGGAGGCAGGAAGAGGTGATCTTTCTCTTGTTTTCTTCCTTAGAGCCCTTCTACCCGCCTCCCATACACACATCATTATCAGTCACTTAGCATTGCAGCAAAGTGGACACACAAAAGACAAGCCGTTCACACAAAGGCAGGAAAAACACATGTAGCAGTTCCACGTGATTAGCTGCCATACAATGGAAGATTTGAAGCACATTTACAGAGGCCTTTGGAATCTACACGCCTTTTAATAAAAGACCATAAAAGATTTGTGTGTGTCCTCCAAAGTGCACATTAAAGGGATAGTATATCAGCCCATTGCACTGTTGTTTGAGGTTGCAAAGATTAACAGGGCACGGAAAAAATAAAACAAAGTTTCCTTACCCTCATCAGTTAGCGCTGATTGCGGTTTTGCTATTCGGTCTAAGTTGTACCACACTGTCTCATTCTTACTCCTACCGACAGTACTGAGCGACCTGGAACAACAGGGCTACGGGGTGACTGACTTCACACTATTGCTTTAACTCCCCCAATTTGGGCCTGGAATTATGTTCAATTACCATGACCTGAGCACAAGTGTATCCTTGCATGGCTAGAGTGGGAGTAGTTAATGTTGAGAGGGATAGACAGGAGGAGGAGGAGGAGGAGGTTGGCGACTGTTATCCTGGAGGAGAGCAGATTTATGGCTCCTGACAGAACGTGTCTGCAGACAGAGCATGATGGACGACAGAGCAGCGGGAGAAATATGAGTGAGTCCTCCAGCCACACCATTACCCCCCCTTACCTCAATTAGCCCCAGCAGCCAGTCAGCATGTGGGCACACAGGCTTGAGTCAGGCTGCTTATGCGTATGTTCAGGGTAGCCGTTAAATATTTATCCCTCACAAACACAGACATTAAGCTGCAGTTGTATGGAAGGTTTTGATGCTGTTTCAGTCATGAATGTATGGACACATACTATGGACACATTTGTCCTTCTATTAGAACTCATGGGGGCAGTAAGATATTTCCAAGAAAAGTGGCGAGTAGAGCTGTGTGTGTGCTTAAGCATGACATGGCAGGACAGATGTGCTGTAATGCCCAGACCCAGGGACAGGAATGGAGAGCCGTGTGCAGGAAGAGATGGGCAAACAGCCCTGGGTCTCTGGGTTTAGCTGTTTATGTGGCTACATAGTTTTATCCCTCTGGATAAAACATGACTTTTTAAATACACATTTTAAACACACACACTTTATTTCCATAATGGACTCAACTCTGGCTTTAGGTTCCGCACCCAAACCAATGCTGTATTGCTCTCTATATGAATAGATATGTATATATAGATACTATATCTGTAGGCTCTAACCCCCAAAGCAGCCGCCAGTCCCTCTAGGTCTAGGAAATCTGTGGCAAGCGCTCTGAGGCTGGGACAGGACACACCTCATTCCTCCATGCAGACAGAGCTGCACAGCTTGTGCTTCCCTTCCCAGCCCACTCAGAATAACAAGCAGATGGGTAGTGGGAGAAGGACAGGCCAAAGGCCTAACAATGCCACTGAAAGGAAAGCAAGACCTGCATAACATTGCATCACTGATACTCTTTGTTGGGATAAACAGATTAAATGGGGACAGAGAGAAGAAGAAAATGGATTGTATGCAGCACACCCCATGGCAAGGAAAAATGCTAATGTTGTCAAATGCTACTGATGGTAGGAAACGGTAGAGCAGTCTCTGTCAGGAACAAGACGAAACTAAGCATGGGCTTGGACAAAGGGCTTGGATTATGCTCAGGCCACAGCCAAGTACTATAACAAAGAGATCATGATCCAAAACCATCTGCTTATTCATGGTTACAGTTTATTTAGAAAGACACAACAGCCAGTTACATAACTTGCACCTCCAAAAATAATGGCTACAACCAACAGAAAATATACAAGGCTATTTTTCACTCAACTTCTCTGGTAGAGGAAGAAACAACTTCAAAGTCTTGAGTTACGAGAAGGGACTGCAATAACAAATACTGATTGAAAAGCCAGGATATCACACTGTTTAGGTCCTTCAATCACCCTCAATTCTTTGTTTAAATGTCAGCAAACCAAAACAAAAATTCCACTTCGATACGAATAGGTTTACCACTTTGACCTCGGCTTTATTCATCAGCCCTCCAGCAAGACTGATTCACCAATGAAAATGTCAAAAACCATCCGCCAACTGCACACAATGGTCCATAGCCTCTTCTTAGAGCAACAGATCCTCACCACGGCCAAGACTACATAAACAAACCAGGCTTGGGATTTGTTCAAACCAACAGAAACCAGATAAGTCATTTAGTGTGACGTTTCATGAAGTGCATAAATCACACCACTCCACACAGCAGTAGGAAGACTTTGAACCCAGCGCTCCTTGTCTGAACCCCCTGGTCTCACACATTTTCTCACACAGCCCCCACATCCATTTTGGATGGATAATGGCCTCTAAATCCCCCTGGTTCAGGGCTGGAGGAAGCTTTGGCTTGGCTTGGCTTGGCTTGGCTCAGTTGGGCCGGCCCAGCTGCACTGAATGGCCTCCAGGGTGGAGCCCCGTCCCTCTGTGCCCTGCCGGAGCCAGTCCAAAGGAGAGGAGGGGAGGAGATGCTTTTACATTACAATAGCACACTACTGGCAACACAGGCCTGGAAATGAGGAAGAGGGTGAACCACACAAGAAAATAGAGAGACAACTTTTTTTTTTTTTACACACACACATACACATATTTTCTCTTTCTTTCTTCTTTCTTCTCAGGCTGACAACAATAAGCAACACAAGCGCACACACTATGCATGTACACAAACTCACGTGGATGGAAAAAGGGACACACAACCGAACATACCATAGTATTAAATGCACACAACTCACACAGCTCTATCTCTCTTGTATGCACACACACACACACACACACACAACCACAGCAACATAATTGCAGGCTATCAGAGAGCATGCAGCAAATAATGTGCACAGACCTGCACGACTCCACTCTGCAACTCCCTGTACTCCAGTTTATTAGCTCCACTATGTAATGGATTTAGTTTAATTAGAGCAAACGCTGCAAGCCAGCGGCTGTATAGACTGTCTCAGGAGCCAGCTCTGCTCCTCCACTGAGAACGGCAGCGGAATGGGCTCCACACGAGCAGCTGACCGGCAGCAGAGCTCTGAGTCAACAGGCAGAACTCCTGCATCACATCTCTATGTGAGCATGGTGAGGGCTCTGGAGCACTGCAACTCCTGAATGCTCAGTTAAAGGGCCAAACCACATCAGGCAGTTAAGGAGTGAATACATAATGGCCACTTCCTCAGCAAATAAAGTCTGGTGTCAGAGCTCAGCATTCTCCTCCCTCACTCCTCACCTGTTTCAGTCTCCTCAGCTCTGCATAGTGTGTCTTGTGCGTGTACATCTCTGAGTGTCTGGATGTGTGTGTTTCTCAGGAGACTGTGATGTACGCAGAGGTGTGCTGTGCTGTGAGCATCGCTTCTGCTGCCCATGTCCCTCTACTCCTCCTACTGAGCTTCTTGCCCCATATGCACAGACACATCCTTCCTCTGCTCTGCATGGACCCTGTCCTCCCTCATCTCACGCCACCCAGGAAATAGTCATTTCTTCCGGACTGGCCCACTGTTTAGGGCCACTATTCCTCTTGAACATCCCCCCCTGAACATGAACCTGTTTCTACACAGTAGGACCATGAGTGAGTTCTGGGTGCTACTTGAGAGCCCAGATGAGACATCCTGAATGCTTTCTGAACTTCTGAACTGCATAAAATGCTTGAAGGCTAGCAGGACTGTGTCTTGATTCCAAGCCATGAGTGGTGTATCCTGTCCTGGTGAAAAAGAGTGTGACTTTTGTAGATCAGTGGCAACTCCACAAGAGCCCACCCACCCCCTGGCACTGAAGGGGCGATAATGCAGTTTGGGTCCGGAACATGTTGAAGAATCCAAACAAGTCCGTGTGTTTATTTAAGAATGGAAAACTTATGGGCACTTAGTTTTCTCGTTCTCGGGGGAGACGAGTGTTTAGGCCAGTGTCTAATATCTACCTCAGGGTAAATCTGGCAGATGACCCAGTTTCTAGGGCTGGCGGTGCTGCCTGGAGGACTCACGGCAGGGTCACAAACAGCATTGGGAAATCATACGTGGAGGAATTTGGCACGGATCAGGAGGAGCATGGAGAAGGAGGCAGTGGCGGCGGCTAGCTGGGTGGGAGAGTGGATGCTGGGTGCGAATGCTCGGAGGAAGGCCTCCACTCTGGCAGCGCTGCTTTTATGTGTGTGTGTGTGTGTGTGTGCACTGTACCTGTGCTTGGCCAGCCAGTGCAAACGCAGTGGAATGTTTGAAGAAGGGGCAGAAGAATGCTCAGTGGCTGGGCAGGGCCCCGCTCAGCCAACACAATAAGTGAGTTTGGTCAAATGGGGCTCTGCGGGTTGTCAAGGGACAAAACCACTGGGCTACAACCACCTACTCCAACACGCATACACACACACACACACACACACACACACACACACACACACACACACACACAAGGGCAGCCAAAAGTCTTCTTCTTTTCGGATGCTTACATTGGCCTAAGCTCAGATTGTATTCCTGCCTTGGCGGAGATGGTCCCTGAAACACCACTGGGTCTTAGACTTCACAGTCCTCTTCACCAGGAAAGAGATGACACCTAGCCAACATGACTTGTCCTCTGAAGCCCCCCCCCACCTTTCTCTTACTCTGTCTCTCTCTCTTACTCTGTCTCTCTCATGTTTGTTATAGAACCACCTCTTACAGTAAGAGTTCTGAATGAAGCTCTTTTTCCTGTGTGAGAAAAAAATTATGAGCAATACTCAAGTGATGGATCACATGGTGACTGTGCAACACATTTACATGTGCACACACACATAAACACACACACACAACGAAAAAACATCTGGGCTGCATTATGGCCAGTATTGTGAAGCCTTAACTGAACACGCAAAGCTGTGAGTATGTGATGCAATTCCCAACGCTGAGCAGTAGAGGTGGAGAGGTCCCAGGAAAACACGGTCCTGCCCTGAGCCGCTGGTTAGCACAAGAGCCAGCCCAAGCACACAACGCACACAGGCACACTGACGCATTTGGGCTCTCTCCTCTGTGCAAACACAGCTCCAGCACAGCAGCAGTGGCTGTCTCGCTGCCAGGAACACGGTCATCGCACGGCTGGTTCTGGGCCACAGAGGGCCGGGAGAGGCAGCGCTGTTCTTCACAGCACACATGCCTGTCATGCCTGACAACGGAGGGGCAGTGGAGTCCCCTATCATAGACATACTGTATGTGCTTTCACATGGACATTTAGACTCCATTTAGAGTCCATTTGCACACTGAAACCTGATGTGCTGCAATATTGCGCGGAGGTACTAGATAGCGCTAGCCTGGCTAATTAGTGGCACAACCACCACAACACATCAGGAGAAATATTGGTTGAGGTGGTCTGATCCATTAGCCAAACTAGCGCTACCTAGTACCTCCGCTCCAATACATCAGGTTTCGTTGTGCATCAACAGAATTTTTTGCAGACAGAAATTAAAGGCAGACCCAATAGGTTTAAAACAAACTTCCCACGCACCACAAAATAAACATACCCCTACCCATGGTTTACCCACAGGGTCAACCCACAGCCCTGTTGTTTGCCATCGCTGAGTGCTGTTGGTAGGTATAAGAACAACAGAATTTGGTCCAAAGCAGACCAAATAGCGAGACGCCAGCCAATACTAACTGATGAGGGCAAGGCAGTTGTGTCCCCATCAGTTAACGTTAGCTGCCAGTTCACAAATTCGGTCTACGTTGTACCAAATGATGTCATTCTGATACCTACCGACAGCAAAGAACAGAGCATTTTTCCTTTAATACAGTGGCCACACGTTGCAGAACAAGATTGGCATAAAAAGCTGGCCCAACACTAACTAATTTGCATGCTAACTTCAGAAGGTGTCTTCTTAAAATATGGTGCTGAAGCATTATTGACATTACCTCAATACAGTGGTTTCAGCACAGTCTTTTGCTGTCTCTAAGTTGTTTTTGGATGTTTTTAGCTAAAAGTGCTGGAACTTAAAAAGGATAACAGTGTTCTTTTCTGTGTCATAAACCTCACTTACCCGGGCTGGTTGTGTGAGATCATTTTGTCCCCTCTGCATTCTGCATGCCCAGGATCTATTGCATTCACTAATATTGGCCTTAATGTTATTCCACATATTATGATTTCTAGTCAGTTCCATTCTTCAAAAGAGTGAAAAGCAAATTCTATCAGTGACCACATCTGAACTCAATGAAGACTACAACTCCAAAATGATTCTCAAGGCTGGACTGGTGACATGTCCATGGAACACAAACAGTGCTTATTTCCCTCTCCTTGCTGTGGCTTTTGTGGGCAGCGATGTCAGCCTTTAACAAAGCAGTGCTGCAGACTTCCTGTCGGCTGACTCTCAAAAGAGCTCGGAGTTCAGAGAGAGAGAAAAAGCAGCGCCTGTGTCCAAACACAATAAGGCAGGATTGGCTGGACTGGACTATAGTGGACGTCCTGGCGCTCCCATCCACTTAGTTGTGTCTGGCTGGGAGTGGGCCGCTGAGACTGAGCAGAGCTCCATTCGGCTGTAGCCCAGTCCTGCCTGCCTGCCTGCCTGCTTGTCACCTGTCTTCATCTGGAGCTCTGCTTCCCACTTTGAATCATGGCCTTGTTAATCAACACATTATAATTTCACATGACAGATTTATATGATGTGATATTTTAGCTAAGATAAACCCAGTGAAGAGTTACAGGGGAATCAGTGATAAATAAGCTGAGTAATTGACTCCACTCATCTCTCCTTCCTGCGTGCTCTCAGTATAGTGAACCATACTAGTGAGGGGACATGGTGAAGTTAGCTCAGACAGGATGTGTGTTCTCATGGCTTGTGCCAACTCTTTCCCTTAAGTCCCTCTCTCTCTCTTTCTCTCTCTCTCTCCTCTCTTTCTCCCTCCCTCTCTCCCTCTCCCTCTTGCAATCTTCCCAGGGCTTCGCCTCAGCGGACATGATGGAGACGCAGCCAAGTCCCTCCATGTGGCTGTGTGGGGGCTGCTGCTTGTCTGCTTGTATGTCCACACAGTCTCCTGACCTACAGGCAAGGCTAATGCCATGCAGCTTGATCCGCCTGGGGTTCAGGTTAGATGGCTAAATTGCTTGGCAATGTGGGCTAATTGTTGCGATGCTAAGTGTTACTGGCACAGCAGCCTGCTGTGCTGTTTCCTACAGATGGACCATTAGCTGTGCCAGGCCTGAGTGGGAGGCACTACTTAAATGGGTTTCTCTGTTAATGAGGAGGAATTTAGGTTTAGTTTACAACAGGCCTAGGGCATGCACGCACACACACACAC
Source organism: Tenualosa ilisha (assembly GCA_015244755.2). NCBI lineage: Eukaryota > Metazoa > Chordata > Actinopteri > Clupeiformes > Clupeidae > Tenualosa > Tenualosa ilisha. The sequence goes on from PYXC01000584.1 coordinate 3,181,578, forward strand.
ACACACACACACACGCACACACACACACAAACAGACCAACCCATTACAGTACTGAAATACAAACAGTAATGTCCTCGAAGTGTTTCCAGTTGCCAAGAGTGCCGGGAAATGTGGATGCGAAGTGGTCAGAGCCAATGAAATATTATGTCACATCCAGCCACTGTTGGGACACATCTGAACATGGCCAATTTTCACACAAGCGCTCCCTTGTTTCTGAGACAAAGAGAAAGAGTGCAGGAGGTGAAAAGAGGCGGTCTAAAATACTGGGCTTACTGTGAAGGCCAGACCACTGTAACATCCTCCCACTAGCTGGCCTCCAAAAGCGCCGAGGAACAAAAAGAACCTCACACTGACAGAGGACAAAAGGATTGGAGAAGAAGGACACAAGGGCACGAGGTCTATGACCTGAACTCCCTGTGCAACATGAAGATTGTGTCAGGGGTTAACAGGCCTCTGAACTGAGAGAGGCTGCTTTCAGATGAGGCTGCATTCAGATGATGCCCGCAGACGTCACAGGCACTTTTACAGTGCATTACTATTCTAAGCAGCCGGCCAGTGGCCAGGCAAAAACACATTTAAATGCTAGGTCGACATAATTAGGCTCTCTCTGCTGTCAAACATAAAAAATTAAGGCAGAAATGCTAAAAACTGTCATTTGACAATCCAGCACTGTTTGTTAGGCTCAAAGATGGATTGAATTGTTCAACTCAATTAAATGCTCAAAATTCTGAATTCACCCCCGCCTCCACACACACACACACACACATACACACACACACACACACACACATGCACACTCCAATTTTGAAGGGAAGCAGAGCCACTTGGGTCACTGCTTCAAGAGATAAATTGATTTCATTAGTACTGCTGCCCAGCCCTGACTGCAAAGACAACTTGTAAGAAAAAAGGTAAAAAATCCAAAGCAGGAAAGAGACCCATGGACTACTGTTGGGCAGCCATAATTCAATTAACTTATGGGGCAGATTCAAACCAAATTGTCTTATCTGTTGGAGATGTCCACAGACAATAGTGTCCCTGTCTCATTTGATTTTGCGCACAGTGAGAACAGGACATTCACAGACATAAGCATGGGCAGTGGTGCCAGCCTGCACGTGGGCCACCACGGGAGCCTCCACACACTCTTCCTCAACGCTCTGGAGCCCTTCATCAAAGCTAGCCCCCAAAATCTGATAATGCAGCTGATTATAATAGCAAGCCTTTGGAATGCATCTTACACTCTGTGTGTGTGTGTGTGTGTGTGTGTGTGTGTGTGTGTGTGTGTGTGTGTGTGTGTGTGTGTGTGTGTATGGGGGTGGGGGGTCAAAGATGAGGCTGTAATATAGTCATGCAATGGGAGGCATAATTTTTCAAAAGAGCTGCAGAGAAATGACTGGCCAATGATTCCCTCTTAAAAGGAATGAACAGACTGTAAAAGTAAATAACATGGAGCTAGCTGGGTGATGTCCTTTTGGAGGATGACGACTGCTCCCGATTGCCTCAAGTTTTGTGCCACTGACCTACTTTCAGTGATAAGACCCTCCATAAAAAGGGTGAAAAATTAACCAAGACAAGGATGCATTGTGACAGAGCTGTGCATATTCATGACTACTCCAATTCTGTTCAGACAGGCTGATTAAAGATTCAGAAGACTCATCAAAGGCCTGTAGGTACGTGTGTATCCAAGCATGGCGTCCATGAATAAGTCATGGCAGCGGCCAGGTTCCCAGCTCTCCGAAGGCCTCATTAAGGATGTGCACATGGCTTTAATAGTTTGTCCAACATCTTTCAGGCTCTTTCCGTATTGCTAATTCACTGTTTTGTATTATGCTTCTGTGCCTTCTGGGTTTCTGTCAGACTAAGGCAGTGCTAAGGCCGGAACTTGCCAGCACACTTATTTCCAAGCAGATGTATCTTCCTGTAAGCACATCTGTGCTCTGTCATTTTCAATAGAACATGCCTGTGGTTGTACATGTTGTCGTTTGCCTCAAAACTATTATATGATTGGCTGTGTTTCCTTATGTCTGTGTCTTTATTCTAAATATGTTTGTGTAGGCAGTAGAATCTCCACGTGTTTAGACAAAGTCACTCTGGAATCTGATTTCATGGATATTTGGGACACAGTTCCCATTTATATATAATGGTATACTATATATACTATAATGTTGTCATCACTACACTAAGGTTTCTTTTTCTTACGTTTGACACAGTATACTAGTGCATGTGGGAATCCCATAGCCCCACTTTGCCCTATGCAGTATAGTTGCATGCTTTTGAGCTGTGCTGGGTTGGGTATTTTTTTTTTTAGGCTTGAACTGTTACTGTTCTGTACCAAGTGTTCACTAGTATGTTGCCTGAACCTGGAACAGTAGCGAGTAGCTGGAGTTTTTAAAAATGGCATACCTTTCATTAGACCTGCACATACAGTATGCTGCACATATTGCCTAGGTGTCCAACACCATCAAGATTGCAATTAAGCCATAGGAAAGAAGTATTGAAAGTGGGTACCTACTGATTCTGATTTTATGTTCACTGATTCAGTCATTCAGTCAGTACCCAACCCCAATCAGGACAAATAAACACCTGCACCACTCTTGACCCAATACACTGATGTGGCATTTGGGTTGCTGCAATGCCTACAAACCAGCTCCCATAGTGCACTATGTGTGACAGGCCCAGAGTCAGTTGCTTTTTTCTTACAGTAACACAGACAGTGAATCAGTTTTCTATCAATATGCCAAGTCCAGCTTTATGTCAAGTGTTTTTCTCATAGACTCACCAACTGGAACTCGCTGCGGCGGGCGTAGGCCTCCTGAATCCCCGTGTCGCCCCACAGGGCCTGCAGGGCGGGCACATACAGCTGGAAGGTGCAGGGCTCCACAGGCAGCCCAGCCTTGTTCTCGAAGGACATGACAAACATGCCATGCTTTTCGTTCTCTGAGTTCTGCCAGCTCACACCCAACTTGTCACGGGCATCCACCAGCACCCTCATCCCCTGAACCAGAGAGAGAGAAAGAGAGAGAGAGAGAGATGGGTTTGAGGAAGAAAGAGGTTTGAAAAAAAAGAGTAGAGAGCAACAGACAGACAAATCAGCACAAAAACAAGAAGTGAGAGACTGAGCAAAAAAAAAGCACTAAATGTGTGTGCAGCCCAAGGTAGTCAGACAAACACATGGTGGAAAGAGACGTAAAGTCATCCATTACTCCTGTCTGTGTCCTCAGTCACACGTGTGTCCAGCTGATCACATGTCCAAACACACACACACATGCTGAGGCTTTTGAGTTCCCTCGCTGCACTCCCCTCACAAGCCCAGCACAGGGATCATTTCCACAGACTCCAGCAGATGATCTCCCTGGCCCAGAGCTCAGCTCAGCTCATTCACTCGGAATCAGAGTTACAGGTTCAGTTTCAAGGCTACTTACCTAAGGACTCATATCATCTTGGGTAACACAAACTGAGCTAAAAACGTTGGTGATGAAACACATGACCCTGACTGCAGTTCAGCTCTGCCGGTTCATCGGCTGAAATGGAGTGTCACTCCATTTGGCAGTCGAGTCAGTGACCTAAAACTAGGCGTGCTGAATGAAATAAATCAGGAAGTCGCTCTCCTTAATGCACATCTCTGCTGCCTGGTGGAGGCCTCCACCGTATCCCTGTCACAAATAATAATGTCTCTGGCAAGCGGAGGGAGGCAGCTCGGTCTGGTCTATAAACAGAGTGCTGACAAAAGCCTTCCAGGGCCAGCCAAGAAGAAGAGGCTGCTCGAAAATCTCCCAGTAGGATCGTAAATTCAAGCAGACCGCAAGTTCTTACTAGAGCTTTTCATTTCCAACCATAACAGAGCGTGCACTAGCTGAGCTCCAGTGTGGGGGGCTGAGGGTATATACGCTCGCCTCCATATCTCCTACTTGGACTGCCCCAGCCAGAACCACACAATGGAACTATCGGAGGGGGTTGGTTGACTTTCTTCTTCTATTTCTTACTCTCTTCAAAGCAACAAAAATATAAGTGTCTAAAATGGCTTAATTGTAATTGTAGGGCTGAGTGCAGACGATGCTTCTTCTTCTTTCTCCTCGCTCCAAACAGGACACCCACTATTCAATCAGCCGCACTAAAATAACATCCCGCTCTCGCAGGCCCTCCCAGACGGAGGCTTCTGTTCCGTCTCCTAAAGGGCAAGTGAATCAACTATGGTGTTACTTAGCCTGCTGTGCAGTCTGCTCTGTGAGTTGGTGCCACAAGCAGGCCTTGCCTGGTAGAGCCATTAGCCACCGCAAGCCCTGGGGTGAGATTCGGCCTCCTCCGTGTTTATTAAAGCTGTCCATCTCACCGGCCACTGGCCAAGCAGGCTGCCATTGAGTACCTGTCTGCACCGTGTCACGTGCCAGCCCGGATGACTTGAGCAGGCCAGCCCCTGAGGCATTCTGGGATATTCACGTGTGGCCAGCATATAGCATAGTGGAGGGACAGCTCTAATAACATGAGGTGCGGGGGGAGATACTGTGAAATGTATACAGCCTCAGAGTTTTTTGCAACAGGAAATGAGAGTGGTAGGGTCCCGGCGGGTCCGAGCGTTGTCTCCATCCGTCCGCACACTGCGCTGGGCTGCGCTGGCTCGCCTCCTCGCAGCTCTTCCTGGTCGGCCGACAGCTCAGCACTAAAATAAACAGCCGCAAGCCTCCCCCGCTGACGCCGCAAAAATGCTCTTTATCGCCAGCGCACTTCCAACACTGTCAGGCGCAAGACAGGCCATCTTCCTGTGGGACTCGACACCCCTGTGAGCTCCTTTTTCACCCATCCTGTTACTCTGGTGACTCTTTCAAGCTTTGCTCTTGTTCTCTCTCTCTCTCTTTGTTACCCTTCCTGTCTCATTGTCTTTGTAACTTTTTCTTTAGTAAAACACACTTTGGCATTGTTTCTTTGATCCTGTTTACTCTGTTTTTTCCTTTGTTGTAAACTATGTCTTTATTTATCTTTTCTTCTCTCTCTCTCTCTCTCGCTTGCTCTCCTCCACCTCTATGTTTGGTCTGTCTGCCCTAGACCCCACGCATGAATCTTTGACCTCTCACCTACTTCTGCCAGCCGCTATCTGGAGGACAGCCTCTCTGCTCTCCCAGGCAACTTCCACAGGAGGCAGAGAGAGACAGAGAGAGAGAGGGAGATAGCCACACTATCACAGCTAAGAGGTCAGATACGGGCCTTCCAATCTCTCCCCAGGCAATGGCACAGGCCCAAAAATAGCTCCAAAAACCACCAAAACCTCACCTCAGTGTGAGTGGGGCCAGCGCAATGTACTTCTCAGAAACACTGAAGGGGGGAAAACAACTCCAAGTGCTTGTTTTTACAACTGTGTCTCCCACTCCTAGCTCAATACAGTTCTTTTTCCGTTTGCCTTCAATTCTTTGACAATGAATGATATATCAACAAGGCAGACTGGTGGTATTATGGACATACACAGGCAGACTTGAGAGACAGTTAGAAAGACAAAGAAAGAGAGCAAGATAGACAGACATAAGAGAGGCAGAGAGAGAGAGAGAGAGAAGGAGGGAAAGATGAAGACATGTAAAAACATCCCAGCTGCTCTTTTCTGAAATGAGACAGCAATGAGAGGCTGGCCGTGAGGAGGAGGAGTCAGTGCGAGAGAGAGCCATGTGTCTGTGATGAGTAAGCCGTGCAGTGCAGTCAGGCCCTGGGGCCCTGGGGCTCTCTCACCACCACTCAGCCACAGCTCAATCAGCTCCAGCTCCTCGGCCCTCGGCACGCAGCCTGGCCTAGAGCCTCCATCTTACCCCACCACCACCAGCACCCTGACATGGGCCTCATTCCCTCAGCGACCTCTCTGATTTATCACACGGGGTAAGACAGGCTTCAAAATGACTGCTCCCTGTGTCACCCTTCCCACCACTTCCTGCAGTCTGCAGCCATAGCACCCCGCCCCCCCAACCCCCCTCTCATCAACATGCTGGAGACAGAGGCAAAGCCATGCTGTAGTCTGACTTTCATAATCAGCGGCAGTGTTCAGCAGCCCATTCATCTCATGCCCATCCCCTGGCCTGCCACAACACAACTGCCTGCATACAACAACCAGGAATAACTAATAAAAACAAAAGGCATAATCAGTTCTAGAGCAGGGCTTCTCAAACTCTCTTGGGCCAGGGACCCCTCATGGAGCAGAATTTTTTTCAAGGACCCCTCATAATCACAACATAAAAGTAACCATATAAGATTATAGCCATGTGTTTTTTCAGATGCTTTCAAACTCTTATTCTAAAAACATATTTTGCTAATACCACACCAGTTTTAAACAGACATTTGGCATTTGACAGTGCAGGAGCAGTTTTAAAAGGACTGATTTTATTTGTCAGATCTAGGCCTACTGTGTTAAAAATACCGTTTGTTTCACGTAACTAATAATAATTGTTTTCCTTGCAGATAACCTTAATGCCAAATGTAATCATGTTGGCTAATTTGTCACAAATGGTATGCTGGGGGGAGTAATGAGCACAATGCAAATGGGCTCTATACTGATCTCTAGTGTTTTTTTCCCTATAAGACAAGTTTATACTTAGTAGCAAACTTTTTTACGGACCCTCTGGCAACGTGCTGCAGACCCCTGGGGTTCCCCAGACCCCAGTGGGGGATCTGCAGAGAGATTTTTAAATGCTGCCGTCTGCTATTACTTCATAGCAAGCATGACACCAATGTGCAGTCTGAGCAACAGCACACTGGTTCAGGACATCCACTTCTCCTGCTGTGTGCAGTACGTTACAGAATAACACGCTGAATATACATCTACCCATGCAGTATAAAGCTGAACTGTACAGCCATTGTGGAGCGCAGTCTCCAACTCAATCCTTTTTACCCACTGCTGTCTCCCTATGTTTCCCATTGCCGTGTTATAGCACACACACACTCTGCCTTTGTCTCACTCAGTCCATTACACCATCTCTTATAGGGAGGAACTCCTCAAGCAGGCCAGAGATTGCTGTTTTCTATTAAGCCTACTGCATCCGCCCTAACCCTAAGCCTAGCCCTCCTTTCCCAAATGACTTTATGCACTTGTGTTCAAGATGCATGCACTACTCACACATTAGTCCATGTGTCAAATGTATGCTCATTCAGTAAACACATGCTGACACTACATAGTAATCTCCAGCCATTCCCATTTGAGTTCAAAGAGCCCTAGGTGTACTGGTAGTCAGACACAACCTTTGGTCGATGAGCAAGAAACTATTTCCATATTCCATAGGGCCACAAGACCAAAGTGTAAAACTCCAGAAATAGAGCACTCCCAACCTCTCATTGTTGGATGACGTTAAAGTGCTTTCCAGGCCGCTCTATGTTTACACCTACTTCAGCTCGAATATCAGAGTCATATCAGAGTCATATCATTTTTTTTCCTTTAGAATTATGAACAGCAGGACAAACTTGTCATGGTACTTGGCAGAGGTAAGCATCCTGTTTTTCTGAATTAGTCCAAAGGGGACTGTTATGTCTTGTGATCCTGATGCAGACCAGAGAAAGGTATAGAGAACGTTAGTCTTCTATGATTTACTCTTTCCTTTTACTGTAAAATTGCTGGTTTTATGTATCTCTTCCCTATCAGCCAGCATATTTTTGCTTGTTAGACAAAAAACAATTAAAAATGTCTGCACTCTTTGTCCTCAAAGTGACATTGCAAAGTTCTTATTATGGCAAAGTTACTCCAGTGGGAGTTGACTTGATGATGCCATGTGTCTTTGTTTAAGTTCTGTATGAGCAGTTTGAAAAACATGGTGAGTTGCTGCAGACAATGTGTCTAAGCCATTTACTTTACAAGACTAAATGTATCTCAGCAAACTGTAAGCCAGACTGATACGGCTACAAACAATCAGAGAGACAACAGGGCCTTAACCAACACAGTGTAATGTTGTAAGGAACGTGTGACGGGTATTGTGTGCGGGAGATACAGAGAGAGAGAGAGAGAGAGAGAGAGAAACAGTGTGTGTGTGTGTGTGTGTGCGTGTGCCAGTAAGTGTGGGTGGGAGTGTGTGTTTGGAGAAGGGTGGTTGTCTGGGAGCGAGGCACTCAGAGTGCAGACCTAATAAGCTCTGAGATAGGCAAGTCAAGGAGGGGTCACTGTGGCGGTAAAACCTGCACGCTCCATACACCCCCCCCCCCACCCCCCCACCCCCCCCCACACACACACACACACACACATACACACATCAGCATCTGCTCCTCACAGCAGTCACTCCCCGTCAGGTGACTGATAGCACCAGGCCTGTTCACTGGCTCACTAGAGGTGTGGCTCAATGCTTTACCTCTTGACTTGTTTATTTGCCAGCTTGTTTGTTTGTGTTTTATCTCACCAATTAGTCTTGTGAAGCTCTAGAGGTAAAGCAAAGGTGGAGAGCAAATTGAATAACTGCTTTTTTCTGCTACTTATCTGCTCTCCTGAAGAGGTTAATGACAGGTGACAAGAACAGGGTGTGCAAGTTGAAAGACAGGTCACGCCAGCTCTGATCTACCGCTTCAGCTGGAGAGAGATTACAGACTACCCTAACTTCCTTAGGGATAATAAAGTCAATTATGGAGAGCAACACAGCACAGGCCTTAGAAAGCCTAGTAGCTCTTGCATAAACAGCTGTGTGATACAGAATAGCCATGCTAGAGGACTGGACTCTAGCATCCAGACCATTCCTGTTGTTGGATCAGAAGCAGATTTCCTTTGGGGCAAGTGGTCCCACACATCCCAAATAGCATGCAGTTCCTCTGTCAGAGCCAAGAGCCAAGAGCCTGCCCAGACTTCTAACTGACCTTGACTGACTGGTACACTCAACTATAAAAGGTCATAGAAAAACATTCTCCCACTCTTCCACTCAAACACAGTTACACCCCCCAGCCCCCCGCCCCTCTCGTGAACTCGACAGACACACACACACACACACAGAAAGACACCTGAAGATGTTGGTCATCCTTCACAGACCATATGTCTACTTTTGTGACAGAGTTAGAGTATGTGTCTGTGTGAGAGTGTGTGTGTGTGTGTGTGTGTGTGATAGTGAGAGAGAGAGAAAGAAAGAGTGAGTATGTATGCTTTTCTTTTTCACTCATTTTGGCAGCCCGATGCCAGATCACTCAAAAGATTGTCTGGTGTCTTCCCTTTCACACACAGCCAATATTTCATTTCACCTAGGCCTTTCCTCCGACAATCTTTGAGACTTCTACAAAATGAGAGTCTGGCTGGTGAGTGAGCTGTTAAATCATGTTTGCTCTGCCCCCAAAATACCGCTGGTGTACTCAAACTTGGCTTCCTCCTCTTCCTTCCCTGCTGTTTTCTGTTTACCTTCCAATAGCATGCCACTGCCAAAGCATGCAATCACTGCCAATCTACACATGCAGTGTACATTGGCCTACACCACATCAATCCGCCACAGGCCGCATGTAGTGGCGTTATATAGAGCATACAGCAGCTCAACTCTCCTGTGTCCATGAGCTGGGTAGAGACCATTCCCTTCTCACCACAATATCAATATATGTGTGTTAGTGCACACACAACACAGGTGGAAGAACAGAAGACCACCAAAACAATAACGCCCCCCCTACACACACACACATGCGTACACACACACACATGCATACACACACACACACACACACACACACAGACACACACACACACAGACGCACACACATACAGACGCACACACACACACACATACACACACACACACACATATAGCCTGGATGCTCTTTTATGCACAACATTTCCACACAGAGCATGAACATGTTTGGTCATCAGGATCATGAGACATAAACCATGGAAAAAATGAAATAATGAATCCACAGTTAGTTGACCTCCACTCCACCCCTCCCATCCAAGCCCTCCTGCTCTGTGGGATCACAGCGAGGAGCGGCAGAGGGGGGAAAAGGGAGACTCTCCCGGGATGGCATCCATAAAGAAGCCGCCTCACAATCCCATCTTTATGCTCGCTGACTCGTCCGCGGGAGTCAGCAGGGGTATCTGATCGCAATCGGGACTCGGCCTCTAAACAAAGCACACCTTTGAGCGGCGGCCCCACTTGCGTGTCTGCTCCACATGGACACAGGGAGTCGTGCTCGTCCAGTGGTCTCGGCTGTCTCGGACCCGCTGCTCCTTCCCAGGAAGAGGCCGGGACGGTGCAGGACTCAGGCAGGGTGATGAGAGCCATGGTGATTGGAGCCGTGTGAATGGTCCAGCAGTGCAGTGGAGTGGAGTGGGGTGGGGAGGGGAAGGGTAGAGGTTTGGAAATTGGAAGTGGTGGTAATCATGCACGCTTACTGAGGACAAGGGATGTAACAGCACTCCAAATAGTGGAATTAAAAAAAGCCTAATTGAAGTAGAACCCTATTCTTTCATTAGCCGTAGCCTTCTGGCTATGGCCTCGGACTTGTATCCAAAATAGCACATCTTAGCAAGATATTTTTTACATTCTTTCACACCAGTATTATCTTGCTCTTCAATAGATTCAGCTCTTTCTCTCCAATGCAGACATATCCTTCAACAAGAAAATCAAAACATTCGATAAAGCTACTCTCATTTGTCACACCATCATGCTGTGGTAGAGGTAACAAAAATCCAAGGAGACCCTATTCACACACATGATAAGAATGTGCTGATTGACGTAATAAGCACATGCATTGTGCGTGCTGCTCTGTCCTTCCAGGGGCAAGGACATAAAACAACTCAGTCAGGAGCTTATCTGAGGCAGACACATAGCCTGTGCTTACCCACCAGAGACGTTAGGAAAGGGCTCCACCAGATGATGCCACTGCAAGAACATCAAAACAGAAATAATTCCTGCCAACCGTCCCTTTACGCTGAGCGTAGAGCGTTGAAGGCAGGCGGTTGGCCCTCTAGGACCACACCCAAACAGCTTCCAGTGAGACCATCATCATCCCTTTCCTTGTTATCATCAACATCATCTTCCTCCATTGTCTTCCTCATCTTCCATGAAATAGATGGAGTGGAAAATAAGGCCTGTTAATTGAGAGCCACAGCGGAGAGGCATCCAAAGTGGACAGAATGAGGACACTGGAAAACACTGACCACAGGAGGTCAGGGCAAGTTGTTGAGTTTAAGAGAGACTGAGAGCTGAGGTCTGGGACACAGGGGGGCAGACAGCAAACAGGGCACATGCTGGCAGAGAGGAAAAATATCTCTGTGACTCTCCCTCATTAACAGTCATTCAACTGGGAGAAGATATTAATTCTGTCACTCTGTCTTCCACCCAAATCTGCAAATCGAATGAAATGTCCCTGCATTTCATAAACACAGGGCTGCTGACCATCGTTTGTGATTACTGTTGCAAACATGAGTACTTCTTTCTCACACAAATTCTCTCTCTTCCCACCCCCTTCTCTCTCCAGCTTCCAGTTAATTACAGGCTATGAGTCAGTGGTGTTCAATACAAAGGCATCTAAAATAGACCTGCTCACGAGGAAATGACCCAGCAATAATGCTGTAGCGTAGCTTCTCATTGTGAGCCATCCCACAGACAAGGCATAGACTGAGTAAAACAAACCACTACCATGTTTGAGAGACTGATTGACTGACACAGCAGGCCACTCACATGGATGACTTCACTCAAATGCCTTGTGTTCAGCAAAAACACAGGCAAAACCAGAACATTAATAATGGGCCACTTTTTGTTGAAAAGGGTGAAGTTCTACCCGAATATGGACAGAGTTTTGAATCTTTCAAGTTTAGCAGTAGGTGTGTACTCGAAAAAGATGCCACATCATTTATCAATAATCAAATTCTTAAAACACAGCCGACCCTGATTAGAATGTGCAAATCTAACATTACAGGCAGCTCCATGTCCACACATGCTACACCATGGCTAGTTCATGAATTCTGCATGTTTATGTGTTGATAGACTTTGCACTTTGCCAGCCTTCGAAATGAGAGCCCAATCTGTGGTTCATTCCGAACTAACATTGGTTGGTGTATTGTCACTGTTGGTCGTGTGCATTGGTAAATAGTGGCAGCTACACATGGTTCTGTTTAACTACTATTTCAGATATGAAAAGTTTTGCTTACTCCCCATATTCTTAAAAAGCCCCTATTTTACTAGATTTGTTAGCCAATGTAAACCGTCCAGTGGAACAGCTACAAGATTTTTATTTCTGACAATACTGGCTTTATTACTGTCTATAGCTTCTAACTACATGATATAACACTGAGCCCACTGGTCGCATCTAGGTTATTACCATCAGAATAGGTTAGGTTAACCACTGACAGCAGTGGTCAGACCTGTTTAAGACAAGCATAGGAAAAGTCAACAGAATTCCTGCGATGTTTAAAGAGAAAGCCTATGGACTTCCCAAAGCACTGGGACTCCAACAGGATAACTTCACATGGTCACAATAGGCTGAATAGGAACAACAGATGTATGCTTCACCATAGCTTAACAGGTCAGTGTTATAGTTGGAACAGTCTGAAAACCACCCCACCACAACACTTTGCCAATATTGATGACAAGCAACAAGCATTATGGCAGGCTGGCACAAATGTAATTGTAGCCCTAGACGTTATAGAATATTTACTACAGTAGTGTATGCTTATTCATTATAAGTGCATAGTAATTTGATTTCCCTCTAAGCATACAACGAGGTGTTGCTTCAACATAGTTCTAAATCACCCTTGTACAAATTACATGAGTTGTCACGGGACTGTAACTCCAAATAGTTAATTGGACAGCTGAGCAAGTCTGAACTTCAAAGTTTTCCCCCTGCAGTTCCAACGCCTCTTAGTAAGTCCGTCTGTCATATCTTGGACATGTGGGTGAAGTGCTTAATATTGGTTGTGGTAGTCATTAGGTATGAAGCTAAAAAAACTCTCGGGCCAAATAAACAAGCTTATCAATCAGCACCATGGCATGCTATCTCCTACGGGGTCAGCGACAGGTCAGAAAAAAATAGTTAAACACTTTGTACAAATGATTTTTCTACATACAATTACAAAATTACCTTAATAATGTTTTCAAAGATAGTGTCCCTGAACTCCAACAGTGCTTTCTGGTCGAACTCCTTCCCATGGATAATCCTCATCTGCTTCAAGAACGTGGATTTCCCACTTTCCCCGGCTCCAAGGAGCAGAATCTTCACCAACCGGCGGATTGAACGTCTCTCACGGGCGAGCATAGCATCAATTTCGCGACTGCGTCTCTTTGCCTCTCGCTCTTGGTGAGGATCTCGAGTATCCCGTGTTCTCTCCTTGCTGTTACTTCTTTCATGACTGGCTTCGGCTGGGAGCAAACACCGGCTAAGGGTGCGCACCACGCCAGCCATCGTTTCTAATTATGTGAACCACAAGATTAATCTTATAAATCACTTCGCATGAAACTTTTTGGAGATATGTAAGTGAATTTGAGTCTATAAATGTGAACTTAAGTTCGTTCAATACATTCCGAATTACAAGCCAGAGAAAACATGAAAAACTAACAGTAAGGGCTAACTGACAAGTCAGTATAGCTGAATAACTAAATAAAAGGGCAAACTAAAAGGTGAGACGCATCATATCATAATTGTCCAACATTTGTAATCCGGTTACACTGAAGTGATCAAAACAGCTAAAAACTCGTCTATCTAACAAAGGCGATGAATAGAGTGCGACCACTATCTCTATCAGCATGCTTCCCTGTCATGTCCCATTCGCAAGTACCCTAGTGCGTACTCATCAGTGCGTAATCTGGTGACATATTAAAAGTTTAAATACCAAGATGCTGCCGTTGAATCCTAACTGGTCCTAAGAAAAGTTTTCTGGAGTCGCGTATCCTTTCTTTTCTCTCCCGATAGCTGGAAGTTTATTTTGACTAGCCCCCTCCCTCCTAATAGCTGTAAAGCACTCCGGAACTGCCAGATGTAGGCGCTATAGCCAACGGGGCTATTGGGGATCGCTTAAATCATCGTCATGTCCATTGTGTTCGCTTTGTTAATGAACTGCCCGTTCATGGACACAATAACTTAACGTAGAGGCAAATTACATGGGCAAAATGGTCTAAGACGTTAACCGTATCTGTTTATTTGGAAATGCGTTATTTAGATAATTCCAGCTGTAAGAGCCATACCTTATGTCATCATCAAACAAGCGGCTACGCGCAACGGATGGTCTTCTCTGGATCAGTAAGTCTAATAATTATATAAAGTAAGCAATTCATGTGATTTCTCGCATAATGCACAGTGCGATTTAACGGTGATTCTCCGTGAGTCATCCTTTTGCACATTGGTGCATATTGAACTCTTTCTAGACTTCTGTTTAAATCATTGGTCTCACAAGGGATTTAGGTAGTGATGATCATAGGCTATGACTATCTGTCTGAAACTGTTGTTTCATTCCCAAATTCCAAAACACACATATTCATGTGCATTGCTTTTGAACATATAGAAACAGGGCTTCTGCAGTGGAGGCAACTATGTCCCACCCTGCTACTGATGCAAGCGTTACAGAGCCATGTCCATCACAGAGAAAACTGGAGATCGACTTCTGGCCTCTTTATTTAAGCTTCACTCACAGACATTCGAATATTCTTTAAGACTAATTTATTTACAGCATTTATAGGATTGGTAATAGTTATAAAATTATATAAAATCCTGGGACTACAAACTTCAGGGACTACAAACTTCAGGGACTAGTTACTTCTAGAAGCCTGTTGTTTTACGCGGTACTTCTTTAACTTTCAGCAGAGGGCAGTGTCGCACTTCTCTTTTTATGTATCAGTGATTTATCTTTCTTCGCTTTATCAAATGTTATTTTATTATTTTACGTCTAAAAATTTACAGAGCACCCCCCCCCCCCAAGACACACACACACACACTTCCCAGTGAAATCAATTTTTGATCTGGCTATGTGCTAAATGTGAATTTAAATGTTAATATTAAAAATTGTGAGATGCACTACCTATTTAATTCCCATGAATATCTGTCCACTGAACGTCAATGCGTTTAACCTGTTTTCCCTTAAGGGTATAGGCCAACAGAAAAGGCCAATTTAAAGGCTACCCTCTAGATGTGATTTAATATGCATTGAGACATGTCCCAACTTCTTCCATACAATGGACATAGTTTTGTAATATATTACAGTGGCATTTAAAAGCACTGAAACACATTGACTTTCAATTAACTGGTACTCATGAGGCTGAAACAGGTAGTGCATCCCGAAACAAAAATGTACATTCAAATTTACATTTTGTCAGACCTGGCAAAAAAGTTGTTTTTGTTGGGAGTTGAGGGGATGGATGCCCTGTAAGCCCATCTGGCCCATGGCCTAATTATTTCAACCAGCTTGCCTGCTTAATTTTTTCAAAAGGTGAGGGAGCTACAGAATCCACAGTATTAGCACAGAGAGCCATCTGATTGGAAAATAATGTGCAGTTCAATGAATGTTTATCTAACAGTGCTCTGACAGTAGTCCTATTATGCATTTAAATGTCAACAGCTCATCATCTGACTTTGTTGCTGAAACTCAGACGTCTTACTACAGAATGGAAACCAAACACGTTATTGATTCCCAGTGCGCCACATGATCTGATGACTGCTTATCTCTGTAATAGCTTTCATCTTCTTTGTTGCCAAAAATATCTGACAATGGTCAAACTTCATGTAATGAAAGAGGTGCTCAAGTGACGTAATTTCCACAGGACTATGCCCTCTTGTTTCAGTATAAAGATATTGTTTGTTAGGAGCATTTTGTTTCACTGTGAAACTTGTCTTTCAAAACCCATTATCATATAAATAGCATTGCCTTTTATTTTGCAGTGAAATAATGACATGTTTTTTAAAGTTTAACTACAAGCACTTTGTGACTGCTAAGAATATGGGTGCAGTTGAAAAAAATGACTCAGTATTTGCAAGAAAAACAGTTAATGGAAAAGCTTGCAAGTTGATTTTGAAGCAGGAGGTTAATTGGCTCAGATTTGATTAGTAGATGAAGTAGATGTACTGTGGAGAATGTTCTTGAAGTGTGAGTCCAGATGATGCATGAACAATGCTTTGTTCCCAAAACCTTCAAAGCAGGAAATGCACTTACCAAATGGAACGCTGTGTGTGATTGCCTTATCAGAATGGTCAGTAAATGAAATATTAAAACAAACCACACATTCACCCAAATGGACAGAGCCAATTTGGGTTTCAAAAAAAGGTTTCCCCTGGCTTGGCATGCAGAACACAATTCTTCCTCATGCCAGTGTTTCTGAGCCTGTTTTATGTCTTTTAATGGTGTTAGGAGCCTTTCCGTTTACGAGGTAATTGATTTTTTATGAAGCATTCTTTAGCTCAAATAGGCTAATCGATGAGGACCCATAACCCAAATGTAGGATGGGTTTTATGGGCCTAAACAAATGGCAAATGAAAAACATCTAACATCATATTTTTAGCAGCACTAACATGGCACGGGCACACCCTTTTGGGAGGGAGATGCAACAGGAGAACTCACTGGGAATATAATCTCATTCACATCAGCATCAAATTCACTGCTTTCTACTCCTAACTAATTCAATCACATCAGTTGAAACTGATCACAGTAGAATCGCTTCTCCATGCCTGTAGACTCAGCACACAGTCAGTCTAGTCCTTGACTGCCAGCCTGTGTCAAGGCGAAACATGATAATAATCCATTTTTGTGCAGGAAATTTCTACTATTGCAACTAATACAATGCCAGCACTTGTTTAATATGTATGTATCTAACAATGTCTATCTATATGTATAATATGTGAGTATCTAATAATTAACACACATACGGACACACATATAGAAACCCAAATATGAACATGTATTGCATCAAATGTATTTAAATAGGGCCTGACCAATGAACTGACACATTTAAACATCAGTCCTTTTGGTCTGAATAGCTGCATGCAAAATCAGAATTGATTTGTGCTCAGAATCTTTTTCTTTTCTATTACTCTGAAGAAGCTGGATGAGCTCATTTAAACAGACAAATGGTTTCTATCATTCTGTTCACTTCATGAGGCCTATTACAGTCATAAGGGTTAGCTAATTAGAACAAAATTGGAAATCTGTTTTCAATAACGGGAGTGATGTTTTCAAGACAGAGATGTTGCATTTTTCAATTTTGAATGACAGTAGGTTTGCAAATGTTTGCAACTCATTGGTGGCAAACGCAAACATGAAACTTTTTTGGTCTCAGATGAGGAAGTAAGGCTCGTACAGACCACAGCACTTGGCTGCAGATAAACGAATCCTTCTGAACTTTAGACGAGAGCGAGCAGTAGAACTCCAACAGAAATAGCTCACTGATGAGCAGCAGTACTCCCGGGCACAGATGGCAGTGGGGAGGGAGAAGTCCTGAAAAGTCTTGATGTCTGTCACACACACACACACACACACATACTAACACACACCAGCTCTGATGGAGAGTTTATTATGACATCTTGGCTTCTACAGAGGCCTCACAGATTTGATTGATGCATTTGGGGGAGTGTCACATTAAACAGACTGGCGAGCCATCTGCCACCGAGCAGTAACCCCCCCCCCACACACATACACTCACACACTGGTGGTGTGTATGGACCCATTTTCCTGCTCCCCGTCGTGGCAGAGCCTGGCAAGGTGAGGAAGAGGCCATTGCAGCCGTAGCCTGTCCAAACATCAGTCCACTCACTTCAAGCCTGCCACAGTAGCTTTCTGTCAGGGATCTAGAGGGAGTTTCCCTGCTTGCTCAAAGGTAGTTTCCCTGTGGTCAAAAAGAATTTGCTCTTCATAATGAGCTCTGAAAGATCAGTCTAAAAATGGCTGTTTGAGAAAATGTGTCAAAAACATCTCAGTGGCTGTCTGAGAGGTGAATCCTAGATCCCTTGACAAGCACTGGGCGCTCTCAGATCCTAACCATATGTTGTTTTACATGTTTCACACCTCAGCCTCTTCTAAGGAGCTGCAGGATGAAAAGCTGAAGCTGCCACAGGTCATCCCTCAACATTGACATTCATAAGAAAGTGGGACAATTTGTATAGGGTTTGACAGACAGCACAAAAACACACTGCATGGTAGTGGTATCTAAAATAGGAAATGCTTGCTCTTTATACTACTCATTGCTTTTCATAATCTCAAATCCTTGGTTGCAAACAGAGAGATGAGAGAGAGGTGCTTCAAAGGTATTTACAATCACAGTGGAAAATTGGTTTACCGTCAGCCTTGAGTCTGACAGCAGTGACGCTGCCTGAAGAGGAACTACCACCGCCACCACCACCACAACAACATAAAGGCCAAAGGAAGGTCTCGTTTTTGGGCTCAGTTTTTCAACTGAATTTTCCATTTCTCACTGGATGACACACAGACTCCAAGAATTCTCCTCTCGATCTTGGTTTTTTTTTTCTCATTTTGCATGTTTTTGACAGCTACAGACCGCCTTGCCTATTAGCTGCAGGTACAGTTGATGGCAGAACCCATAGAAACAACATTGCCATGGAAACCCATAGAAACAACACTGCCATACGCTGAAAATAAAAATGTCCTCTCATCACACAGCACAAGGTTCTGATCTGCAGAATATTTTAATATCAAAACACACCACGTTTTCTACAAAGTTTTGAACACAGTCAAGCATGAGGGCATGCAGCAGTTCTAATGCATGGGGTTTATATCATAATGCATGTTACAAAAAAGTGACACCAGCACATAGCTTGGCAGTTATCTATTACTGGCATGCAGCATATCTATTTACAACACAAACTTTATTACAATAAATATAGAATTAAAATAACTGTTAATACATTCAGGAATGTCATGTTTTTCTGCAAATCTATGGAGATCCACCACACTTCTTCAATAGAAAAATCAAGAGGACCTTTGTTATTACACAAAGACTGTCAAGGCAGTGTTCTGACTCTCTCAGGCTCAGTTCACTTATAGAAATGTTACTTCTATGTAATAATAACCTTAAAATAACCAAACATGCACATTTTAAAAACGAAACCTGGGGATGTCTGTCAATTAAAACTGAAAAATAAAAAAAAGCTTCACTCTGTCTACCTTGTAAAGCTTTCCACTTAATCATGTTCAGTAACATTAAGAAAAAAAAAAATTAAAACCTTTTCTTCTCAACAGGGCAGAAATTCATGAAAAATGCAAAGAGACTGGATGTGTGTAAACAAAGGCATCCAAAGTCACACACGTGAAAAGGCACAATCAATCAAGCCCTGCACACTCAATTGGGTGTTTTGCTGCTTCTTCAGGGCTACATTTCTACAGTGGGGCACATGTTTGTAATTAGCACTACCATATGCCACCAGGCATTAATCATCTGCTCACTGAGAATGGCTGATAAACAAGTAGGGACATTTTTTATCAGGGCAAGGAAAAGCCTTAGCAAGAATGGCGAAACACACACACTTTCTTTATTCTTTCTCTCTTTCTCACACACACATACACACACACACACACACACCCCATACACTAATACACATTCAGTGTGAAAGATAGACGCAATAATAAATATATAAGTTCTGGACCATCCATCACACAGAGAGACATATAAGGGCATCAAATTCAATTTATAGTTATCAGCATTAATCTTGTTTGTGGTCACTCAGCGTGATATACAACAACTGCAGAGACAATCTGCCCACAGCACTTCACTGATAGAGAGCCACAAAGTGCAATGAGCTGTGCCTTATTGGCCAGTCCAGATAGGGGGAAGGAGCGCTAATGTATTATTGACATTATGGCATCGCTGAAAAACAACAGAAAGACAGAGAGCAAGCTTAGGCGAGAGCATTTCCTTGACGCGTTGTGAATACCTTATCATCAACAGCACTGGCAACATTCCTCATTCAGACTACTGTCTTTTGAGTAGCACACCTTTTTGACAGGCAGCCTTGTGCTGTGACGTCGTTTCCTGTGCGAGCTTGCTGCGCAGCTCACATTCCGTTCGAGCTGGAAACGGTGACGTGGAGAGTTTCAGAGTGTGTGCAGCGAGTGAGCGTCATGCCCAAGGGAGCGTTGAGAGCTGAGAGAGAGAGAGAGAGAGAAAGGGAGGGAGAGGTAGAGACAGAGGGGGAGGGAGAGAGAGAGGGGGAGGGAGAGAGAGAGAGAGAGAGATAGTCCCATCCTGCAGCAACTCTCCTGGGGAGCTTGATAAGGCCCCATGTGGGAACAGATCAGGTTGGTCTGGGTCCAGTTGGACTGGTTCTACAGCAGATCCTGCTCCACCCAGACGGTCTTTTTCTGCTCGTCCAGGATCTTGTCCTTGATGACCTTAAGCAGGTCCTCCACGCTGCTCCAGGCCTCGGGCTCCACGGTGGAGTAAAGGCAGGGCAGGCCCTCCAGCTCCTTCTCCTTGGCACGGCACATGCGCAACAGCTCCTCCTCCGAGTCCAGCTTCACTGGCAGACGCCTGAAGGACAAACAGGTGGACCTGAGTCCAAATGACAGGACCAAGTGGGCACAGGCACCAGAAAACAGAAAATCTCCAAATGCAGTCTTGTCTTAAAAATTCTAAACTCTAAACTCTTCTAAACAATTCTAGTACATTTTCATGTGTACACGTGAAATGTTCATCAGTGTTCATCACATCTGCTTGCCTAGCACCTATTCTCATTTGTGTGAAAGGTTAAGATGGTAGACTGGGACTGAAGATAAATATGGCAGACTGGAGCCTATCGCTACAGAACACCCACACACATATCCTGATACATAAGCACAGAGTTTCACGGCAACTCCAAACAGCTTGTGTGCACTGCAGTGTGTGGGGTGTGTCTGTGAGATTTATCACATATGCCCACCCACACCTTCACTCACATAAATGCTCATGATGTGCGTATGGAACTGCGAAATGAAGCCGTGAAGTGCTTCTGTAGCACTGGCACCCCCGACCATAAAAGGCAACTCTAGGTGAGTACTTTATGTCTGCTGACAGATTGCACACCTTAATTTCTTGATGTTCTTCTCACTGATTTTGATGAAGATTATGATAGGGTAGATCTCCCTGCGGAGGAGATGCTTCACACAGCCCAGATCAGCCTCCAGCAGACAGTGTTTATTCTGAGGGAGAAAAATACACAAATCAATTCCTCGCCACCACAACAAAGTAGATGTGCACAGACACGCACAAAAAAGGCAACAGTCAAAACATGTTTCTGTCTGACACAGACAAATCCTGCAGCTTAGGCACGCTTTCTCATGGAAGAATTTCTACGGACACAAATCCCCCTACCCCCATCCCCTCAAATGCATTCAAAAGAGAAGAGGCATCTGTTTGGAAGGCAGGAGGATCCCTACAGCCGCCTCCAAATCAGTCATGGTTCAATCATGTGCCCTCTCCCCCCTGATCCCCCTCCCCCAGAGATCTCTAGATCTACACTCTCCATCTCTCCATCTGCTCTCATGTCTCCCTGCAATCCCATTTGAAATGGAAACTTAGTGGTGTCTCCAGACACACACACAAGGAGAGAGGCCATGGCATGGAACTCATCTTCTCTACACCTGACCCCCCACCTTTCTCCCCCTCCCACCTGAACAAAACGAAGCCCTCTTCTAGCGGTAATGCAGCTCGGCCACATCCATGAAGTTTCTTCACAGACTCTCATTTCCAGGAGAAACAGAGGAAAGCTATTATTTATTCAGCTCTGGCTTGCCTTGGTCTCCTTTTCTCTCTCCACATAGAAGAGACAGCGGAGCAGGTCAGACAACATCTCTCTAATGACTCTATGCTTGAGAGAATAAAGAGCTATGCCAGAGTGACGGGGCAATGAGCTGAAGACAACCAACTTGCGATGATGGAGAAAACTTTAGATTTAGATTTTAAAATGAGCCAGACCTTAACAAGGCATGGAGAAGTGAAAATTAGGAAACAGAACAGTGCTTAGGGGCAAGGTCTTTTTGGGGCAGCTTTTAAGAAAATTAGAACAGAATTCCTTATTATACCTTGAAGGCAACTGTTTCAATATTTTCTGGAGTGACACATTCATATGTGTTGCCTTGTTTCTCTTTGGAATAAATGATGGAGTCTTCAATCTTCTGTTTCATGTGGAACTCATCTTTGGACAGAATATCTACAAGAGGGAAAAACGCAAAACATGTACAGAATGTTATCCCTTTTTCAGCCTTATCTTTTGGGGAGGTGCATCATGTTGAATAAATGACAAAAGTAGGTCATGTGATGAAAGGTTCACGCGCGATAATCTGCTAAACAACACAATTACGACAGACGGGAAAGCCCACACCCACCCACAGTCTCAGCTATTGTCCCTTCACTGCCTACCTAGATCACATGTCTGCAGCGATGGCAATCTTACCTGGTTTACAAATGTTAAACTCCATGGCTCCACCCAGGTTGAGAAACTTCTGAATAATGGTTTTGGCCAGGATGTTGGGTGCAAACAAAACGGGCCGTTTGCGCTGGCAGTGATACGGGGTCACCAGACTGTACGGTATCAAGTTCAAACTCTTCTTCAGGTCATTCTCTGCGTCTGAAGCATCTGAAACAACATTTAAAAGAAAAAGTGACAAAAAGCCACAGCAAAGCAGAGATGGCTATCTTCTTGTGGCATTACCACATAAGGGCTGAAGGACTGGGCCCACTCACCATCTTTCCTGAGAGTCTCACTGAAGGCTTTGGGAAACGTGCTGGACAAGTTGTCAGCGCTGACGATGCGCACCCGATCACTGCTGTTCATGCGCTTGTACTTGTTATCGGCTCTGCTGACGAGCTGAGAGGAGACAGAGGAGATATGCTGTTGATGGCAGAGGATCCCACAGTGGGATGGGTCTGTTCCATCACCAAGGCCACTCACTGCCTAGCTCTGATGGAGACAGAGAGACAGAGAGAGAGAGAGAGAGACAGAAAACAGTGCTTACCTGCAGAATCTGACAGATGAAGACACTGGCTCTGGACATGCGGGGGCTGGATTTGGGGTCTGTGGGCGGAATGGACTCCTCAGGCACTAATGAGTTCTTCGTATACAGACACACACACACCACAGCCACACAGAGACAAACACACATACACACACACACAAATAGAGGATAAGTTAGCTGGCTCTTTTGCTCTGATGAGATATTCTGAACACGGCGCAGAGACTGCGAGCAAACTTCTCCTGTGCCTCATCAAAATGCCCATTCTCATCCACGCATGCCTTCTATTGATCACTTTTGACATCGCAGCGGGTGCAGAAACGAGTCAAAGTCTCTCTCTCTCTCTCTCTCTCATTTCTGTGTGTTTCTCTTTCTCTCGCTCTCTCTCTCTCTCTGGCTTCTTCTGCTTTAGTTTCTCTGCTGTTCCCTGTCTCACCTAAGGTGAACTCACCCTCAGCCCCCCACGCTGACTCTCAGCCTCCTCTCGCCCCCCGCGGCACATCAACTTCTGGATCTTCACCAGGAGCAGCTGCTGGGCTCTGCAAAGACAAACGGTTAGGAAGGACACAGCCACATCACACTGCAGTCCTCACATCCAACATTTCATTCACCTTCATTTCTCCACCATGCTCTCATCTGAAGACAAGAATCATCATTCTGCTCAAGCAGGCATTTATCGGTAGTTCATGAGGGACAGACACAGGTGAGAAGACACTAATTTTATTTTCCACACTGTTTTGAAGGAGGCTATGGTATCATAAGTGTGCTTGGAGGGGATTTTAGACAGTGTTTTGTGCGATGTGTGTGTTCCTAACAGCCTCTTCCTCTCATCATTCTGTCACTGAACCTTGACAGACACAAGGCCCAGCCACAGAATACAGCCACAGCCTTGCTGTGAAAAGGGCTCTTTTCCTTGGATAAGCAACTCCAAATGTATTTCTTTTCAGTAGAATGTGGTGAGGTCTTTTTGCTGCCTCCCTAACCTTTACCAGGTCAAACATTAGTTTCCTCTGCAGCTCTGCCCACACTGAACTTTCAGCAAAAAAAGTTAGTTTCCCTACTCAACTTTTTTCCACATTTGTTTACTCTGATGAGACTAGATTCACCCTGAGCACGAAAAAATGTGTTTGTGTGTGTGTGTGTGTGTGTGTGTGTGTGTGTGTGTGTGTGTGAGAGAGAGAGAGAGAGAGAGAGGACTGGGTGGGTCACCTGGAATAGCTGGGGATGGTGCCTCTCTCCAGATCCTTGTCAGAGAAGGTGTCCACTCGCGCACACAGCCACTCACACTTGCCCAGGTGCATGGTGTCCAGCACGTGGAGAACCTCATCACAGCGCACGCTCAGGGTGCAGTTGTCTGACGGACCCGACACGTTCAGGTTGACGCGGATGTAGAAGGAGTCGCCAGAGACCAGCTTGCCATCCTCCATGTCCCTCTGCAATCTTCTGTAGCCTACAGAACAAACACATTGGGGGGGGGGGGGGGGTAACGTTAGTTCTAAATGCTGAAATAACTTTTGTGCTGAGCCTGCGTAGGGCATGGGTGTTTTATTTCTCCAGGATGATACTTCCTCAGTCAATCACAGCTGCCATTTGCAAACAGCACACCTATTCTGTCAATCCCTTTCTCTCTCTCTCTCTCTCTCTCTCTCATAGTTATTGGTTTTGCTTTCAAAATCCAGACACCACCCTTTGGTTGTAATTGACTGTTTCAGCAGGCATGCTATCTATATCAATGCTTCACATATTCCTCCTCCACAGACACAGACGCAACAATGTTGTCACATCACGGATGATTATCGTTCACCAGAATTTCAGAGCAACAGGAAACTTGGTTAGCTTTGTGGCTGCGTTGCTCAGCTGGTGCATAATGACATGTTAGCATGCTTACACAGTTCTGCACAGCCAATACTTTTTCACCTTGCATGGCTCCTCACTACAGTCATAGGTCATGTGACTTTTCTCACTGAAATGCAAGTAGGTGTGTCAGTACAGCAGTGCTGATAAATGATCTGGAAGCAGTACAGATGTCCCACTCCCACTCAGCCTACTGGCCCATGGCCTCTTATTAGCACCATGCCTTCAACCAACAGGAAACAGCAGCAGTTAAATGAGCTTATTGGAAGACATCAAAGCACATCAGCCTCTGCTGTTCAAATACTGTAGGTCATTGGTGGTGCTTATAGAAAG
This sequence comes from Tenualosa ilisha, assembly GCA_015244755.2. Taxonomy (NCBI): domain Eukaryota; kingdom Metazoa; phylum Chordata; class Actinopteri; order Clupeiformes; family Clupeidae; genus Tenualosa; species Tenualosa ilisha. The sequence goes on from PYXC01000584.1 coordinate 3,206,596, forward strand.
CAGACATCTGAGTACATGGTCCAGCCACGATGGGCTCTCTTGTAAGGCTGGGAGGCCCGTATATAGTTTAAAGTGAGGCAGCTGGCAGGCTTTTGTAAGTGGAGAGCGCCCAAGCACAGACATGTGGAGGCAGATGGATTCTCACATTATGGACTCGTTGATGATGGAGGGAGCAGCTCTGAGGCCAGCTGTGGCAGTGAGCCCACAGCATGGAGATCTACAGAGTGGGTGGGAGTGTGTGTGTGTGTGTGTGTGTGTGGTGGTGGTGGGGGGGGTTTACAACTGCCAAAGCAGACAGCCCGAGGGCCGGCACACAAAAGATCTGCCTTGTGCTTTGAATCGTACCAATGCTATGTTGTGAGCCCCAGTGTGGCAGACCGATGTGTTTCACAAAGTGATCAGATGGGCCCAACTCTCCTCTGGCACAACAAGCAAAGGTTACAAAGTAAAAAGGAATACACAGGGAGAAAGAGAAATAGGAAAACATGTCTAGTGTTGTCATGATGAAAAAGGTTTACCGTCAATGTTGGATCTGTAATGAAGCTGGACTGGTCCAGAACACTTCTGAAGGGTCCAGTGGGCTTCCTCCTTGGTGCAGGTGTCCAGAGGCACTCTCTGGGCCTCTCCACGGATGCAGCCCTCCAGCTAGCACAGAGACAGAGGGAGGTATGTCAGAACCAAGCCAGCTTTCATGCCCTGCCCTGCCATGTGCTCCCTCCAATAAGACACTGACAGGATTTCAAGCTGAGTTTGACCGTGTGCATGACACACATGGCTAGACATTTCTCTCTAACATCACTTGGCTTCTGGTCTGCCCAATGCCAGGCCCACTCTATCCTTTGCTAGTCAGGCTCTCACCATTAAAAGGTGGTGACCCTCTCGGAGGCCGGCCTTGTCCGCGCTGGAGCCGGGCTGCACTGAGGACACAAAGATGCCACTGTCGTTTCCCCCCATGAGGGTGACGTCACTCAGGAGGTTGTCTCCCTGGAGCGATATGTCCTGAATGGGACGCAGCGAGCTGCTGACTCGAGTGAATGAGGTAACAGAGGGACGGAAAGGTCTAGAAATACACCAAACACACAAAAAAAAAACAACTACGTCATTCAGCAAATACAGAATGTGAGACAACAACAACAATACAAGAACGTACATGGGAAGTATACTATTTCTGCGCCTTTACTAGGCACGAGTAAACAAAGTTGACTAAATGCAAAATCTATTTAAATGGCCCTAATTTAGCTTGGAAAATGGCATATAATTGGTCATAATGAAAGCACTCTCATAAACATTTGACAGATCCTAGAATAAAAGGCTTAATAGGCATTATCCACTATAACAACTACTGTTAGAAAACTGCAATAACATTGTAGAAGACTTTCACTAAATTAAAATGACAGCAAATGGACTGGAATTACTTCAGGATATGCACCCATAAACACGGAATTTGTCTGCATAAACAGCTGAATACAAATTAATTTTTATGGAACTAGTTCTTCCGTTACAAGCAATGCATTCACACAGCACTAAGCACACCATTTTGCATAACTGAAAAGGGCAACCATCATTTGGCAGAAATTTGTATTGAAAATGAATGGAACACCTCGCTGAAGACGTCAGCGCCACAACACATCACAATCAGTTAGAGGCAGCTGCTATCTCTACCTTTCCAGCGAGAACTTCCTGAATATGTTGTTCACTTGCTCCAAGTCATACGAGTCCATGCCCTCTGATTGGTGGGAGGAGGATGAAGAGTGGATGGATGGGGGGCTGTGGGAGAACCTGTCAGTGTCCTCATCTAGAGAGGAAATATGAGAGAATTAGGCATTCCATTACACACACAGCGGGTTTACCCACATCACTAGCTGGATTAAACTCCTCTAATCTCACTCAAGACCAAGCGCACTGAGAGAATGTCAGTGTGTGCGCATTTCAGGCACAGATAATACCAGAGCACAGGCTGCAAAGTCTGAGGATCCAGACACATGGAAACTTTCAAAAGTCATTACTTACCAAACTCCATGTAGTCTCCACTGTCACTGTCCACACTGGAGAGGCTGAAACAGAGGAAACAGACTGTCAACGTGTCCATCCCAATGTCCTCCACTCTGCACTGGCTCAGATGTAAATGCACACTGCTATTTCACTTCCACTGCACTTACCTTCTCGGCTGGAATTCGTCGTCTCCTTCTTTGGTTCTCCTGACGAGCGAAGCATTTCCAGGTGGCTCAGGGACCGTTGACACAATGCTGTCGTTACGGTAACGAAGCTGCACATGAACAAAAGAACAAAGAGCAACACGCTGAATTGTAAGTTTGTTGTGCACTTACGATGTGACATCACTTCACCCATGTCTGTCACCTCTTCACTTCACTCACAAGTGAAGTGAAAGACAAATGACAAATTCCTAAGGCTAGCCTACATGTTCATCACCCATGTTTGACAATTTCAAAAAAGCTTAGCTTGAAGAACCAAGTCCCTTTGAAAACACATACTTTATTGAGGGCCTCTGCAGTGGTTGGAGTAAGCGGGGGGTTGCTGATGGCTATAGAGCTTGAAGTCAGAGAGGGAGCCGTGTCCACGCTAGGTGCCTCTGGCAGCTCTCCACTGGTGTTTGACACACCTATTGGCAAACATTACATCAGTTCAGGCCACAACAATGCGTCAATACGTCACTGTCTTTAACAGTTGTCATGACTGCTGTAAAACATGTTAAGATACCTTGAAAATCAGGGATCCTAGGTGAAATCACAGGAGACTTGGCTCTGCCAATCTGGAAGGAGATCCAGAAAAAAAAAATCATAAGACGCAGTAAAAAAGAATGTTTGCAGTGGCCTAAAAGACAGAGAAAGGGTTGTGGTTGTCTAATGAATGGCCTGGTGTGGAATGTTTACCCCCTTGAGGTTTGGCCGTCGCTGGAACCGTGGCTGGGACACAAAGAACTTGCTGTCTTCAGGAGACTCGTCCCCGGAGTCCTCAGATGGACCCTCCGCCTTGGGGTCCTGCTGGCCCAGGGCCTGGGAGATGATCGTACATGGAATGTCTCGGGGTAAACTCTGCTGGCCAGAATAAAAAATAAGAATAACTGGTGAAACAACCAAAAATGCTTGTGGTGCACAAAAGAGCATTAGTTATCAGAGCATGTTGAGTAAGCCATGATATCATTCACTGGTCTATCTCTATCTGTCTATCTTATGTGAGACAAGATGTCATAGCTGGCAGAACAGCTCTAGACCTGAGTGTTTCTAACAGTCAATCACTTCACAGCTTTATGGATCTGATGCAGGTAACAATGTGCAAACAGAGTGACTTTGTAACTGGGTTCATAGTTTTCTTTAGGATATATAAACACCTGCTCCAGGCCATTCTCCTTTGTGAGACGCCTCAGCTTGGACTCCAGATTGACGATCTTGGCCTCTTTGCGGACTATCTCAATGTGAAGCTCATCGCTCCTCTCTTCCAGTTCACGGATCTGCTTGCGGTACTTGTCCTTGTCGATCAGGCACTGGGAGAACTGCTTCTGCGCGTCGTCCCTTGACTTAAAAGCCTGTAAGCAAGCCCAAAGATGAGGAGCAACAGATGGATGAGATGAACTGACTGAGGCACACAGGTACGTTCCTCAGGAGGTAATAGAGCGTGTTCTGTCACCTGGTCCCTTTCCCGTTCCACCTCCTCCAGCTGCACCATAACAGTATTCATGCGGTTCTTGTACATCTCACAGTCCTTCACCAGAGTGGAACACTTGAGCTCCAATGACTCTTTCTCCTCCAAGTACTGTAGCAAAAAAATGAAAGCAGTCTCATTACAGTAGTATTAGGGCATCAACAGCATTCACCACTTTTCAAGAAGATCAAGGAAGCCACATTTGCTCAGTCATATCTCCACTAGCACCCATGTCCCCCACAGAGACAAAGCTGTGACAGGCTTATCACTCTATTTGGCTAGGAGCGCTGCTTCTGGGAGGATGAGTTTCACCTAACACATTTGATGCATGCTAGTTCCTCTATCCTCTAAAATGTGACACCTCTGACATGCAGTGCTCTGCTGAATTATAAATTGCCGTGCAACATTTAGTAAGGGGAGTGGCATATGTCGCCAATCTATCACAAATAGCAAGAATGACAGCCATATGTCAGTTTCGAACTTCCACTTTTCACTGTGTCTCAAGAGCGCTATCCTCTGATCTAACAGCACTGGGTGGTAAAATAGAACAAACACCCCCAGAATCTGTAAAACTGACTCTTTAGGTTTTCAGATTGACATACCATTAGGAAGGGGGAAAAGATCAGTGATACCTACATGTCAAATATATTTACATTTAGTATTTTTGCTCTACATGTCAAATACATTTACATTAGTGTTTCTGACTCTGTGTTGGTACTTTTGCATGCACTGTGTGTCCTTAATCAGTTTTGAGTGTTGTGAGTGTGAGTGTGATTGTTTAGCGCGCACTCTTACTCTGAGGCCAAACATACCAAGGTGAACTGCTCACTGGGCGGTGATGCAAACCACTGTTCCATCCCACCCCAACCCTAACCCTCAAACCCCTGTGCTGAGCCCTTTCTCCACCCACATGCACTCATAGGCAGAGGTACCCTTGGCTCATCCTCACCTTGTCTCGGAGCTCCTCGGCCTGCCGCACCTCCTCATGCAGGTTGTAGAGGCGGTTGACCAGCTCCTGACGATCCTCCAGGGCCTCCTGTCGGTCATGCTCCAGGATGTCCAGGATTGCCTTGTCTGAATCAGGCAGTGGCCCTGGCTGCAACCCATACACACATATACACACACACACAAACACACAGAGCACTGCTCATTAAGACATATTTATGCATGACTGTCTCTCTCTGCACGGTCAGTTCTCAAACTACCGCAACCAACAGAACAGACAGGCCTTGGGGTGTAAAATTTTACCTGTCACTTTAATCTATCCCTTTGGAGATACTAGATGGTAAGCTGAACTTACTTATAAAGAAACACCCACCACATTCAGCCAATATGACGAGACATCAGAGAAAAGAAAAAGGTTACAATAAATTTCAAAGGACAATTTAATTTCTTGTGTTACTGCCAAGATCCAGTCCCACGATGCATTCAATTTTGGCTTCTCATTTAGTGCTGACACAATGTCACGGTGGGATTAGTCTCCAGGTTTTTCTGTAGCGCCGGCAGCCTTTTCTGGCTCTGACCTCTCCTTCCTCTTATTGTGCCGTTGCTCATTACCCGTGAAACAGCAATTCTGTGCGCGTCTCTGCTGGGACTTACCTGAATGATTGACTGCAGCTCCTGAAGTTTGATTTTCAGCATGTCGTTCTCTCGCTCCAATTCTAGGATCTGCTCTTTGCGGGGACGGTTCTCAATGTCGTTCTTCAGTTTGAGGGACTGTTTGCGCTCCATGGTGCACTCCTCCTCCACCTTGTTCAGCTTGTGCTTCAGCTGGTCAATCTGTGGGACAGAGGAAGAGCAGGCTTGAAAATTAGCTGGTGTTAAAGCTCAAACATGAAGAGGTTTTTAATGTATCTTCTACAGCTGAACCTTCAAATTTCATGTACATGGAATTGCACAGAGACCGACTGCATTTTCAAAATCTATCTCTTCTATGTGAGGAGTAATGTGGCCACCGAGGTCGGCCTGTGTGGTTGAGTGGAAGTTTACAAGAGTTCAGTACCTAGAAAGGGGCTGCAGTGAACACACCAACACGACAGTCAACATGGCGGCATAGGAAGTGTTACAAACAACTGTGGTCTGATTAACTATTTTGCAAAATGCAAAGACAAAAGAGCTTCACCCTCACCAGAATCATGTTTAGTTTGCATGTGAAAACTGCCTGTGTTACAGTATGTGAGATGACAAGATCATACTGAAACATTACTTGGCTTTCTACTCTGATACCAACATGATTTGTTTTTTTACGTGGGTAGACATTTTAAGTGACACCCACACCTTAACCAAATTCACCCCACCCCACTCCTGACCTCTAGCTGAAGGTCACGGCTCCTCATGACGGCCATGTTCTTCTCTTCACTCAGCTGGGCATAGCGCATGGCTAACTTGTAGTTGTCATCTTTGACCTTGGTCAGCTCATCGTTGTAGTTGTTGCGCTCCTCCTTCATCTTGTTGTAGCGCTCCTGGAAGGTCTGCAGTTCCTGGTTGGCCAGACGCAACTTTTTCTGCTCGTCTTCCAGCGTGCGACACTTCCCCATGATGTCCACGCGCTGAACATCCTTGGCTTTAGCCTGCTGCTGGAGCTTGATCACCTCATTCATCAGGAACTGGGTGAGCCCCTCTTGACCCTCCTCCACTGAAAAAAGGATCATACAGTATGATAATAACAATAATAATAATAATAATACTGTTATAATATTTTGAGGTAACACTATTTAAGGGGGTCTACATAGGGGTGACACAAGCCTGTTATAAACATGACATGCTCTGCATGACAAAGTCTGCTTTTCAAAAAGTCAAATGACACTTAATGACAACAATCATAAACATGAGTTAAGTATCATTAATGTTCATGACGTGTCATGTTTATAACAGGCTCGTGTCACCCTTATGTAAACCCCTTCAAATAAAGTGTTACCCTTTTTTTACTTGTGCTCATATAATCAACATAATAACATGCTATTAACACATTATTTTCCCTTCGTGCATCCTATGTACGTCACCACAATAACAATAATTCATGATATTTTCACAGTGCTTCTCATCCACTGAGACAGATGTTTAGAGGCTAGAAGTCCTTCAGAGGCTATGCAGAGCTTTGCTTGTGTGTAAGGCTATAGAGTGATCTCTGCTCTAATGGCAGAAACTGTGTGTGAAGCCACAAGAACATAATAACACTAAAATTAACTAAGAAAACAGTGTGAAGCCGCAAATGTACACATATGAGACAGACACATAGTACAGCATCAGAAAGAGAAACTTTATGACAGGAAGGCTAAAGAAAAAGCCCAAGATGCCAGAATACAAACAATCTGCAAAGAGAAGCGAGACAGGCGAGTTATGAAGAGAACCCTGAATAAAATGTTCTTTTAAAACTTATATAGTCATGTTTGTGTGTATGTGTGTGTGAGAGACAGAGAGAGAGAGAGAGAAAGAGAGAGAGAAAGAGTGAGAGCGAGAGCGAGCGAGAGAGAGAGAGAGAGAGAGAGAGTGTTAAAAGGACAGGGGCCCCTAAAGCAGAGGAAGCAGCACTGCCAGGCTCAGAGGAAATGGCCCCGGCATGAGCATGGACCTCAAAGCCTGCGACCAACTCAACGGCCCACAGAGTCAGACAGAAGGATGTGTGCCGTGCCCACACACTGGCTCACGTCCACACACACACAGACACAACGCAGTAGAGAGCCACCCTCAACATCTGAGTCAACACATGTAACATCTCCTGAGGGATCAGTCCTGCCATGAAGCCTCCTGATAAACACTGGGCCTTTGTTTTGACTTTGGTTTATAAACTGTGACTTGCATTTTGATGACTCACCGACGATGGTGGAGAATCTGCGCGTGGGCTCCTTGCCTGTGACCATTTTGTAGAGGTCAGGGTAGTAGAACTCCAAACTCTCCAGAAAGACTACATAACCACGCTCGCCTTTCGTCCGCAGGATGTCCATCAGCCGTCCTGAGGGGGACAAACAGCACACACACACAGCAGGTGTGATACACACACCACCAAAAACATGCCGCTCTGAGACCATTACCTACCAAAAAATGCATTTTTCGCTTCACGTCTATACTTCCATAGTAATTTATGACAAGATTTCAAACAGGAAGAGACAAAGAGAAAAGGGGAAGTTTTTTAAAATCTATTTAATACAAGTGACTCAGCAATGGTGTATAATCACAAAGGAGCAGCAAAAAATTCCACGTTCCCAGGATCCAGACAGCTGTGAACACACAGTGTAAGTCGCCAACAATATCCCTGTAAGCAGCAAGCGCGTGCACTCACATACACACACACAAACACACACACACAGACACACACACACAAACACACACACACACACACACACACACACACACACACACACACACACACACAGGCAACGGGTTTGAAAAATTACATAAGAGTCAGGAAAGGAAGTGCCAGCGAGAGAAATACACACACCAGTAGCTTAACAGATTAAAAGCTTCCATTCATCATGCCAGTTCACAAGTGGAAAAGCATAGTGAAAGATGGGGTGACTGAGTAACTGACTGATGGCATGATTTGCATGTAAATGTTTTTGGAGCAGAATTTGCATTTTTATATTCCACGGTGTGTAGTCCTTTCTGACACCATCTTCCTAAAGAATATGAATGTCTGTGTATGTGTGTCTGTGTATGTGTGCCTGTGGATGTGTGAGACTGTGAGTGCATCCTCCCACATGTGCACAAACTCTATGACAAACTCATCCAAAACAACAAGTCTTGTCTGAAAGAGAGATTGAGAGTGTAAGAGAGAGGGTGGGCAGAAAGAGAGAGCGAGAGAGAGAGAGAAAGAGTAAATGTGAAACATAGGTACAAAAAACAGAACTGGATGGAAAAAGAAGACGAGGTCAAACAGAGAGTGAGAGAGAAAAGAAAAAGTGAAGCGAGAGTCAAACGGAGTGAGAAGAGGGAGCCAGAGAGGCCAGAGACAGCGAGAGGCAACGCCATAGAGATGCACAGGAGCAAGCAGCAGGAGAGACACAATGCACAGAGACAGAGGACAAGGACAACAAGCAAGGGCAGACAGACAGACAAACAGAGAGACAGACAGTGTAATTAGATGGAAAAAGTCTGTGTATGTATCTGTGTGTGTGTGTGTGTGTGTATGTGTGTGTGTGTGTGTGTGTGTGTGTGTGTGTGTGTATACATATATATGTATGTGTGTGTGTGTGTGTGTGTCTGTGTGTGTGTGTGTGTGTGTGTGTTTGTGTGGCTGTACCGGTCCGGTTAACTTTGGATACCAGCAGCAGGGAGTTGAGCACCTCGTCCTCATCCTGTTCATCGATGACCTTGCACTGCCTCAGGTAGGGCGTCAGCTTGTTGGGGTTGATGTAACGGCACAGGATATAGCGGTTGTTCTCCACATTCTCCCACAGAGCCTCGTCGTCATCCTTGAGCGAGTCCGAGCCACCGTTCTCCATTTTCCCCTGGAGGAGAGCAAGAAAGTGAAGGAAGAGGATTAACAGAGACAGAAGAGGGGGTCTTGCTGGCTTCCTGCTTCTCTTGCTGTGCTCACACACGCTGTGGTCTGGTCAGGGCTGTCTAGAAGTGATCTGACCACATTTTTACTGAAGCAGGAGATCAGTATCCTGACCACAGGATGGAGGTGGCCAGACGCACGTCACAGACATAGTAGTTCCCAAAACTCACTTTCACACTGCCAAGAAAGTGACAGTGATGTGTTGGTCCGCCCCCCTTCAGGGGAAGGTTACTTTAGGGTCCATGTTTCAGTAAACGCACCAGACCGGCCTCTGTCTCCGTCTCCGTCTCTGGCCCAGTCATCCAGTCTTTCTGTTATCTGCTCATTTGTGTCATATGACTGACCTGGCCTACCAGAAAATGTGCTGGGATTGCGCACGTTGTTTATGAAGACTTACGTGTTCCTTACTTTACTCTATTAGGACATATATGAAATCACATATGTTTCCAATGGGACAATAAGATGAGTGAAATGTCAAAACATTTGTACAATGTCAGGGTTTTTTAACTGTGCTGCACTGTCAGATTCTCCACTTCTCATCAGCCCACTTTACAGCCTAAACACCACACACATGACCAAGGGGTGTGCTAAGATCTCCGAAAAACAGAATCAGTATGATCAGAGAGAGATATTATGCAAAAATTCCTTTACTGCAAGTATCCTCGAAGGGCTTTCAGTCACATAAAGAGCAAGAATTGGTTGACTGTGGGAAACACTGGCTTTAACTATAGATACCCGCAGAACATCTAAGTGTGCACATTTTCCTCTTTTGAATTTAGGGCTTGTGTGTGTGTGTGTGTGTGTTTGTGTGTGTGTGTGTGTGTTTGTGTGTGTGTGTCTGTTTCATGTGCTTCCTGTGCTTTAATGTGTGATGAGCGCTTGATGTCCTCAGTACATAAGGGCTAACACTTAGCATCATCACAACACCACTGGGTCCCCTTCTTGTGCAAGCACTCATTAATTGTGCAATGATCTCTATGATGACAGACATCTAATCTGGTGCCTGGGTTTATCCCCTATTAACACAACTTTCACATTGACAAAAGTCACCCTTTTGAAGAGTGACAATAGGTGGCATTCCCTGTTACATAAAAAGTGTGTGTGCTCGCCATGTGCAATACAAGTAACACAAGTCAAATCAACATGGGGGTGAGGTGAAGTTGCACGGCTGGTGTGTGTATTTGCTTGCCTCAGGGCCTTGCCGTTGCTGCCCGCTGACTCTTTGCATATTCCCAAGTAGTGGAGGCAGTGGCGTGGGCCACAGGGACAGGGCTGCTCACCTTTGACTACATAAGCCCTCCATTGTGTCCACTAGAGCCTCACAGAGCTTTGCAAATGAAATCCTATCTGATGCTGCCCATCTGCCCCCCACACACAAGCCTTTGCATAGAGGCTAATTCAGTAACAGTATCGTTTTAGGACTAAATTGAACCAGCACTGTAAAAAACTATACTGGCAAAATCACACTCAGTGACTCAGCTTTAAAGGAGAAATCTGGTGTAATTCAATCAATTCAATTGTTTGAGGTCACCGAGTGCTGTCTGTAGAAAAATGTGTAACACAGAGCAAAGAGCAAATCGGCAGCTAACATTACCTGAAACTGAAAGTGAGCTTCTGTGCCCCATTCAGTTAGTGTTAGTTGGCAGCTCACTTTTTGGTCTACGGTACTTCAATTTCTTTTGTTTTTTATCCTACCAACAGCATTCAGTGACCTCAAACAACAGGGCTATGGACTGATTCAACCAGATGTTTCCTTCAATGCTGATGAATTCCTCACATCCATGCTTCCTGAAAACATGCACTTGACATAAATACACCAACACTGTAATACAAATCTCTGAAGCCAGATGAAAACATTGGAAATACTGTACATGTAGTATTTGTATGTTGTCTGGTATGGCATCTCGAGACGGATAGGACTACCTCCATTTTGTAGGCAGTTGAGACTTTGTCCATGTACTTAACCAAAAACTATAAATCAAGAGGACCAAGATCCCCCTGTCCATCAGCCCACTTGATATGCACTTTGGATTGAAGCACTTTTATAATTCTCCACCATTCAAAAAAGTGTCACCCATTACTTTAAGGAATGGAGGCAATCAAAAAAGACAGCAGGGAAGAATCTGAGAGCAGATGAAAGTGAGCTGAATTTGATCAAAGGACTCTCTCCTCTTCTCTTTCTCTTTCTCTCTTTCTTCACGTAGGCCGCACAGTCCAGGGTACGGCACTCAGACTCTGGGCCAGATCAGAGCCACGTCTGATTTCGAGTGCCAGCAGCTTTTTGCTGACTTTAAGACATTTCTTTTCACTGTTGCTGAGCGTTATTGCTGTTGTCTTTGGTTTAGCGCTGATCGTTCCCAACGGGTGGAAGTAGCTGTGGGCTAAGAGGGTATCTCCATCTGCCAGTTGTGTAATTAAGCAGAGGTCTGATTTCCAAGGACAGTGAAACTCTTCTGAGACACAACATGAAGCATAAGGCTCACAAGACAAGCCTATTCATTCTATAGTGGCCAACACACCTACTCTCTACACCTCACTCTGTCTACACCTCTGCCTTTTGTCTATTTCTATCACCTGCAACATTTCAAATACTCTCATGGGTTCACTCACCCTCTCTCTCTCTCTCTCTCTCTCTCTCTCTCTCTCTCTCCTACATTTTATTTTCTCCTTTTCGGTCACTCTCTCTCTTTCATCTCCATCTGTCTCCTCACTCTCTTAAAAACCACACATTTTTTCAATCACATACAAACACACACACACACACACAAGCCTTCCTCCACCTCCTTCATGCATCAAAACCAAGTTTCCTCCTCACTCATTTTGGAGTCAGTGACTAATAACTGCTTTCTCCACTTCCCTTCTCACCAGCAGATGTTTGGTGGCGGTGACTCGCAGACCACCTCGCTAGGAGAACATTAAGAGCTTGCTAGGACGCAGACAGCTCCACAAGGACACACTCTTAAGGATGTGGTAGCACACACCCAAAGCCAGACACCCATCTGCTGGTCACTAACACGTGCTTTAAACTAGTCCCCCTTTGCATGAACACTACCATGAACATGAACACTGCTGTGCTGAAATGAAATGCAGCTACTTTGAGCGAAAGTAACATGCAAACACTGTGCTATGGTGCATGCAACTGAACCAGGAGGTCTGATAAGTGAAATGCTTTGAACATGCTTTTATTGGCACTAGTACACTAGTACTGTGTTGCTGTCATAGATGTGGACTTCATTGCATCACCAGCCTCCACACTGAAATATACCAACCCCCCCCCCCCCCCCCGCCTCTTTCTCACCTATCAGTTATGTTGAAGATGTGTGTGAAAAAAATTGAGGCAAAAACGGAAGTGCTCACCACGTGCTCCCTCAGGCTGATCTGATTTTAGAACAACCACAAACCCACTGGGTGCTTTGAGCCAATGGGCTGCAGATCTGCTGTTTCGCTGTATGAACTTCATGATAACATTGGCAAGCTTTAGGGTGTGAAATAACACACACAAGCACATTTACACACACACACACACACAGACACAGGGCATTTGGTTCATGGGTGCATTCAGACCCCCTCCCACACACATGTGCCACCTCTCTCCCTTTCTTTCTTTCAAACACACACAAGCACACCGCTCTACCTACGGCCCAAATAACATTATGCACTTGCAGAGAACAGAAAATACAGATATTGAGATTTGTAATGACAAAAAAAAGGTGAAATGCTACTTTTTGAAGGGCTGCTTGACCCCCTGTCCAAGAGGAAGTGGAGAGACTGCCAAAGTGGCTCCAATCCAATTCTGTAAATGGCTGAAAATGAGTGTGTTTAAAAATGCACTCTGTTATCAGCTGCCTCACTCACATCATCCTCCTGTAAGGCTGCCCTTATTTCTTTATCATCTGGACCAACAGCTGCACTGCGATTGGTTGTTGGAGGTTAAAGAATCAGTCAGAAATAGATAAAACATTTTAAAGCGTAGTCAAAAAACAACTTCACCTGTTTTTTTTCACACCACTGTTTGTTCTTCATTTTGAAAGCCCAACCAAGAAGCCACCATTTCACGCACCAGCGGCAGAGTCTTCCTTAACTAGTTTGCGCCAAAGCTTGTGCAGTCTGCTCAGCCCACCAAATACACAGGTCTGATTGATCATCCACACTATATGCATTGTACACTGTGAACTCAACAGGGACGCAATTAGGCAGGCTGCCAGCTCTCTTTAAATCCCGTGCACTCTCCTCAATGAGCTACCGATGCTAAATTGATTTAGCAGGGTCCCGCAGGGGGTCCCAACTGCCGGTATGTCCATCTTTGATATTTATGCATACAACATATGTGACTGGACTACACTGCAAGATCAAGCAAACACACACGCACACACGCACGCACGCACGCACGCACGCACGCACGCACGCACGCACACACACACACACACACATCTCCATGGGCTTGTGACAAAGGAGTGTACTTTAAAAGTAGCCCCTGTTTCCAGAACATGCTTCTTCAGAGCCATTTGGGAAAATATGAGAGAGAGAGAGAGATGGGGGGATGCAGTGCTGCCCTCTCTTCTGCCTCTCACATACAAGCCTCTATTTGAGCTGGTTGCACAGGACTTCACAGATTTTACAGCCTGCTGGTTCTGACACATTACATCTCAATTCAAGCTTGCACTGGATTTAAGTCAGAAGAGCCTTCTCTTTTTGAGAGTTGGTGTCCCATCAGTAAGTGAAGGGATGGTGTTGGAGTCCCACTAGTAAGTGAAGGGATGGTGTTGGAGTCCCACTAGTAAGTGAAGGGATAGTGTTGCATGAGGAGAGGCGTTGTTCTTTGAAAATCAAAAGCTGAAGAGGCAACAAGTAGCCTTGAACATGTCCTGTTCAAATAAGGTTTGAAACACTAGCTGATAATATGGTGGCATCGTAACAACGTTTACACTGAGGCTAATGGCTGAACAATATTCTGTCTGCAAAGCATTCTTAACACAAATGACCACACCTGAACCACACCTGATACTGAGACTGTATACACTGTATAAACACAATCGTATCTCATTGTTCTTTTCACAGTGATACGAGCTTGACTGATTTCATTTGAAGAGTTCTAAGGGCCAAAGACCTCTGGCCAGAGACTGATTACAGAAGGGGAAAGACATTGCATACCCCATCTAGACACCAATGTCCAATCTTTTAGTAACATTGTTGCCTGAATCTTTGATTATTCACAGGACTCACCAAGCCCATAACAATTTCAAAACCATGATACTGGCACAAGACTCTGCAATCTTTTAGCTTAGTCATGAGTGCAACTCAGTGTCAACAACCACAATGGCTTTTGGAGAGAGACATACAGATTGAAGTCCATGATCAAAACAGAATGGATGAGCCAAATCATGTGCCCCCTCCCCTGAATGCCACCATATTTATAAAGGAACGATGGATGAAAAGAACAGTGTATACGATTACAGTAGGTGCTACAAAACATCCATTCTTCCCTCTCTCTGCTGCATGCAGATAAGGCTATTCACCTGAAACCCAATACCTAGATCCCTCACCCATACACAATGGAACCCTTGTCTGATATGAGGCAACATTATTAATTTCTACTTGGCTTAGCACTGTGCTGCTGTCTGTCTCTGTGTATGTGCTGTGTTTGTGTGGGTGTGTGACTGTGCATGTGTGTGAATGTGTGTGTGTGGTCAGGCATTTTTCTCAAAAATGAGAGTCACCTCTTCCAAATGATTCCAAAGACATTAGGAAGTTGCACAACAGCATCAGGACATTCCATTGCATGTTGTTGCTTGGGGCATCATACAGGCAAAAACACTGCACTTTCATTTGAATATCTTAATGGAGGTAAATGTCATCCATTCTGTCAGGCAACAGTCTGACTTATCTTTTTGCTTTGCTATTGGTCATGTTCGAGTATATGACCGAGGTTTCTGGAGCTGACCAGATTTCCCTGCCATGCAAAACAAAATGTAGATATCTGAAAAAGACACATGTTTGTGCAAACGTTGTTTATGCTGTTTAGTCTGTTTACTGTACTATGGTGCCTTGTTTATTTAGGAGGATGGACTCTGCACTGTAAGCTTGTCGGGCCTATGACCCTTTACTTTAAGTAAGATTCTCCAACAACTAAACCCAAAGCAAAGAACCACTATATCATCAGTCAGATCAGTCAGGCCCCAACCAAAACAATGGAGCAGCAGACTCACACACTGTCCATAAATCCCCCAGCAGCAGCACGAAAGAGATAACAAATGGCTACCTATCATGTCCTCTGATAGAATGAGTGAAAACATGTTCATAATCCAGTCTCTCAAATCAAGTCAATCTAATGAGGGGGGCAGCTGTCTTATCTTTGAAATGATGCAGTTGTCAAAACACAGGCCTTACACTCAAATACGTGTGTGCGTGTGTTTCAATAATAAAAATATAGTAGTTTGTACTTCCGTAGGAAAATGAAGAGCCATTTCTGAACAATACAATTATGAAATGTGATCCACATATTTGACATCTTTGACTCCTTTACCAGCAACAGATCTATTTCACCTTGAGCTGGACACCAGTCCAGTCATGTCAAAGCTAAGAGCAGACAGTAAGGTTGTCACTATATCAGAGTTTGAAACTCCTCACAGGAAACTATACTCAGTGCCAGTTTAAGAGCACATGTTCAGCTGCTAATGAGGAGACGGGCAGCAGTGCTCAGTGAAACTGTGTCAGTTGGGCCATGCAAAGATACTATTGTTAGCACTGATACTGTTGCAAATGAGTATGTAATGTATCACTAATACTAACAGTAAAACTAAGTATTCATTCATGTCCAAATACGACAAGCTGACAACAGATCTGTGACAATATAACTACAGGAGGGAATGTTCAGTAGTAAAATAGTTCATTAAAAATAGTCCTGCATAAATGATCCTCCCAAACTTAAATTATGGTACTGTACTTCTGAAGTAGAATCAGCATTAAAGTACAAGTAACTCAAACTGAGTGAAAAAACCTGTTTTAATTTCCACCACTGTTTAGATGGCTTGGGTTTTTACATCTTGCAATCAGTTCAAGTCAGCAGTGTAGTTTTCGTAAAATAAACGTTTAACAGTGGCAAATGGAACAGCTCTGACAATATTTTGCTTTCCATTTTTGGCTTATTGTGCAGCTTCTATTTCATTGTCTGTTGTCATTTGATGAATCTGTAATGTTTTAAAATTGAATTGCTTATTGGTTTGCTTATTAGTTTGGTTGCTGGTAGCATTGAACCTTAAACGCGTAACATTTTTTGTCACCAACAAGGTTTAAAATGACACAGGACACTTCAAAACTCAAGCAATGGTCCCAGTTATTTAATCATGGGGAAATTACTTTCACAAATAAATCCACAGCAGACACCTGTGTTTAGAATACATGAATTTACCTTGTGCAATCTGCAGAAGTACACAGTATAACTGAAAAGGTAATCTACCGGAAATTACTGTAAAGCAACAACACTGTCAGAATCTGTAAACAAAAATAACACTTTATAAAACTACATTATTGTATTATATGGTTCACAACTGCACTATGGAAAAACATCTGTAGTTAGAGTTAAAGTTACTTGATCACACAACTTGGGGATATGTCTCAAATAACAGGTCAACATAGGCCTGATGCCAATGTGTCAATCTGATGGCAATGTGTCATTCTAGATTTGGTTGTCAAGGGTGTCATTGGCCAGCTGCTTCCTTTAGGTCAAACTGAAATATAACAAAAACTAAATAGCAATGAAATATGATGTACTTTTTGCATGCCACTGCTGTGTGCTAAATGTTGGCAGTACATAGGCCTAATGTATCTTTCATGTCTACTGTTTAACAACAGTGACCATAGAATATAGTAAAAATTGGGAGTGTACTATAAGTTACTACATCTGCTTATAGAGTACTGTAGATAGGCTTTAATAGGAAGCCCGCCCCCTCCCTCCACACACCATTTCAACTTTGCAACCACTGTCCTAACCAAAGAGGCATGATTCATCAATGTGGCTCCAAGACCTGGGAACTGAATGGGTCAATCTTTTGAGATGGCACAGCTAGCTGGGGCCCAAAATCTGAGGTGAAACTGGATACTGCTCTGTATGGCATGCGCACAATAAGCCTGTACTGTACTATTAAAAACCATTGAAATGACATTTCTATTAACCTTCTCTGCTCCCTTGGACACACAGACAAGCTGTGAGTCTGACGAGAGTCTTCTCCAGGGAAAGCAGATGGCGAACAACTCCTGTACCTTTCATCCGCGCATGCACACTTACACACACACACACACACACAACATAAAGGAGAAAGCCTTGCATCGGCAGGTTTCAGATTAGTTGAACTGCAGTTCACATCATACTGGGTGCCATGATCTCCAGCAATTCATTTTGGGGTAAAATCAATTCACAAGAATGCAAAATTTGTATCATATTCCATGCTCTCTTATAGGACATATCATGGATGATAGCCTTACTATACACCCACATTACATTGTCCTATCCGTCAATAAACGAACAAAGGAAACTTTAGACTTTATCTCAAATAAAGTAAATTTGACTAGTTACAACACATTGTGCACAACATCTAGCCATTCATCCCTTTGGTGCGCCACACGCTTTGGTTCTTCGTTGAAATTAGGCCGATAGGCTGCCTCCCAGCAAAACATCCATATTCAAAGACATTTACAACTAAGCAACTTGCTTCATTTTAATATACACACCTGACCGCAATCCGAAAACTTCTTCAAATGACGACTGGCAATGTGATGTGCTGTTATTTTGAATCCACTTACGACACATCGGTTCGTCTAAGGTTACAGTGACAGATACTCTGGAGTCAACACCCGTCCTGTGTTGCTGATGCCTTGCTGTCGTCTGTTTTCAGTTCCTTTAGCAAGTTTGCGATTTAAAACATCCCGAACCTCGCTTTTTCTACAAGGCTGGCCATCGTTTTTTTTTTTAAATTACTGACTTTTCTCTTCTTTTTACTCTCTCAGGTTACTGACTCCACTTAGCTACTCTCTCACTCACTTATCTGCTCTGTGATACGGCAAAAGTAAAACTTGACATTTACGCACGGCTTCAGCGCTGAACGTACAGCTATATCAGAACAGTTTATACAACGGCATTAAATATTTAGCTTGAGTCCCCACAGTGACCCACGAAATGTTTACCTGATAGAGGATCAACCTCTGGAGTAGACACTCAGCTCAACAAGGTCATTTTGGGTGAAGAATTTTTCAAACGCGAGAAGTTTTGGAAGAACGCACCTTCGAACTGGTTGAAGTTCAACTTACGAGTGTGACACCTGCAAGAGTGAAGTGTCAGTCAAGTTGAGAATACAAGTGAAAAGGGCGGAGTTAGTATGAAAATGTGTTGTCAACAGCCTGCGCTGAGGAGAGAGCATATCTCTTGTCGATTTAAGTCGCGAGTCTCTAGAATTCGGAGAATCGTGTCCTGTGCTGCCGATTGTATAGCGCGTCTATCAATAGGCACAGCGTCATAAATATGAACACCAAGCAGGGCATAATTTTGCAAGTTGTGGAAAGGTGATAAACTATTTTGATAGAAGGCTGACAGAACAGCTCATGACTTGGTCATGTCTTACCATATAACATGTAGGCCTACAACAAGTTTTCTTATTTGCATTGTTTGCAGTCCGATGACAAACTGGTGGCATGCAAATGGGCTAGGTTAGGCTATGTTACAGCTTATTTGTTTTTTGTTAACGGTTGAGGCTTGGTAAGCATAAAAGCCTATTTGTTTTCGGACTCAGGGTATGAGCTACAAGAGCTATGGTCTGGCATAGGCCTGGATGATATGTGATAATTCATTAACCATACTCTTATTTACAAAGGTGAAGTAATGTCATTTTTTTTTGTTCAAGCTACCAATGTGACTATCACTTTCATTGGTGCGTGTATGCCCATGTGTGTGTTAGAGGGCCAGGACGAAAGTGAAAAAGTGAGGAAGTAATTTCGTTAAAATTACATTTAATTGTTATTTAATTACTATTTGTCTATAACTCTCGCCTCTGCCTTTTCCCCTCTAGTGGTAAAAGTATGCAAGTACAGGGCTTTTTTCAACTAAGTAGAGCCACATCAAGTCAAGTCAGCTTTATTGTCCATTTCTCCACATATACTATACATACAGAGGAATTGAAAGTACGTTTCTCGCTATCCCAAGCGAGAAGAAGAGATGCACAACAGGTAAGACATTTCCTAACACTAAAGAAAAAAGAGTACATAGCAGATAAAGACGTTTTCCTAACACTACACAAGACAAGATCACAAGACAAAGACACAAAAATGTCACAAGTAAATATATAAAATATATAAATAAACCAAATAATTTACAATACCCAATCATTTATGTCCCTATACCCTACTTTATGATGGAGACATTCCATTGTGCACAATTAAATGTTTCTATGCGGCCTTGCAAAACTTGTACTCTGAGATTAAAGGAGTTTTGAAGTCACTGACCGTTGTCTGTACAAAAAAGACAACATAGACCACTGGCAGCTAACGTTAACTGAATGTGGCATAGGATAATTAAACTGAAAGTGAGTTTCTGTGCCTCATTCAGTTACACAGCAGTGTTAGCTGCTTGTTCACCATGGGGTATCAAAATTTCTCATTCTTTTTTCCTGACACTGACAGCACTCAATGATCTCAAACAACAGCCCCGTAGATTGAATCATGCCAGATTTCTCCTTTAACTAGCTTGTGACAAGAGACTTGGAATAAAGAATAAATGTCCATATATAACCAGAAAGACGAGGTGAATTGGGCACAATTATAACTAGATGGATGACTATAGCCTCATGAATTCAGTGCAATCTGTGTAAGATCTGCAACCAACTGATTTGTGAGGGCCTGCCAAAAAGACAAAGCCTTCCTTTGAAAGGACTAATAACCCCTGAAAACCTCATATGAAGAGAAATTAAAGAGAATGACCTCAGGTGTCACCTGAAAAGATGAAGGGGGGGAGGGGGGGGAGAGCAAGAAAGAAAGAGAGCAAACAAGCTGCACATGGAATGTTGATATATTGAATGCCACTGACCCACTATTCATCAGCACAGCGGCGTAATGAATGACAAGTGGGGCAGCAAACTGAGGTTCCTGACTTTCAACAGCTGCCGAGAATCCTTGAAACAACAGAGGTGGGAGAGGTGCACAGCACAACAGGACAAGCTGGGGCACTGCCAGAGTGTCCCCAGCGAAGCCCCGTGCCTGGCCTTGTTAACCCTCGCCCATCAGGGACCTGGATCTGAGAACTCCCAAAAGTGGCCCGCTGCTGGGTGTTTTTGAGCAGCTGGTTTCCCCCACCCCTCCCTACCCCACACAACCCCTTCCCTCCCCACCCCACCAGAGTCCTCACACAGTCTGACCTTCTGCACAGGCTCATTTGAATTTCAAGGAAGAAGCTATGGCGGAGATGGTGCTCCCATTTGACAGACTGGCAGTGCAGCAGAGGGCAGCCCACTCAAAGACACAGACAGACACAGGCAAAGACAGACAGCCAGGCAGACATGCTCTACAAGCATCAAGCCAGCCTGTTTCAGCTCTGTGCCAAAAGACGTAAATCAGCGCCTGGTAATGTTACTCTATTGTCAACATGGAATAGGACAATAAATCAAATGCTGGTAAATCACTGAGAAATATTCTATGAGGGATCTGTCTTTATTAGTGTGTGTGTATGTGTGGGAGGGCTGGTAGTTAAAACTTTATGTAATTAGTGTAATTAGAAATGTTCACTTGTTTGTTACTCCTAGTGCCCCCCTCAAGACCACAGAGAGTTGCTGTTTATGGGTGAAGATGTGGCCAAGAGAGCCCAGGGTCCTGGCAGGAGGGACAGCAACAAGCCAGACTGTCCAGTCTCACATCTTGCGTTCAGCACAGACTGGAGTCCAGATCAGCTCAACAGAATCAATGAAATAGCTGCTGCAATTTAAGAGTGAATCAGACAGCAGACAGGCATCATCAGTTTCCCTCTGTGAGCACAGCTATGTCAGGCAGGTGTGAGACCACCCCCTTGGGCCGTGATTAGTACTCATTCATGGGGCGAGATCTGGCAGTGTTGTAGTGGATGTGTCATTAATGCAATCAAAGTCAGTGTTTAGATTGGCCAGCAGTGCTGTGTTGAGGAGGTGTGAGTGCAGTGGGTAGCCCCAGATACTCATTAACCACCCCCTCTGACCTGGCTCAATACGCGCCATTTGCTTCATCGCAGTTACAATGCCTCATAAGGCTCCTTACCTCTATGAACATCTATTAAATCCAGTGAAATCAATTCACTTTTGATTCCTGCAAACATCTGTGTGCAGACACAGGTACCTACTCATGTGCACACTCTCTTTGTTATCCATGCACCAATATGGTCACACAGACGAATACCGTCAGTGCATATGTGTGCTGAAAGTACAGAATCCATACTTGGACATTCACTTGCTTATGCAGCCCATGCACACCCTTAATCATTTGAACATTTTATGCTTTGAAATAGTACATTGCGCAGTACTGACTTGATGAAATTGAAGTCCATCCATTTGTATCGACAGCCACCAGCACAACGATCGCAGCACAACGAGTAAAAAAGTGACAAATTGTCATGCCCTTGACAACGGCTCCAGCCTCTCTGCCTTCACTAAATGGAAGCATGGGAGGGAATGCTTGATTGGCGTGAGAGGTCAGTTCATTCTTACTGTTGCTCTCCCAGCAGCATCTACAGAATCCAAAGCATGCAGATGAACTGGTACATTGACTGGACGTTTAGGAATAGCGGTATAATTTCCTAAGATAGATTCCTAAGACTAAGATATAAAGCTTCAGTAGGGTTTTCGGGATATTAAAATTCCTTTACATCAGTTCCTGAGGAAGACACAGAGATGTTTGAGTGACATATGAGGCTATTGTCTTTTAAATATTACAGGATCATATTGATGCAGGGAAATGAATCCATGTAATTTCTATTGACTCGTGTAAACTCCAGTCCAGACCACATTCTCAAGGCATAATTTCAAATCCTCTTTGCTATGATAAATTTGACTGTTCCTCTTCTTGTATGTCAGAGTTCCCTCTTATCTTGGGTTAGTCACCTCTGGTCCCCTGCCACAAAGTCAAAGCACAGCTAATGTTCTTTCCTTTTCACATGCGAAGCAATAACAAATTTGTCTAGTCATCTACATAGGATGTATGAATTTGTCACTCCCTTTTTGATGAGTCTGCAATGTCAGTTTCATTCCATGGTCTCTACATAATGCTAGGCATTGAAGTGATGCTGAGTAATACACAACTATACATACTACCATATTTTTCAGGAGAACTTAAATCATCGGCATGATCACAACCATACAATCAGAACACATGGAAGCAATTTTGTGATTGCCCAGTAACATTGCTCAGCATGTTGAGATCTGAGCGTGTTCTTGAGTCAGCCAGGCTTATTCTAGCTTATTCACTCGTTCTGTTTCAGGAGAACAATTTAGACAATATTACTGAAGCTTTCAGATAATATGTTAAGGTGCCGCCTAATGTTTCTGTTCAGTATCACATATCGCTACAGCACTGCGTCAGGATCTCTCCAAACGCATAGGTTTTGTTTTTTTGGCTGACCAGTCAGCAAAAAGAGGGCTATGGCATGCCCAATATTTAAGTTCTCAGAAAATATCTGCCCATGAGGAAGGAAACATACACCAATTTAGAGATCCCAGACACTTTGCACAAAGTGAAATGATGGCTAATAAAAGGCAGCCAAAAAATGATCAAAAAGCTTTAGGTTAATATAGGCTGTAAGCAGGTAAGTAAGTGAAAACTGTAGCATTTGACATAGACACTCTGACCACCACTGGTGGTCAGGATCACCACTGATGTCACAAGAAAATAATGTAAATGCATAGCCTACATAGAGCATGGAGTCAAACATGGAACACTGACAAATGAACTAACTAACATATAATTAAAACATGAATCTTAACATTTTCCATTTTCTTTTTGACCTTGAAGCTGTAATAAAATAATAATGAATGACAAAAACATTGATATTCCATTTTAGTATCACAATAACCAAAGTGTCTGGTCCTCAGTGCCATTTAGTTCATGATGATGTGGTATAATATGTGGTTGTGTCCTTCACCGATCCGGACAATCAAGGACGTATAAAAACAGGAGACCCAGTGAGTACAATCTTCTAACAGCCCCTGAGTCAGAAACAGGACATATAATTGTATGATTATCATGTCACTTGACCATTCCAGAGATGCCATTTACACTATATAGGCCATACAGTTCCAACTGTAGTTCATCTGCAGAATGCTTTCACAGACAGAAATCCACTAGTATTTGAGAATCTTACAGCAGAAGCCTTTGCAACACAAACCTTTTGGCAAATGTAGAATGATAAATAACATATGTCACCCATTGAGCTGCCCTTTGTTCCTTTTTTGGGATTAATGGGCAGTCTAAACCTATGTTCTCTCTCTTTTTTTTCAGGGGCGGAATTGTCAACTCCTGATTCACACTCCAGTCCAGATTGAGGCAGTAATGTTCTATATGAGATAGCTGCCAACCGCCATAAAACCAGAAATAGAAGAAGCAGAAGAAGGCTATGCATTCACACTGCAGGTCACAATCTTACCAAAGATGGTAAATAAGCGGAGCAAGATACTTCATGATGAGCCACTTCCTGGAACCACAATTGAAGTGCAGAGACACGCTCTGTAACATTGAGGTCTATGGTAGAACCCCAAAATTTCACAGAATATTTAAAAGCCTTATTTTCTGAGCAATGGATGCACATTTTGAACACGGTATCATGATCTCCAAACCCTCCTGCCCATTTAAGGAAAATATTGTAAAAGTATGGCTTTCCACTCCAATTATAATTCAGGTGTGCACCAAGCTTATTACCTCTGCCAACGAGGTTGTGTTTTTGCTGGCATTTGTCTGTTTATCTGTTTGTCTGTCTGTGAGCAAAATAATTACCTCTGCAAAGGAGGTTATGTTTTTTGCCGGCGTTTGTCTGTCTGTGAGCAAGATAAAATTGGATGGATTTGGATGATGTTTTCGGAACAGATGCATGACAAGGAACAGATGATTACATTTTGGTGGTGATCCGTAACACCGTCTTGAATTTATATTGGGTCAGTGACCCTATATTGCCTTGGCGGAGATCGGCATTCTCCGAGTGCTTTTCTTGTTTTAAACTAATTTGTTGTTCGGTACTATCTACCACGCCTGTCTACCATCTTTGATCTTACTACCCTGCCCCTAATCCAAGATGTGTTTGTCCCGCATGGTCTGGCAATGGCATCTCTAAATGTGTCTTTCAACCTTAAAACACATATGGACCTTTAAAGCATTCTGAGTGGATTACACAATCTCTGTGCAGATGCACTTTCACATCACTAGGACTAATGTTTATCTTCAAAGAAGCAACAGAGGTATAACTGCCTGCTGCCTTGAGGTGTTCTTCCATTGACACTGAGGCTCAATACATGTTGTGTGTTTTGTGATGCATGTTTAAAAGAGTATTTGCTGAGTCTGTCTGAGGAGCATAGCTAACTGTAGATAGTAGCAATTTTGTGCTACAACAACTCTTACTAGTCTAAACACAACTTGCTACAAAGTAGGTGGTTTACACATAACAGATACTGGCTAGCTACCACTCACTTTTAGCCTTCACTGCCTTCAGCCGCCAGCTACTGCCATTATAGGCTACCACCAACCTGCTGCCTGCCTAGGCCTCTGCCACCACCTCAGTGGGCTTGCCTGTTTTCAGCGCCAGCCACCTATGCTATAGATAGTGAACTAGATACTGCATTCTATGGGATGTCAACGTGGCCACCACATTGCTAGGGACAACATTTCCCAAAAATGAATGGAAGTCAATTAGGGGCTGCTTCTTCTCTTTGGTGCATACCGCCATCTACTGTACAGGAGTATGTAAAGTGACTTAATAGGCTATGGAGTTGTATGTACCAAGATGGCAGCATTGTTGATGTGCGTTAGAGAGCGCAATGCGGTTTCTACGCATATATCTCTATGATCTCACCTCTCACCTCTCCACCAGTTGAACTACTGCCCAATGAGACTAAAACTTGTTTAAAAAGGTTATAATAATAAACCAAGGAGGTAGAGTTGTCAATAGGTCTGTGAAGGCAAGCAGAGTAGTCATTTAGTCATGTCTGCTTTTTCTGAATGAGTAGGCTAACCTTTACTTCATGTGAATTAAATACTTAATAGCATGCCCTTCTAAAAGCATGATTTTACTGAAATTATGTGATTTAAAATATAAGACTTTAAGGATTCTAATTGGCAATCAGAAAGCTGGCTGACAGTCCTAATGCCTGGCTGTCAAGGTATACAAAAAAATGAAGGGCTTGAGTTTGAGAGGGGAATTGAACAGCATTGCATGTGCAGTGCTGGGATCAGATGTGGTCAGAAGCACTAGCGCACAGACCCAGGTTATAGCTGGAATGAAAGATTAATTGGGTTAAACCGACCAACAGCAGCAATATTTTACAGTGGCCTTTAAGATAGGGTGGCGAGACATCCCAGGTTTCCAGGAACAGTCCCCATTTTTGGTGATCTTTCCCCAGTAAAATACAAGAGAACACTATGTCCCTAGTTTTTGAAGTCAAAACATGACTTATTTTAATGATATTGACTGTAGAAACAGGAATGGTTCCTGAGGAAAATTCAGAGATTCAAAATCCAGATTTTTGAACTCAGAGGTCTGGTCACCTTACTTTAACATGCCAATATCAGTGTGCTATTAAAATATTTCAGATTACAAGTAGAATTCCTAAAGCTTAGCAGTTTGTCTCTGAATATAAATACTAATCTAAAATGTTTTCTGTGTCTCAGTTATTAATTAGAAAGATGGGCAAAAAGGAACTGAACTGAACAGAACTGATGAACTGCAACACTGTTTTTTTGTGAAGTAAACATATGAAGATTGATCATATTTGTGCTTTGATATGTTGGTGTCTGTAGCTCAAACTGCTATCTAGTAATATGTGTGGCTTATCATGTGTGGAAATACAAGGCTGTAAATAATCTACAGGTAGCCATGCACTGAGATTATTTAAGTAGTTATTTATTATTGTGTGGCAGAGGTTATAGATTGTGTTTGCGTATTCTCTCTTAACATTTCCCAAATTAGGCTTAGCAGTTATGCCTGTTATTTAAACTTTGATGAATTCTAGTTCTAATTCCAAGTCTGCACAATACCGCTACCAGATAACATTGTGTTATGAGTGTTGTATATGGCAGCAGACCTAAAGCAAATAACAGGAGCAGCAGTGTCCAGTCTGTTGTCTGTGTATTTTATATGTCATGGGTTTTTTTTTAGCAGTATTGTTGTCTCACAGAGCATCCCTCTGCCTCCCAGCTGTCAATGCATATGCCCTTCATATTCAAAGGCCAAGTCATCAGACTGACAGGTTGGCCAAGATTTTAATAAATGATGTCTAACGAGTTGTCTTGTTACCTATTTATGTTACTAAACATCTGGCAATGTAAATTAATTCATCAATCATTAATGCTGTCTAAATAAGTGGAAGAAAATCAAGTGAATCCACTTGGTAAATTTGGTAAAAATGACACTCATAATGAAGTATACAGGTGGCGGGCCACTCTGCCTGTTTTCCAATTCCCTGCACATTAAAAAACATGCACATATCTGTTCTTCCATTAAAAACACTTCACATGTGTCTTCCTTGACTGAGAATGAATGTAATTAAACAGCATTGTCCAAGGCAGACCTGGTGACTTCCCATAATTAAATACGAGAGCATAATTGGGAGCTGTTCCACCTGTCACGACCAAAAATTATATTTTAATTGTTGTCAAACTGAAAAAATCAAGAAAATAATGCATACAGAAGCGCCAGGTTGGAAATAACAGGCCAGCAAACGAGGAAGAGAAAAACAAAACAACAGGAAAAACACACAGAGAGGAAGACATAATTTGCCATAGCATTGTGTCACAGTGGATGAAACGTGTTTTAATTAAGAATAAATTACAAGTCGTGGTCTCAAGACAAGGCACACAGTTAGTGGCACACTGCGTGTCACTTAGTGCCAGTGCCAATCTGAGGATAATTGGACCATCTTGAAAAGCTGAAGCAAAGCCTCACACTCTCTCTGTGCGTGATTAAGTGTGGCTCAAACCATGGCCCAGGGGCTAAGACACAGACTGCTCTTAAACATGTTGACAAATATCACTAGGCTTCAGCACTGGAAACTGGGCCAGAGGATTTCATCTTTCAGTTTTAACAAGATGCCAAATAGAGCACCGAAGGAAAGCAACTTGGGAATCTAAGGAGACCAAAGGAAATTTGCAAAGGAGGGAAGGGTAAATTATATCAGCCAGCTCTGTCACCTAATCCTCACGCCATTATTCTTACATCATTCAGACTGCTGAATAGAGGCAGATTCCCTTACAAGTCTATAACAGCACCAAGGTATCAGTACTTGAGGAAAGATCCAAGCGGCTGTTTTACTCAATGACCTCATTAGCCCAGTAGCAGTGTTTACGGCTCTTTGAGGATTTCACCGAATATAAGAGGATGATGTCTGGACATTTTCATGTGACCAATGTATATTTATATTCTACTGAGCTTTATTATCAATGCTTTATCAGAGCTTTATGGTCCTTAAACAAAATATGGCAACTAATCTAGCCTGGGAAAACCCATCCTGATCTGTGAGTGATTTGATTTCGCTCTGTGGCTCAGTCTGGCCATGCACTTGTCATTTGCCTGAGATAGGGAACCAACCAAAAAAGGGTTTCTACCCCTGACACAGTGGAGGCAGGCTTAACACCTGAAACTGAAATCAAGAAACAAAAAACAAAGGCATTTTGATCCATGTTCATTAATCCCACCTCAGAGAAATAGGAAATGACAGCTAGGTATCCAGACCAAGGTCAATCTCAGATTGATCAATTTCTTGTGAAATAGTAAACTGGGTACACTCTAAATAAGAAGTGCATGGATATCACATTGATTGCTCTTCACATAATGTAAACAATTACTTGTGATAAGCCCCGACATCCCATTCTATATTGTAAATAGATATAGCACAGCTGAGGGGTGTTGGCAGGCATGACGCAAGCAAAGTGAAGCGGTTACAGCCATGCTATATCAGGGGATATACAATGGCATTGAACGCGATTCAATTCAACCAATCATAATCAAGGAACAAAACTTTCCGTTTTTGAAACGTTTTTTACAGAATACATATATTGTGTAAAATAATGCATTGAAAGACAGATGCAGTTGCACCATGGTATAATCTTTTGACTTGAAAAGCCTGAAAATCACAGCAGACAAAATACCATAATGTCAAGATGTTAGATTCAGTAATATATTTCTGAAACAAGAGATTGGCTTTCACCAACAATAAAACAGTTTAAAGTCTGCCCTTGATAACACGTCAGAATAACAACAGAAGAACGACCACTTCAAAGTAATGCATAACTGTACACTCAGTGAGATTTTCCTCATTAAGGGAGGTGATCTTGGCAGAACTAAGTTTACAAACAAGATCAACACCATCTGCCCTTCACATCACAGTGAGATGGTGTGAGTAGCCAGGCAAGGACCTGGGATCTCTGCAGGGGGAATATTCTATCAGATGCCAATTATCTTGTGGTGTGGGACAGAGTTACGGCTGTTTTGCATTTCTGCCTCCCTCACAGAATCTATTACACTGCTAACAAGTGCTGAGAAACAATGCTGTGCCTGAGACTGGCTCACACCAGTGAATCTACAGCTGAATTATGGGTAAACACTTGTTAATAGAGAAAGTGCAATTGCGTAGCAAGCCTTATGTCAAATTCAACAGTTACTGCTTTTTTAACCTCATGAAATAATTTCTCTCTACCATAACGAAGCTATCAGCAGCAGATGTTCTAAATCTGCAAGTGTGTGTTAATGTGTATGTGTGTGGTGTGGGGATTCCCTTATATTAGTTCATTGCCTCTGTAGAGTGCATCAACAACCTGCATCAGCAAGCCTTCTATAACATGTGCTGAGGAGCAGTTGTAGACTAGACTTGCGGTTTGACGGTTTTCACATTGCATATGTTCAGATGAAATGGGTCAGTATTTTGACTTTGTGTGTGTGTGTGTGTGTGTGTGTGTGTGTGACAAACAAACATTTCTTAATTGCCCAGAGACCTGATGGTGGCTTCATACATTCTTGGATTTTAATTAGTCTGCATAGGCCTAAATCAAAATCAGAATGAATATGGAATGTAATCTAATTGGATGTTTGATCTCCTCTCTTGTGAGATGGGGGATTTTTTTGTTCAGTTTTGCAGGAAATTAATCCACTCTCCTTGGGTGTCTTATTTTATTCTTCTCTTGGCTCTTCATGGCATTTCAGCGAGGGACTCAGAGAAATGGTAAGCAATGTACCACAATCATGTCTCCTGAAAGTATCCTCTGTGCGTTGCAGAAAAGAAATCAGTCCGTCAATTAAAACCGCTGCTATATTAATCAAGCAGCAGCAAAGCAGCAGTCCATGGACTAGGATGTCTAAGTCAGTCTCTGGATGCGCAAAAGCACCAGACAGTCCTCATGGTTCCATTACAGTCAGAGCAGAAGAGTAATCTTTTCCTGTCTCTACACCAGCAGAAAGCTAACTCGTGTCCGCAGAGTCATCTTGTTTACAGCACACTGGTCAGTCAGTGTGTGTTTGTCCATCTCCACACGCTGGCTACAGGGGAGGGGAGGTTGGGAGAGGCATAAATCAATATTTACAGGCCTGTACTCACATGGAGGCACACGGAGAAACAGCTGTAGCCACCCGACTGTTGAGCTGTTGATGCAGTGGACCTGTGCACAGAGCAGTAAAGAAAAACCACCAATAACTTCAAGGGTACGGGAACATTGCTCAGCTTGCGTTTAAAATTTAAAAGCTGTGGCCTTTGATTATTTGTGTGTGGTTTAATTTTCAGCCTCTCCTTGGGCTTGTTTATGGATTGGAGCTGTGAAAAAACAGAGACGAGAGAATGACAGCTGTGAAGGCACAATGCATGCCACTGTTTCAGGTCGAATGTTATTTGGAGGCATTTTGTGCCGACTTAATTATTCTCTTAAGTGGTTTTTCTGATAAGTTCTAATCCCCAGGAAAGCGAGCTGAATTGAAGAGGGAGGGTGTCTGATAAATTTTATCTCTGGTAAATGAAACCGTCAGGGTGACTTCCGCATGTCCCCGAGGCAACAAGCCTGGTCACTCACAAATTCCTCTCCATCCTCGATGCTCGTGCACAGTGGCCTCAATGGATGGGCAAAGCCTCAACAACCCTGGACTGATATCAGTCACCACAGCAATGCCAGCATCACAAGGAAATGAGTTGTTTCGTTTCAAAGAAATTGCGGCTGCTCATGTGGAATCTGCCATGTCCATAATTGACACGATTATTTACATATAAAAGGGCATGTGTTCTTGTTCATTGGGTGCAGAAGGATTTCCCTGAGCTCTTCCTTACTGATGTGAGCGTATCAAATCTTCCCTGGCCCTGCCACCTGGGGGTGCTATATAATTGAGGGGCATAGGGCAGGGCAGCTCTTCTTGCGAGTGCATTGTCACGGTGGTGCATCTGTGATTTCTAACAATGAAGTGGATCAGTGCACACTGAGCCAGGCCGCCAACTCCTTGGGAACTCAGCATGAGTTTTAAGCAGGCTGTCTCCTCAGGTTCTCAGACTTTACTCAAACAACTTTGGGCTGACTAGAAGGGGGGAAAATCCCTCCAACCTCTCTTTAACCCCCCTGCAGAGTCTGGTTTAGGATCACAAGTCCCACACAACCACCCAGCTGTAAGAGTGTCAGCAGTGCCATTCCCGTACATCCTTCAGCAATGCTTACATGACATGCCTCTCTGCAGGTGCCAACTCATTGCTATGCATAATTGACTGAAATTTACTCCAAGTGCCACAGGGGGCACTAGTGGGCTTTTTTATTTTGGTTTGGTCCCTGTGATTTGTGTTGCAGCAGCAGCATGCTGTGTTTCAAGAGAGCACAGCTATATTTCATATATGCCTCCAACATTTGACATTGGGTAATTGAAGGAGCGCTTTGTTTGCTCAATCAACCGTCCATATGTTTTGTAAGAAACAAAAACTTTAATGGGGAAAAGCACCGCATTTGCAATCAGATTAAAATATACACTGGTGGCGGTGCCTGAATATTCTCATTACTGTACCAGAACACTTGAATGAATGCTGATTTACTGGCAGAATGGTTAGGTGTATTGTGTAAGGCACAGTTATATCAGAGAGGCACAGTGGGCCTACATTGTCTGATTGCAAAAACAGCACACTATTATATCAGAACAAAACAACACATATACAGGATTTGGTGACATTGATTATATTAATTAGCCAAGGTGTTATATTCATGATATGAGTTAAAAAAAAACTGTCAGCCACTTGGTTCAGTATTCTCGACTTTTAACTTTTATTAAAAAATCCATCTAATAACATCATATCTGGTCCAGCCAAGTTTGACTGGCGCTGATGCCTTGAGTTCACTGCCCTCCAGATTGTTTGGAGCAATCCTGCAAAGACCTCCACAGAGTCCTCCAGCTAAACTAAAAGAGAGGATGATACTAAGCACATGCTAGGACATGCACAGGACACTCACTGCAGTAACGAGAGAAAAAAGAGGGATTTATCGGGAGGGGAGTGGGGGAATGTTTGATTCCTTGCCCAACATTTTTTTTCCTTTAAACCAGAGATAGAGAGAAAATATCAAGGATCAAGGTAATTGGCAATCAGTTACAGAACCCTGTACGTCGTTTCCCACAAAGCTGGTCAAAAGTAAAGAGAAATCCAGAAAATCCAATGTGAATCAATCCATAGCCCTGTTGCTCAAAGTCACTGAGTGCTGTTGGTAGGGTGACCACCTCCAAATAGCAAGAAGTGTGACAGTAAGCGCGTTTATGTGGTAACTGAATTAGTTGAATTTAATCCTGTGTAAGATATGTAATAATACAAAGCCAAACACTGTATTCTGTCTAGCTCAAACAAGTGAATTTTCTTTTGACTAATAGGCCAAGGCCCATGTCTGTTCTGATTTAATGGCACTGGCATGTTTGGTATAGCACCTAGTTTTTGTCCATGTCCAAACTTATTTTGTCACCTTAATAGATACCAATTTGGTTAAATTAAATGGTCTGTATCAGTGCCTTGGACAAAGGCTAATACTGCTGCACAGTACAACATGAAATGGGACAGGTGGTAACTCATGAAGTGGGACAGGTGGTAACTCTGGTTGTTGGTAGGAAAAAGAATGAGAAAATTTGATACAACATAGATATCGAAACGGCACAGAAACTCACTTCTCAGTTTCAATTTCCTATGCGACGTTCAGTTTAAGGAGAAATCTGGTATGAATCAGTCAGTAGCCCTGTTGTTCAAGGTCACTGAATGCTGTCTGTAGGAAAAAGAACCAGGAAATGTGATGTAACAGACTGAATATTGAACCAGTAACTATTGTTAATTGAACGGGGCATAGCAAAATGAAACTGAAAGTAAGTTACTATGCCCCTTTCACTTTGTGTAAGTTGCTGGTTCATTATTTGGTCTATGTTGAATACATTTTTTTTATTCTTTTTCCTACTGACAGCACTTAGTGACCTCGAACAACAGGGCTATGGATTGATTCACACCAGATTTCTTCTTTACTGTTAGCTGCCAGTTTGCTATTTGGTCTATGTTGTACAATTTTTTCCTACAGACAGCACTGAGTGACCTCGAAATGGTCTATTGATTGATTCACACTGGATTTCTCCTTTAAGGTGTTCCATGTACCGAAGTGTGTTTCCTCTTCCCTTGCTTCTGCTAGCTAATTAGATCATACTACTTCTTACACCAAGGTCATGGTGTCAGTTCCCAGCCAGAGCAATTATTAGAGTTACCTAATGTAACATAGCTTGTCTACCTTTCAAAAGACCATCCCAGACTAGCAAAAAAAACTTCAAACAAAGGCAGGACAAAGTATTAGTATTCAGATAACAACACCAGGCAACCATCATCTTCTGCTGCACTTTAAATTCTGAATCCGATTCCTAGCCTGACCACCACGGCACAACCAGGGCTCAGAGGACCCGGCCTGGGAGTGTGGCACTTTAAACTCACTGCATGCACTGCCTTGTCCCTGTGATCTCCCCCTCCCCTCCCATATCCGTCTGCATGGTGCCCATCAAGCTCCTCTCTGGCCCTACATCCTCCATGTCTCCTTTTCATCTGATTGTGTTCCCACAGCGTGTCATCGGCACTCGGCTTTAGATAAGGGGGAGAGAATGATTTATTGGCCGCAGTCGGCGAGAGCTACCCTGCCTCCCCCCACGGCAGAGAGAGACTGAGAGACACATTCTATGGGTCTATTGAGATGTAGCCATAGAATGTGGTCAGCAGGGATGGACAGTGACAGGCATTGCCAAGATATGGTGAGAGGGAAGCAATGTGGAGTCCTCTTCATCCACCTGTATGGAGAAAGAGAGAGAGAGAAAGAGAGAGAGAGAGCTTTCTCCTTCTATTCTGCCTTAGGAGAGCAACAGGAATCCACACAACTTGTAGGGAGAGCCAAAAGCTATAATGTGCAGCATTTGATAGACAAGGAGCACGAGTCTATTGGAAAAAGAGAGGATTTACTCAAGGTGTAATTTATCCCTTCTTAGTCAAGGTTAACATGTGCTTTCATCTCAGAAGTGGATTCAAACTGTACAGTGTAAATCTGTCATTGAGAAAACAGGGAGGAAGTGATACCTTGAAATCTATCAGATACTGTGAGGCTTTATGCCTGCACTGGCGTAGATTGTGCAGTGACTACAGTTACTACACAAATACAAGGGAGGTTCATCAAAACCTTTTTGAGGTCAGATAGTGAAGGCTGAAACACCATAATCAGGTGTGCCATCTATAATCCATCATAATGATTATGCAGAAACCTAGGCAAGATAAATCACTGCTGTCTGTGAAGTGATCTGATGAATTGCCCCATGCATGGAACCACGTACATCACATGGATTGTCGCGTTGTCTGTTAGCAAGCCATTATTTGCAGACACAAGCAAAAAACCTCAAAATCTGGATGCTCAATTTCATCAGCATAAAAAATATCACCTAAGAAAAGTTATTCAAGCCATAAAAAGCTTCTCTCATCAATGAGAATCTCTCTGTGAGTTAGCCTGTGTGTGTGTGTGAGTGTGTGCGCACCTATGCAGTCACTGAATTTATTGGGGTAGGTATTTGTGGTAGTGCACATTATGTGTGTGTGTGTGTGTGTGTGTGTGTGTGTGTGTGTGTGTGTGTTTGCTTTTACATGTGTGTACATATGTGCTAGTACCAGTGGGTGGATGGAGGGTTGCTGAACATGAAAATGCTGATCTTTAAAAAGATGGCTTCTATATCTCCTGCCTTCTTTTATGAGTGGCGTTTGAGGATAGACCCTTGTGGAAAAGGTCCAGCTCTGTGAAATGTGTTTGCCATCGCAATCTTAATTCTCTATATGTACTGTATGTAACTCATCAATTCCCCAGACCAACCAATGTACGCTTGATGTGCTATTTGTTGGTAATTTCTCCAACACCTGTACTTGTCTTTCTTCAAAATAAAAAGGTGCCAAACTATGAATTTGCTTTAATTAACTTCAAAAACCTTCAGGCTATATGTGTGTTATTCATAAATTATTTTGTGATGGTGCAAAGTTATGTTTAATATTAGGCCTACTGTTTCACCGATGAGCTACTTTTGTTTTAAAAAAGAGGCTTATACGCACAAATGGTAGGGCATAGACTGCAAATACATGATCGGATCACGTAGTTATAACTAACAAAATCCTATGCGATCGTCGAAAGGTGCTTAATATGCGAAATCACCATATGCGACCAACTCTAGAATCTATGGAGCACAGCCAATGAGTCTGAGGCAGGGCGGGGGAACAGAACTGTAGGCTACTGAATGGAAGTAAGCGGCATGAGCAGAGCCGTAGTGCTGCTGCGGTGGCACCACCCCCACGTCGCTCTCTGGATAGTTCTGTGTTCTACAGGCTGCGTGAGTTTCTTCCCTCCATCGCCACCTGCTCGTGGTTTCGCTTTATGTCAAAATCACAGCTACGATCGCTGCATTTTTTGCTAGAGACATCGCAGACTATCTTTATCGCTGCACTGTTAAGAAGTGTCTCATCCCGTTGTGCCATTTCGCTAAAGACTCAGTTATAATTCTCAGTTCTAAGTTTTTGTCGTTGATTGCGGCTGGTAGGTTATAATAAGCTATAGCTTATTGCCTAAGAAAGGTTTTAAATAGTCCTAAAGGCTTTAACTACAGATACAGCGTCAGCTCGGCACAACAACATTTCGTCAGAACTTGTGGTCTTACCTTTTAGGATACCCTACATGGAACGAAGCTGCCACCACTGTGTTCGAAATATTGTTACCTACGCAAGATAGAACTGGTCTTGGTCATAGCCCAAGTATTTCAAAGCCTAATCTTTAGGCTATAGCCTACTGCTGATTTCTTTGACTTCATATTTCGAAGATTTGCATAGGCTATTTTAAATAAATAGACTAAATGTAAGACAGCTTGTGAAAAAATGAAGGCTTAGCCAACACTTTCAAGGAAATTAAGTAACGTTAGCATGGACGTCGTCAGACAGTGAAAAGGAAAACTGCATCAAGTGTGTTCTCGCAACCCAAATTAAATACATTTCAAGAAGCGCTCCAGAAAGTGGTTGTTGAGAAGCATATTCCAGATGCGAGCGGCATTTTTTCCACGGTCAGTTACAGTAGAATTTTCACGTTAGTCCTGAGTTAATCCAACGAATTTAACGCGTAAGTAAATTAACTCAATACGTACTGAAGCAGCATGTTATTGTGTACAGTGTGGGTCGTTTTCACGTAAAGCAAGTTGACAGCAGAGTTCAGTAGCCTAATCAGATCCCCACAGCTACGAAACAGCGCTAAGGAAAGCTCAGAAGGCAGCTGCTGAGTGCGACTTGCCACTGCCACAATTTTGACCTCAGTATGACTGACCGAGGAGGTTGCCTTGAATATGAAATAAGTGTTGACGCCGAAGCAACGCAGAATAAAACGCTTTCCAGACATTTGAAGGGGATACGTCAAACTCACCTTAACAAGCTCTTGAACAGAAGAGTGAATATAGGGGACATTGCTCGCACAGGAGACGGCTCATATCAGACAGAACCCGGGAAAACCTGTAACGCTACAAATGTGATGCCTGTGTATCACAGTGTCTCCCACTTTACCGAAAGCCACTGTTTCAGCTCTGCCTGTGTGGTTCCGCTTAATAACCATAACCGAACGAAGAAAATAATGATCGAAAACGCACGAAAAAAAGCATCAAGATACTCAAACCATAATGGAAGGACAAAGTTGGCATCAACATCGTGGAGTTGGTGGGCGTTGTGCCTCTCCATACACGTGTTGAAAACAGCAGCTCAAGGTAAGTGTATATGTTCTGTATAGGCTATTCACTCAAGTGAAATTAACATGTCTAAAGCATTATACCTATATTTTTAAAGACGCATGCCAAACACGAGTTAGATTAGCCATTATAGCTGGTTATATCTACGAAGATACGAAGATAGAACCAGCCTGTTCTAAGATGTTTACTGTTTATATTCACTGCGGCCATAAAAGCGCTTTTTGCTTCAAACAATCAGACAGTAGACAAAGCAAATAGCCTTACTTAGGCTACACCTTTATAAAGTTTCCTGGGATACGACTGAGTGGCGTCTGTGGTGATAAACCATTCATTGTTGACAAATGAATAGTCGGGTCACTGCAATATTCAAAAGTGTTTGGATGGTAACAGATGGTAAATGTGACCACGACTTCCCACTTGAACTCTAGCTCTAGTTAGTGTTTTTGGTCCAGCTCCCATCGAGAGGCAAAGCTTTCAGAATCAGAATGTTTATTTATTATTAATTAGTTTTCTGGAAGATATAAATGCCCGAAATCATAGGCCTATTATATTAAATAACAATTAGAATAGAGAATTACAATAGAACCGCTGTCCTGTGTCCTGTGTTTTATTTATTTATTTATTTTTGCGTTGGAGATGTTTAAGCCTACTTTCTATTGAGACCTAATATAATGTATGTTTTAACTGGATTATACATCACGTGACGGCATGTAAGCAAATCCTGTTTAGAGATCATCCACGTGTAATTACTGATTGAAGATCTTTTTTATGGAGTCATTATGTGATGATTTTAACATGCCCCATTAATTGGCATATTTATGATACCCAAAATTTACACCAAGTTATTTTAGGCTGGCATTGAAAAAGATAAATGATCAAAAGTATGCCTCAAGCTATCTTCTCCACCCACTAAATATGTATTTTGTCTCTTGAGGGCATCATTTGCATTTGTAAAGATGAGAGAAAATGAATGACAATAATGATCATATGAAGACCCCCTTTCACAGGGTTTCAAAAAGAAAACTGTCATCAATTTAGTTTGTGAATAGATGGGGTGGCACAGTTGCCACTATCGTTTAATACACAGAACGGTTTGACATCGTGCTCCAGTGACTTTACTCTTATTTTCTCATTAGCTTCTTCTCTCCCTTTGTTTTGAAGAGATGCTATGGGCAAATTACTGTACCAACAGCTTAACCTTCAAAACAAACACAGCTCCACAGGATCTTGTGAAGGCAGGGGTACGAAATGTCATACTGCTTTAGCCATGCTCGTAACACTTCAGGGCCTTGAGCGCTCTCCTATCACTTTAATACACCATTCTGCTTAAGGAAGTTCTTTTTATCTGTACTATCCTAGAAAAAAATACTTTTCTTTATATTACAGACAGAAAACTTTCCAACAAATGTGTCAAAAGTGTCGACTCTTTTATGAGCAAAGCCTCACATCCCAGTCTTTCAATACTTCAAAGTCCACACCCAAGCAGGGATTACTGATTAACTTGGAAATCCACAAGACTCCAGATCCTTTGCAAGGTCCTGCCAATCACAAAGACTTTTGCAGCACTATGCAAGTGTTTCATATGCTGTCTCAATAGCTCGGACTGTCCAGCGGCTTTGGTGATGTCATAAATGATCATGTCATAGGGGCTTATTTAATTTTGAGAGGTTCAGCAAAGTTGTTGATGTGCATATAGTGTCAGCCAGTTTTCAAGTCCTGTGTCAAGGTCTTTGGATATTTGGAAAGCCACCAGCTCTTTTCTGGGAATGGGTTAGATGGTATTGATCCCATAAGAGGAACCAGCCAGCTGCCTGCATTATCAAAGCTTGCAAATCGGGTTGAGATTGACATTCAGCCACCACCTTTAATTCCTAGAGCTGTGGCATTTTCTCATGTCATAAGAAACTGTTGTAAACACTCATGGAAGGTGCTTGTGCATTCTCAACTTCAATCAAATGAACAGGAATTATTACCCCTACTGTCATTCTGTCAAGTAACAATCAATACCTGATAAGAATATTCATGTTGTTGTAAAAATATATGTGTTCACTGCTCAGTGGTTATTACGGCATACAATCAGAGCCTATGAGCACTTTAATTGAATACTGTATATATCTTTGGCAAGAGTACATCAGTACACTGGGTCTGTGGGAGTGCAGGTGAAAACAGTTTCCTTTCCACATGTGCATTAACTGCTGGCTGCATCATCAGGCAAGTGCACACACACCAGCCATTCATGACTGTAAACCCTGACGTCTCATTGCCACACCATCTGTGCAATCATTTACTGCAGAAGCTTTTCTATGTTGTTTCTGCCCCTGTCCTTTCTTCTACCGATATCCTCAGAGTGAGGTAGGGTGAATTGCAAATTTTGTGTCTATAATTGATCGATTTGTCTCTGCACAAGGCATGTAAAATCACAGCTAAGCAGTTTGGTTGTGCCAAATGTTTGCAGATTATAATTTGTGGTGAACCTGATATACTGCCCACTGTTTTGTAGCATAGGAGGGTTAGACCTTTTAGTGCTTGAGGGACTGTTGGGGGCCCTAATCATTGAATTGTACTTTCTCTCTCAGATCATAGTGACACTGAAAAAAGAAAAAATACCTATTTACTGTAAAAAATGCATATTTAAATGCAAAAATAATGCACAATTTAGAAACAATAGCAACCCCTAAAACATTCCCTAATGAGAGACTGAAGGTTCTGAGTTTTTCTTGCCAGTCATCCCTTCAGGAATAAAACCCTGGTCACGCAGTATTAGGCCCATCAATTTGACCATGCCATTAATACATCAACAACTGCCTTTTATACAGAGTCTTACAAAGCAATTTGGCTATGGTCCTGATTTCACAAAGAGTGAGCTATAGTGGTTCTGTGTGCTTGCAATCTGTCACCAGCGATTAACATTCTACAGCTTCTTTTCTGAAGACTTGCGCAAAGAACAGGGCCCCCACGCAAGAGCTCATAGCACATGCCACACGGCCTTTGGGTGGCAACTTCTTTTCCATAATGAATTGCTGCTGGACAGACTATGTGTTCGGAGGGGGGGGGGGTTGTCGTGATTGTCATTCCAAAGAGGGTGGGGGAGGGCATTTTGGGATATTTGTATTTACATATTTGTTATATTTTAAAGGAGGGGGGCAATGCTTTTGCACCCTTCCTTTAGCCTCTGATCTCTAATCTCATATCACAGTAATGAAACATGATATTGCACGTTATATGTAAATTCTGTGATTTTTAAAAATGAATTAGAAACATATAAAGATCTGTTGAAGTAAGCTTGATGAACAATGCCTTAACCGCAATATATTGTAGTTGTTAAATTTATATTTCTAATTGATGAGTGGCAGGGGGGCGTAGACCTAAAGTACGTTTGCAAAAACAACATTATGCCTATGAAACTATTTCATTAAAATATGGTGTTGTACCTGGCTGAACCTCATAGAAGACATATGATGGATGATACTTTTACAGCCCTTTTCCTAATGTGTTCAAGTAGTCCCTGTGTCAAAGTGTGCCAAATCAACTAGATCAACATTCAACTAGTTGTATGCACTTATACATTACTTCATTTTCATTCCACTTCAGATTTTTTCATGAATGAAATTTAGCTAGTAAAAACACCCAGATGATTTTTAGGCAGCAGACATTCCTTTTGACCCTAAAGAGCTGTTATGCTTGTGTTTTCATGAAGACCTTTGGAAGTCTTTGTGTCTATGTCAGCTAGGAATGTCTAGTCAAAACAAATATTTATATTCTGCATGGTTTGAATATTCAAATAAACTTGTGTCTGCAGATACTGTGTATCTGTTTACTTAGTGCCTGACTGCCTAAAAGCACTGCTATATGCTTGAAGCGAAGAAAATAAACCATGTGCTCTCTCTCTGAAATGTGCTGGGGCTCCCACACTGATATTGATCACTCAGAGAGAATTTCCCCAATTATAGCTTCCACTTTTTCTCAACCTTGATATAGTTTAATTGATTCTGATTGTGCTGCTTATGGAACATTAACATTAATAAACACTTCCATATTATGAGCGTCAGATATGCTGTGCCTTTTCCACCCAACTCAACATTGACCTCTGCCCTTGTTGTCCCGGTGTGGCCTCCATCTGATAAGGGGGGGGTCAACAGGAATGTTTTTATTGAATGTAGACACACATTAAGCACAGCGTGGGAATATGTGCCTGAGTTTACACAGACACATGCGATATCTGTTGAAAGGACTAATGGAACAGAGGTTTGGGGTTGGACATAGTGGGAACCAGGAAACACCTGTTGATGTTTGGAACCATTTCAGTCAGTGGGGACAGGCAAACAAACGCTAGCACAGTGTGCAGGGCAAGAGCCTGATATGCTCCAGAAGAACAGGGCAAGAGCCTGATATGCTCCAGAGGAACAAGTTCTCCTTTGGCTTTTCCTCCTGCTCTTTTTATTTTTTTAATAGAGACGTGTCAGGAGGGAAGAAAAGTCATTCTGAGACCAATTATGAAAAGCATGAAATTCCATTGATAAGTACTATCTACTATCTACAAGTGTGATTCATTTTTAAAATCAGAAACTATGGCTATAAATTCTCAGCTCAAGTGTCTGAGTGGCCCAGGTGCCCATGAGAAAAAAATGTTTTACCTATTCAGCATATTGTGCATGTCAAGATCAGTGTCAGTGTAATCTTTATTTTCCACTTTAAAATATGACCCCAGGACTCCATGAACAATTTGTCACTTGGGGTGGGGTGAAATCACTCTGTCATTTACATTCTCCCCATGCAAAGATGTACCATGCCCAGAATGCACAACTGAATGGAAATGGTCCAGATTTGCACAGGTAAAATATACAGAACTTTAAGCTTGAATTCAGAAATGCTATTTCCAAGTGAAGGGAAACCACTTGAGCTCTCACAACCATAGTGCAATTTATCAAAGAAGAGAAAAGAAGTGCATGTGTTGACTTGGGCAATATGTAGCAAGAAAAATAGATAAAAACAGGAATATAATAGTTATTGTCTTGACTTTTCAAGTTGCTCCAATTCAGCCAAACTCCCTGTGAGAAGATTAATGCTTTAAATAAACATTTGGTTGAAGCATGGTCCAGAGAGATCTGTAAATGTTAGCTTTGCCCTTTCTGTCAGAGACAGCACCTGAAGCCTTGTAATGAAGACTGAATTTCTTCCATCTATTATAGTGTTCGAGCAACATGTGCAGTTTGCCAGTGTCTTTTTAGAGAGAACGAGGGTGGTGGTGGTGGTGGTGGTGGTGGGGGGGGGGGGGGGGGTAAGTGATATGAGTCAAAGTCATAAACAGTGCTTTCCTAATACCAGGGAAGCAAAGCACCCCAGCATCATCATTTAAAAGTTAAATAGAGCATCAAGTTGAAGGGCGCCAGAGATGAAAGCCTGGGTGACAATAGCAGCTGCCTAATGCCAGCGATAGTAAAACAGCTATCTTGTACACTACAATTTACAGCGAAAGAAAGCAAATATTTTTCCATGGCAAACCATGAAATTTCCTCCAGTTCCATTAGGGAATGGGAGAGCTTTTTGGCAGTAACTGCGGCAGAAGCGGCAATGACTTTGCTAATGATCTTTTCCCTCCATAAAAGCTGGCCCCCGTGCACCGTGGCGTGGCATATGAAAATGAGGATGACTGGAGGAGGTGGGGTGAGAGGGGGGTGGGTGAGAGGAGGGCACAGGCAGGGCAAGCCGGAGCAGCTGTGGTGGGCGCAGGGCCGTGGCTGTGGCAGGTGGCTGATTTGTGGACTGGCGTGCCAGGTCTAATGACTCTCCCTGAACCCCTGCGTGACATCACCCGCCATTTGGAGCCAACGAAGACCATATTTTCATTTAATCATTCACATTTAAATTAGGCCTTCACCTACACAAAACACCCCTGCAACACTCACACACACACACACACGCACACGCACACACACATACACAAACACAAACACAAACACAAACACACACACACTTAATGCCAAACATTCCACAATCACATACGCCCATAACCAAACCACACTATGGGTACTCTGCCCCCTTCCTTTTTACTAGGTCCTTAAACAGACAGAGGACAGATACAGACTTGCAAGTGCTCAGTAAATAGGCAAAGCCCACTGGTGCTATTTGTGATTCATCTCTCATTTACTGTAGGTGGTCAGTGCCAGCCACTGATTTAGAGGCTCTTCTCTGGCAGTCTCTCTGGCTGGCCATAACTGGCTCTGTCTCTTTGGTCATAGTGAAGATGCTCAACCCATAAGCAGTAGTTGACCTAGGAGTATTCGGAAAAAAAAGGACTATTTAAAAAAAACATTTTGCACTGTAATTGTCTATATCATTTTATTGCTGGTTGGGGGTTTGGATAGAGAGTAATAAGTGACGTTCTGAGGAGAAAAGATCATATTATAACAGATGCTAAGATTATCATACTGATTATATATTTTTTAATTCCTTGTTTGCGTCAGATGTAGTTGTTGGCAGGCTTATGATGATCACTTTAATTGTCATGACTGAAAGATTTAATTGCTGTCTTATACAGTAATGGACAGAAATAACTTGAAGCTGCTCATTCTAACATGGACAATGTGTTGTGCTCCATATTGTTGTCATCTTGAAAT
The DNA here is from genome assembly GCA_015244755.2 of Tenualosa ilisha. Lineage (NCBI taxonomy): Eukaryota > Metazoa > Chordata > Actinopteri > Clupeiformes > Clupeidae > Tenualosa > Tenualosa ilisha. The sequence continues at coordinate 3,249,839 of PYXC01000584.1, forward strand.
CATTAGGCTATTTCAGTTTCTGGAAATTTCCTTTTGGATTTGTTCTATATGTGTATGTAAAGATATAATGTACCTCTGTATGTAAATACAGAGTTTTCTTTTATATAAATATTTCGAGCGGTGTAATGTGTGATTTTTTTTTTAAATGAGCCCTCCAAGCCTGTGGAGTTAATATTTTTGATTTTGTATGAGTGATACTGAAGCTGTATTTTCCCTGAAGCTACCCAATTTGTATTCTTCATTGATAGACTGATAAAGGTAGGTGATTGTGTTCAGATACCTGTTATTTCTTGTAATCGCTTGTCAAATGAAAAGAAAATTTATGTGCAGCCAAACAAGCTGCATGAATACACACTGTGACAAGGATTCCATGATATGGGAAGACTGGCTGATCGTGATACATTACCACAATAAAATGCAAAGCTTCAGCCACTCAGCCAGCCTCCACGCCACTTTGATCAGGGACATGTTTGCTCTCAACATAAAAGAACACCCATCTCTCTGGCAGACCCCTCAAGTGCATCTGAGCTTTATCAGCACAAAGAATGCACAGGCAAACCTTGACAAATAGATTTGATAGGCGTTCATTGCTGAAAGCAATTCCTGGAGTGGGGGGGTTCAATGCTGAAAAGAAAGGGAAGCCCATGTCATTTACATCAAGAAGGTCTACATCTGGCTCTGTCACAAAATATTCAAAACTCTCACTCCTTACTGATGATGCAACACCTGTAACTGAAGAGGGTTTTATGTTAAAATACATATAGCTACTTGTCTGAACATGTCTGAACTACGTGTCCCTCCATCAGAATTCATGTTGGTTATTATATCCACGTCAACTGTTCACTTCATTAATATTGTATGTCAGTTAAATTCATTACGCATCCTGATTATCCGTGATGTAACTAAATAGGACTAATTCCAATTACTTCCTTTAGGCAGAAGCATGTGGCCAGCACCAGCACGGGTTGGAGAGGAGGGAGAAGTGCATGTGTGCCAGTACACATGCTAGGGATGCACAGCCAAGATCTAGAGCCAACCACCCCACACCCCCCAGTTTAGAAAAGGATAGAATGTCAGTATTTTGCAGTATCAAACTACCTAAAACCAGTGTAATGCATATTTGAAGAACTTTGTTATTTACATGAAGTGCTGTTGCAAATGAGATGGCATCTGTTTTCCCCTTCTTACATAATTTTGTTCGCGGGGGATGTCTGGGTGTATTTAGGTGTGAATGAGGGCTTGTTGGGCTTGCTGGGGGTTCTAGGTTGTTGTTTCTGGCAGCTTGGTGACCTGCCTGGGATTAGGAGGAGTTTGCTGGCATTGGAATGGTGGAGACAGATTTGGTTAGTGGAGAATGGGCTCCATCAGAATTCGGATGGAGTGGAGAGTGAGTGCCAGTCCGTTTTGGTTGTCATGACAGCATGAGTCTCTGTGATGATGAGGCTGAAAGAAAGGTAGCAGGTGTCTGCATTGGCTAGAATTCTCAAGGCCGCTGTATGTTCTTTAAAAAATATCCCCATGCGTTGTTTTAAGAGGCAAACACACAGTGTTTTTTTATATACCTTGGCTTTTTACTACATTGAGTACTGTCTAGTTATATGTTTTTGATAAAAGAGGCAAGTTTTTTTTTTGACATGCATGAATGTTGCTAGTTTATGTCATTCTAGCTGCCCAACTCACACTCATATGAATACTAACAATAAGATATTGCACTGTCATTTAAGTCAGTTAGGGAGTTTCTGTGCTCCATCAATTAATTAGGCTACACTAACACTAACATCAGTGTTTACAAGCCCAAGAAGAGCATGTCTTATTCAAACCGTTTTTGATTTGATGGCAAATCAGTTAGTTTTCATTGTGGAGGTAAGAGTTGCTTATTTGTTATCTTTTAGTTTATTAAAACCAGATTGACCAGTGAAACTTGAGGGGAAATAATCTGGTTTTAACCACAAACAAGGATTTCTTGGAAGTGAGGTTTGTTTTCGATTTAATACTGTACAAGTGAGCCGCCCTGTTGTTTCACGCTGATTGAAGACAGAAGGCTTTATCAAAGACATGCAGAGACCAAATGTTCAAGCTTAACGGAAGAGCTGCATTAACCTAGTGTTTCACAAACAAGGCAGCCCAGACCAGACGGGCCCAGGTTCTGTGTTGAATTGCAAAGTATTTCTCATATTAAGTCTAAGCTTTATCCAGCCCTTGGCACAGTATGCCTGTAGCATCTGCAGTGCTCTTTGTATTTATTTACATACATAATGCTGCCATACTTGCTGTTGTCACTGCTATGTTGACATTGAGCAAAATAGCAGAAAGCTCAGTTGAAATTAACACATGATCTCAGTGTTAGTCAGCATGTTAATTCCTCTAGACACAATTGGCCTTCTCTCTTGTATAAAGTCCATAAGCAGTTTTGTCAGAAGTTAAATTACACATGCTTACTGAATAGAATAAAATTAAATTAATGATTATTGTTAGAAGATCAAACCAAGTGGACCTTTTGAGCTAGAGTGGAAGTAAGGTACACTCTCTTTTCAAAGCCAAAGACCATACCCCAGACGTATGGTACTTGTCTCTTTTTCAGCTATTGTGCGTCACTTAGCCTCAGTGTCAGTTTGCAAGTCTCTGATGGGATCGGCAAGATGGTTTTTATGTGTGCATGTGTGTATGTGTGTGTGTTCTGTGGTGGTCTGCGGCTGCATGGCCTGAGTGATGAAAGGAGCAGGATGTGAAGAATGTGAGAAGTGACACATCTGATAACCTATAAATAGCACGTCTGAGCGCCTGGGCCTGGGCCAGGAGCATCAGCCGCAATATGTGTGTATCTGTGTGTGTGTGTGTGTGTGTGTGTGTGTGTGTGTGTGTATATGTCAGTGCTTCTTCTAGGACCCCTATTGGGCTTTTCACAGAGTCGCTAGGGAGTGGGTGTGTCCCAAGGGACCTCCTGGCGACATTCATCTTCATCTTACACCGGCTCTTGAAATTGCCCACCCATGTCCCCCCCTGGTGTGATGTGAACCCACCCGGGAATGTTGACTGACTGGGCACTTGTAGATTCCTCTAATGAGTCACTGCATTGTGTGAGTGGTTAAATTCTTCATGTTGCTGCTATGAAACCTGCAGTTGACTTCATAGTGGCTCTGCTATGACATCACTCGATGTAAAGATACTAGAGCAATTAATTAACATTTTTTGGACTTGTACCCTTACATTAGCAGTGCATGTAAGTTTCATCTGCCCGCAAAATAAATGCAAAGTGCAGGTCTGTTACTATACTATCATTTGAAACCTTTGGCAACTGTGAGCAGTCAGACTGTATGCCCAAAATAACTGAGGCTAGTCTATAGGCTAGCCATACTTAGGTTTATTGAAGTGTTTACTTCACCTTTGATATCAAGTATGTGCAAACACTGTAAGTTGTGTCAGATAATGCTATGCCTGTTATTGCTCATTGGCCTCTGTGAGGAAGGTTATAAGGTTTAAGGACACCTGACATTGGGCACGGAGATGCAATTTCCCCTGACACCCATGATGCTGTGTTTATCCAAGGCAGTGAAAAAAGGAAAGCACCGTGACACAAACCTCTTGAATGAGGCAGGGACTTGGCAGTCTGACTTCTAAGAGGCTTAACATATTTTATCAATACACACATACCTCACATTCACACTGGAAAATTGAATCAGACCAGTAAAGTAGGAAAGGAGCACACAAAAATTCCCCGTTTGGTTTGAATGTAAATCATGGACTTCTCTTTGATCTTGATTAGCCTGCCTGCCTCTCTCTGAGCCAAGCCGAGGATGACCTCAGCTTTGATAGCAGCCAAGGACCAACTACTCTCTCCATTATTAAACAATAATGTATGTCTCATGTTTGTCTTATATAATAATTATTTGTTTCTGGCTACTCAAGCCAAGACAGTAAAGGTCACTCTAACTCTCAAGTGTGCACTCCTGAGCCAGCCAATACATTCAATCCCAAGTTCTTCACGGAAACACATGAAAAGGGCATCTCCTCTGAAATAATTTCTTAGGGTATTGTCTTGGCTGTGCTGAATTAGTAGCCTGCCTGAAGTGGTGAGAGGGGGCAGTGGTGGCTTCCTCCTGATTCAGAGAGATGAGCTGTCAGCTTCTCCTTCAACGACAGGCTGCTAATACAGCCACAACTCCACCCTGGGGCCCATGCAGCAAGCAGACCACTATTTAACTTACAATGGTTATTGTCCGAGTTGCAGTGACACAGTCACTTTGGTTCCCAGTGCTCCTTTAATGTGTGGTTTGAGTGGGTGTGATAAAGATTTGGTTTCAGATAGGATGATTAGTGTAACAGCAAGGTCTGGAATTCACTCCTGTGTCTGTGTAGGCAGAAACAGAATTGTTACACTAATAATCCCTCTATGACTGTTTGTGAAACCCTGCATTTGTAAATCCCTGCACTTTATTAAACGTTTACACGACGGAAACCACTGTTCAGTCTTCTGACACTGCTCAGATAATCAGTATTTAACTTGAGGAGTGATGAGATCTTTTTTCTTGAACGAGCCCCCAACCCTTAGTGCTGTGACATTGCTTTTTCTTTGCCCTGTGGCCTCTCAGTCCGAAAGTAGAATGTAATTGAAATGATGTCTTCAACCTTGCCTTTGGCCATGATGTATCCACATTAAGGTTTACAGCATTTGTTGAGCAGTGCAATTAATCTAGCATTAATCTGGCTCCTAAAAGTCTGTGTGTGTAAGAAGAGTTTATCCTCAACCTCCCAGTTGTTAGATAGCTAGACGGGTGTATTGAAAGTTTCTGGGGGAATGTGGTTAAGGGCTGCCACACATTGAGCTGACGGTCAGATGTCTGATAGCAGCTGGCTGGTCGATGAGCATCCGTAGCTCCAACCTGTCTGGTGTGCACAGCTCAGAGAGCACTAATATAGCACGCACAACATACAGACTTCTAGGGATGTCACCAGCTTTTAAAGATGGGAAGGCTCGGCCCCTTCGCTGTAGGTATGAATGCACATGCTTTGTACACACCAAAAAATGTTTGTCATACTTAAACAGGCTACATTGGTTTATAAGTTATAGAGCATTTACCAGGGACTGAATTTACCAGGACTCATTTCCTCTACCTTCTGTCTTTCCTCTCCTAACTCCCCTGAATAGGCCTACTTTTCTTTTTCAAATTTTTCATATATAGCCTAAATAATGTGGTCATTGACTTATTGAGGCTATACGTGTGACATATAATTTATAAAAATGTATAAAAAAATTATTCATCACAGCAACAAGTGACTAGCATCATTGGAAAGCTGAGCCGTTTCACATGATGTGTGGATGTTATCTAGTGACATCTATGCATCCTGTTGTAAATTAAGAATTTTTTTTACCATATAGGCTACACATGCAACTCAAAGTGACCCAAAAGGACATGGTATCAGAGCTTGTTCTTTGGTGTCAGCTCAGTCTGTAGCAGACTTTGAAATGACATGGACTTAGCATCTCTCTGGGCCTTTGTACTTACTCTTGTGAATGCTATTTCTGTGGCGATATATTCAAGGGGATATACAGTATTTAAATAGTTTATCCCGTAAGTGAATGTCTTGCAGGAAGCAGATTCCAGATTTTCTGAAGATATGTCACACACAGATGTGTAATTGAGTGGATCTTTGTTCAGAATAGCAATGTGTTGAGTCATTTCAGGAATGCAGTTTAAAAAAAGGAATAACCTGACCCTGAGTTACCATGAGGTCTTCTGGCACATCACTGGATGACTTCATTTCACTTGCCTGTTTATCAGAGCAAAAGGCAACATGCTGAGTAAGAAATTTCCTGCATAGCAATTGATACCATGGCTTCCTGACAAATGAAAGAGGGAAGGCGCTGAGCAGTGAAAGGGGTTGTGTGTGCAAGGGAGAGCAGTGCAGATAGCTGAAATCCTGCTGAAAGGGTTTGGAACTCAGAGTGTTAGTCCGCTGAGATAATATATTATTGGCGCTGTTAGCGTCCCCATATTTTTTGGCACACATTGCTCTCTCTATTCCTGAATGTTTTCTGCTGGTCAGCAACATCGAGGGCCCATTTACAGGAGAACTACTATTTTGAGATTCCATTTACATTCAGCCATTCTACCCTTCAGTGGTGATGTGACTTCATTGCCGACTTTATCATTCCTGGTAGAAGTTTTGCTGTGCCTTCTGCATTACACACCTTTGCCAGTAGTCTGTTTGGTTTATGTTGATTGCATGCACCTCTCCACTCAGCATTACACTATGTAGTACTGGTCAATATTGTGCAGGCATGGGTTATTTAGGGTAATTAAAAACAAACAAAAATACTTTGTTGGGCATATTTTTCACCACAAAGCTGTTTAACTTCCTTGCCATGATAACAAAACAGATGTAATCAGTATTCTCAAGGGTTTCCCTATGAACAGTGACTTTCTTAGTGCTTGAACTCTCAGAACGCATTCTATTTACCTAGTACCATTTTGCCCAGTAGTGCTAATGAAAATGACTGGTTTTCAGACATTTGCTAAGTTCAAGTGTGGAGGAGTTAATTATATTTATGCATGTTTCTGATTGATGCAAAATGCCCTGTGGATCCACTTTGCATGCCAAACAGCTGTGAAGGAGTCTTTTAAAAGAGAAGTAATCCCTTTGTGCATGTTTGTTAGCGGTTATCACCCAAGCGTGTTGGCTTTAAAGGGAATATCTAATATTGTTCAACAATCAGCTTTAAAAAAACACCAATTACATAAGTAATTTCTGTTGTCTTGAGAGTGAAGATTTCCTTTTTTGTGTAGAGGGCACTTTTCTTTGAAGTCTGTCATTTGGGAAATTCATTAAGTCTCTTCAAAGATAAGACATTTTTTGAAGGATTGGTGACATTTGAAACGGAAAGCTTAAAGTATATATTGATTAAAAACCACCCACAGTTATTTGCTTTGGATGATGGCCAGTGACGATAACCCTTTTGCACGTGTGGGTCTAAAAATCATATTGTGTAAAATACTCCATCAACACTTCCACAGTGCGTTCCATATTGAGAAGGGCTGGCTCAATCTCACAGTTCATTACTTGTGTTGCTTGTATACATCATCACTAATAATACCAATCACTGATGACCTAGTTTGAAAGCTGAACAGCCCCTGGATACCGGCCAAATGATTGTGTAATTAGATAAATAAATGACATTAAATCAGAGAAGAAGAGCCAGGACAAGGAGATAATGGCCTTTGAGGGCTACAGGTTCAGACATGCTATCAGTCCATTTGAAGTGTGACATAAACATCAGCAGTTCAGCCCTTGTAGCTTAAATAGGAATGGCAGTTGTTTGCAGCCCTTTGGTCCTCTGACAAGTTAGATTGCTATTAATCTCATGACATGTAAGTACAACAACAACAACAATCAAAGGACAACAAAATTCATCATTGTCAGGTAGAGATAACAGGTAATCCCCCTGAGTTTGTTACAGCAGTGAATAATAAATATTTATAAAACATATTTGATACGCCAGACAAATTTAATGTGTTTCAAAGAATGAACATGACCAAACAAAGATGATGAACACATAGCTAAGGATGTGCTTAGACAACTAAAATAGACCTATGTAGAATAACATTTAAAGATGTTAATGTTTATTACTTAATTTTAAAACAAAATAAATTAATTAAAATAGTTTTTCAACATCCATTCAATTATATTTGCTTAGCAGATTCCTCTGTAAAATTGGTTTGAGTTGATGTTTAATCACTGGGGGAATTTGGGGAAGCAATAAAAAAAAAAAAAGGTTTGTAAAACTGGTTGCACATAGTAGATATTTAAAGGAATACCAAGCAGAATTTATAGGTTAATTCCCAGCTCCGTAGTCACTTAGATAGTTACATGGCTCATCATGAAGGCTCTTTCGGCACCCTCTATCGCTTGATCACGCAGTTACAAGCACTTGTAGTTTGAAAACGCGGGTCGTGTTAAACGAAACTTAAACTGAATGAAACTTAAATTGCATTTGTTAACTTGTCAATCAACATAATTCCATGTCAGTGATCACTGGTTCTTGTTCTTTGGTTTGCAAACAAATATACATTAATTGTTGAGAATGTACAATGCTAGCTCTGGAGGTAAAAAATCACAGGCTTACCTGGTACCGCTTTAAGTATGTTTTTTATTGTAATTTTTCAGTACTGAATATCAAGGAGAACTCACTGCAGACCTTGTGATTTGTGGATGCATGTTTATGCTCAGTTAGACCTAAAAGCTGACATGATACTGAGAATACTGAGAAAGCAACTAGTCTTTGGGAGTGTTTAATTTGCAGTCATTTGCAGTGTTGAATGTTTCAACGGTAAATTTCTTTCTGCTGTTCCCTTTTATGTCCTTAGCTTACTGGGATCATTTATTCTTATTCTTTCACACAAGTTAGACAACACTTGTGAGTTTATTTCTGTTGTGAATGTGGACAGATCAGGAATGTCAGGAGTGAAGTATTGGAAATAGTGAAAAAGCATGTTTGTCATCATCTGGACCTGATGTGAGTGAAGATCATGGACACACTTTGCAACTCCGACACATGTGCAAACTGTGCATTGGTTTTCCAGCATGATACCCCTATCTCCCTGTAGAATGGATCATTTTGCATTTTGAGGTTGACAAGCGACACTGTAATGAGCAGCTCATGGCATTTAGTGGTGTCAATAGAGACACAATGCTGATAATACAAATCTGGCAGTCTTGCTGAGTCGATACAACACACTGTTGTGTAAAAATCATTGGCTCTTGGTGAGTTTGAGTAGCAATCTGTCTGGGTGCAGACCAAAATCTTTTAATACAACTGTAATTCACAGCTTATGTCTACTACATCTCTTACATGTGGAACCTATGAGGTGTTGTATTTAACATTAGATCACTAATGACTAAGAAAAAAATACTTTTTTGAACATGAAGAGAAAAACTGCTTATTAGACAAAGTGCAGGCTGAGCTCTTTGAAGCCCCCCTAATAAGGTGTATCGAATGGAATGTTTGGCAGAAAGTGCCCTTGTGGATATTGAATTCTCCTTGCGTTACCTGTGTTTTATGCCTCCTATTCCCAGTTATACTTTGAGCATGGTAATAACAGAACTTAACAGTCAGTAAGCACCATTGATAAGCACTATGAAATCCATCTTCTGTTTAAATGACTCCAGCAGCACAAACCCAGAGTACCTCTTGTGTGATTCTTCTCTGCCAGCAGTGTGTCTGTATGTAAATAGATCAATTTTGTCCATTTTTAAACACAGCTCTGACAGTTTCTGACTACCTTACTCCTTACATTCCTATAGTCCTTCATGTTTGAGTTTTGCCTGTTTCTGACTACCTTACTCCTTACATTCCTATAGTCCTTCATGTTTGAGTTTTGTCTGTTTCTGACTAACTTACTCCTTACATTCCTATAGTCCTTCATGTTTGAGTTTTGCCTTTGCCTTTTCTGCCAATGCAAAGCAACTGGCAACAGCGATTTATTAACAGTTATTTTCTTTCACTTTCATTTAATTATCTACACAACACACATTTAGTGTCTACACAACACACATTTAAACATATCTTTTGAGCCACAAGCCTGTTCATCCATTGTGTTCCCTCTGATGTATTTCTGAAGAGGAAACATAGGCATGGTTGGTGGATTTGTGAGCAGACTGGTGCTTTTCTTCCATCTTTAGGTGTAGACCAACCGAAGCTCCATAATGGATAGGTCTATCTAAGATATTACTTTCAGTTTTTCCAAGAATGTGGAACTCTCTTTCTTCAAGTGTTTTAAGACAAAAAAATATGTACATGTATCTCTCTACATAGTGCTTTGTTAGAAGCAGAGGTGCAGGCAGTTTAATTGAAAACTGTGCAGCATCTGTAAGGAGTAAGTGTAGGCTATTATTTCCGTGCTTCTTAGTACATGAGGCTGTACATAAACAACCATTAACATTTTCATGTGAAAGCAGTGCTCTTTCATGTTGTGCATTTTGGTTGAAAACTAGCTGGTGGAATTTTTTTTTTCTGGCATCAGGAGTATTAATAGTTACTCTGTAAAATAACTGTAAAGTAGATGAAACCAGTAAATGAATAAATATCTCTGGATTGATGACTTTGAAAAACAGTCTTAGATGAACATCTAAAGTGAGGAAAGCCAACATAAAGTGGAATCTATCAAAGCACCAATGTGTGTTTGTGAATGAGTAAGTGGGTATGCGGGTCTGTTTATGTGTGTGTGATGCTGTCTGATCTTTGGACGATAACACGAGAATGAAAATGAGGCGAGATGTACGACACAGCCTCCTACCTCTTGAGTTACATTAGGCAATTATAAATCTGCCTAAACAAGAGTGCACAGACGGATTAAAAATAATATGTGCCTATTGTGTGTGGCTGTTAAATTTCCACACAAGCCTGTTTAGAATATTGAAAACAGACACAAGCTTGTTCAGGGTATTGAAAACATCCCTAACTGATTTGCTTGTCAGCTGTCTCAGCATCAGCTTCCTGTCTAAAAAAGCAAAGAATTTGTCTCTTTTGTGCTGGCCTGTGAACCTGGTGCTACTGCCTGAACCAGTTCTCCGACATGAAACCCTTCAGAGGATGGTCCCCTGGCCCTGCCTGGAGAGACGAGCGGATGGCACAGGAGACTCTGACAGAGATATATGCTGGCTTTAAAAGGCATGGGGAAACGCTGCTGTCCGATGCGCATTTCTCTGCAGACACAGAAATCATTAGTGCTGGAACATTAAGTTCTGGTGGCTTTTGTCTCTAAATTAGTTTCTGATGCAGCAGCAGTGGTGCTCTGTTATCTGCCACCGCTTCTCCCTGAATGTATGCTGTGCCTCTGCCTCTGTGTCGGCAGGAGCCTATAGTGGATCTTAGCTCAGCAGATCTGTTTTTTATTCTTCTCTGCATGTTGGCCTCCTTGACCCATCTCAAGAGAGCATGAGGATTAAGATAAGTTCTCCATTGTTCTTGCCTGGCACAACTCTTAATTCCCATGAACTTGGCTTGCTGGTTGAACAAGCACACACACACACACTCACACATGCATACATATATACACATGCATATATACACACATAAGCACACACTCAGATCCACATCACTCATATATGTACATGTATAAGCTGTACCCTACATATAAGGTGATAAATGTTAGTAAAACTTCAAATTCCAAAGAGATTTCCAAATGATTCTCCAGGAAAACTGAAGCATAGCACCATTCATGGACCTTTTCCACAACTTGAAAGAGGAGGGAATAGGTGATGAACTGAAAGCATTGCATCATGGAATTTACATGTTACGTCATACATTTTACATTGACTGCTTTAGAAGGGGTCCACAAATTCTACATTTAATTTCAAGACATTCCCAGCAAAGGTAGCCTAGAGATCCATTAGGTAGACATATAAGTAAGTATGGAGTGTGTCCTTTTTAAGTGAATAAACATGAAAAATTGAAGAGAGGAGGATAGTATGACAGAACTGCTCATATGGAAAGCTATCATGGACTTAGGTTTGTGCTCAGAGTTTCACAGAAAGTGCCTCCTATTTAAGTTATTTAAATCCATTTTTAGATGGAAACAGTGGTAAACATGGTGGCACTTAGTGGTCCATTCTTAACATCTGTGCTTTCTGTCTTAATGGAGGCTTTTAGGATCTCCACACTTTTTTGTTTAAGATAGTGAAAAGACTATCTACAAGACACAGAGACTGATGCAGTTCCATTTGCTTGCCAACAAAGCGTGATCCAAGGGGAGGAATTAAATCATGTGTTGATGCATGTAAAGTAGCCCATCCATAAGATCACTCTGCACTGGGCTGTGGCAACATCCCTCAGCATGTTTCTCTCAGATAAGGCTCTATCTACAGGCTTGAAGACCCCCCTTCCCCATGGATGCACGCAGGAGGCCACGGCAAGCGGCCTCAGCATCTGTGTGTATGTGTGTGTGTGTGTGTGTGTGTGTGTGGAGTGGGGTGTATCCTGCAGGCATGACCTGTGTTTGAACCAGCAAACCTCTCAGCCTCAGGGCTTCACCTCCAGTCTCCCTGCGTGGTTCCCCATCAGCCCCAACTCTGGTGTCAGGTTCCCCATAAAAGCCTTTCATGTTTTATTTATTCATTTACCGAGTTTGTCACTCGACTTTCAAACCCAAGCCGCTCTGCTAGTTGGGAGCACTCAGACCTGCCTACTGTAATGGTGAGACTTTTTTATACTGTGGTGGTGTGTGGCGAGCAGATCAAAGCCTGTGTCAGGTCCAAGCTTGTCTCCATGCCAGCTGAATGGCTCTTTCATACATGGTGTCCACACGTTGGCATCTGCACAGACCAGGGACAAGCTCACAGAGGGCTGTGTGTGGAAAGGCAGGGTGTGCACCTGACTACCGCCGTTGTGGTGTAGCATTACATGAGTTGCTAGGGTGCCTTAGTGGCCTGGTTTGAATAGACTCCACCTTGAAAACACTCACACATTCAGTCTCATAGTTAGGCAAGAAGAGGAAATGTCAACATTAAGGCACTGTAATACTATAATGCCTTCTACAAGCATTATCTCAATCATGTAGGCCTATCTGATCTTTTAGTCTATGTCTATCTACACTTTTGTACCCGTATAGAGTCAGAAATTAATGGTATATACATTGTGTAGCTTGATTTTTTTGTGGAGAAATACTTTTTTTGTAATGATAGATTAAATGAGGTGGTAAATTTCTTATTTTAATGACTTCCAAAGGTCAGCCATTGCAATGTCATCATTTAATAGAAAAATGAATCTTTTTCAGCCACTGGAAACTCAGCAAGTCATTTCTCTTGGTGCACTTGTGTAGATGTTCCGAATGCTGCACTCTACCCATGTGGAGGCCACAGCTTTATGTGGCACTCCGTCAGGAGGCAGGATTCACAGAAGTTGCTGAGGAATGCAATATTTTGTGATAATCATGTTGAAATTATGAAATCAATCTGTTTTTGTATAGAATGTTTGCTGGATAAGCCAGCCAGGTTTTGCTTTATTAGAACGGGCCCCTGCAGGGGGAATTTGAAATGTTGTAGCAACACAGAAAAGCTCTCAGTATCTTTGTTAGACTTCTGTCGCATTCCCCTTATATTGCTCTTGCATTTCACTCTCAAATGAAACTCTTTTTTTAAATTGACAGCAGACATTGTGGGCAGCAAAGGAAATTCGTGACCTTGATACCGGCTGTGTAACCTTAAGTTCGGACGGTAATGACTTTTAAATTGTCTAGCTGTCATGAAAAAAAACGTTTTCATGGTCCTTTGTAACACTGTTCAAATGTCTAACAAATTTGAAATGCCAAAGGGTCTAGGACTCTTCTCACTATCCTTAGGGAATACACAGCTGGAAAATTTCAAATGGAGTAAAAGTACCTCTGGTACAGTACATCTTAAATACTAAGAGTTCTCATTTTTTGTGGTTTCCTGCTATTTTCCTGCTGCGTTGGAGCAATGAATGTCATGATTAATTTCATGATGGCATTTAGCATACCATTTAGAATTCCTACTAATTCTGTTTGTATTGTTATTGTGAAAAGATAACAAGGGCTATGTAGCAGGCACTGCTTATGTTTGTATTTTATTAAAAGCACTATCCATTTGGTCATCAACTGAAAAGAAACAGCTCCCTTCATATCATTACAGCAATCTGTTAGTTCTTTGGGATTTATATATTAGGGATTAATATATGGCTTGTGTGTGATGTTGCACTGTGGTCTAGATTCAGGGAGTTGTAGAGTTGTATGCTTTTATATACTATACATTAGAGTGCTAAAAAATATGCCTTTGCTCTGTAGCTAACATATTTCATTGACTAAATATGTTTTTGCTTTGAGATGTTTCCGTTGCATGTCAAGAGGATGACCAAGTGTTCCTATGTGTTTGTGCACAGTCAGGGAATAGGGGGACCAGTGGGAGACAGAGTTGGATCAACACATCTGGTCAAACTTCTTATTGCTTCTTCTCTAAGCTAAACCAGGTGTCACATCAACTCACACGGACAGTATAACATGGTGGGCTTTTCAGAGGCATGCTGGAGTTTGTCAGACTTATGCCTCATGTACAAATGTACAAACAGCCCACTAATCACTATCACTAATCAAAATCACTGTGATTTTTTTTTTTGTTTAAATTCTTAGTACATTTCCTACTACATGTACTGTGTAGTAAAAATGTGTAAATTAAATCCAATAGTACTTACCCTGGACTTTATACACTGCATACTGCATATAGTCAATACGCTCAATACATTTACATGCATTGAGTTGAATTATTGTGTTACTCCAGAAAGATTGGACTTTTAAAATGCATATAAACATCTTGAACTAAACTATTACACCCAGATATTGTAATTGAAAGTTAAATAACTCCTGCATAAAAATGTTTAATCAGGTTGAAACTGGACTAGGTTCCCTGCACATGCTGTGTTGTCTGCACTCCGCCCCTTCTTTGAAGCCAGTATCTTCTTGTTTAGGATTTACCATAAAGCCTTCATATGCTTCAGACAGGTTGTGTCAATTTATATATTAATAGAAAAAGTAGAAAGCAATATGGTAGTGAGAAGCTAAGAATTAAGTTTAGCTTTACAGTCATTTTTTGACAAATGCATTATTCCATGCCATGACTGAACTTGAGCTAATTCACTTCTTTTGATGTGAAGCATTATGGCGCAGTCAAATGTTATGCATATCACTGGTTAAGAGTTGAACATGTGAGTATGAACGCATTTTAAGAGAAAGGGCACATGCAGTATGAACAGATATTGTAGTTGACTTGAGTATGTAGTACATAGATCAGGAAATCAAGTCCACTCCCATGCATGTACAGTGTACTCTTGTACAAGAGCAGTAGTCCAGTTGAAAGGTTTACTTAAGCTACATCTATAGTGCACCTAAACTGTATCTAAATAAATGACTGTCACAAGAGCACTATGACAGCATATACAATGTTGTATATCCTACAGATAAAACAACACCATTCTGCCATATGTTTTACTTGGAGTCAAAAATGTGTAACAAGTTGTGGAATGTTATCAATAACATAATGAGACATGTTATGGTAGGTCTAACATCCAGAACCCTAGTGGTTCTAAAATCAGTGTAAACCTTTTGTTACAACATACTGCACATTCTGTACAGTAGGCCACTATATTCTACTGCACAAGGTTTCATAAAATAAACACACAGTGACAAAATGCAACAAATAGGCCTAATCTGTTTATTTTTACCTAGCAAGAATTTTTTTCTGCAACATATAGCAGAGTGGTTGCCAAGCAACATACATTTTGTATGGTTGAGCAGTAGTGTATTGTTGTAATGTGGTGTGTGTGTGTGTTTGTGTGTGTGTGTATTTTTGGACTTTGAATGCAACTCTGACTATCTTAATCAAGAGGTACAACAGTGTGTTTTTGTTGAGATTCTGTTGAGCTCATGTAAATATTGCATTTTCAATATTCAAGATTTTTAATTACTTATTTACAAGTGTAAGAGAGTGAAATTCTTGAGGTTTTTTTGAGTAGATAGACACAGATAGACACAGTTGCAATCACTTATTTTATATCCAGATGCATTTTGGTGTCTAGTACATTCTGCCTCCCCCCATCTCAGATAGCTTCAGTCCCAGACATAGACAGTAACCAGTAAACAGACAGTAAACAGTAACCTGATTACTTAAGATATAAGGCACTTAATTCCAGGATTTGGCATAATCCAAGAACCAGAAATTAGCTTCAGACTCCGGATATAATGATCTACTGGAAACCATGCTGTGAACTGTGTCAGTGTACGGTGTAAATGATGGCAATAATCACAACGAGAAGTAAGGGAAAGAATTTATGTAACATGTAGCATACTGACTTGACCCTGGTGACTAGCGAGCTTGTTGCCTCTCGTTTGTTCTTCTCCCTTAGAAGAGAAGTGTTTTAACCCTCAGACACTGTCAGGACATGGATGAGCTTGTTTCATTGTCTTGCTTTTACGGACATGGATGACTTAAAGTGATTGAGACTGATTCAATAGCCATGATTTCCCTTGGGGCATCCTTCCTTGAAGGAGCCTATTTTTTCCACATTTCACACAAGTATAAATCCTCTTTGAGTATCAGAACAAATGTGCCAAAATGTTGCCTCTTCAACACACCCAGTGTCAATGAAGTGGTATCGGAAGCGGACTGTGGTGTTTTTCTCAGTAGACTGTGCAGAACTGTTGTCAGTTAAGCCTGTGGTGTATTGTGATATATGGCAGTTGTACATTTCTTGAGGTGTTGAAGTGGATACTTCTATGCTAAGTTAATAGGCAGTTATTCTTTTTTACATGCCACTTTAGAATTCAGTGTTATCACTGTTTTGGGACTACTACTCAATGCAAAAAACATTGAGTATATGGCTTGGCTTGCTTACATGATTGTAATATTTTTTTTTCTGATTTTGCTCCACGGTTCTAATCTATTTGGCACTCTATGCACAGTACAGGCCTTCATTACTCTGCGCAACATTCCAACAAACTAGCAAAAATTGGTATCTCATCCATATATCCATATATCCATGTATCCATATCATAATATTGAATTTTTCCACAGTGCTAGTCGTGCGTACTGCTTATTGCAGAGACAAAGTGCCCAATGCCTTATTTAATATAATCAACCACCTGTGCATCAGGGGGAAAATGTCATCCTTTAGATGACAACATATAATTTTGGGACATTTCCTAATGCTTTCAACTTTGAAACCATCCTTAAAATTTAGTTGGAACATGTTTGATCAGTGATGCATCTGATAAGTGATGCGTTTAGAGCCTGTTAATGAAAGTCTGGGTTTTATTGAAGAGACTAGCCATGCCTTAGTCTCATGTGGGTATACAAAGGGTTTAATGATATTTTCAGAAACATTATTCTCTCTGTGATGCAAGGATCTGCCACTAATTGCTGTTTGCTCTGAAGCATGACTTCAGTTCCCTCCCTTCCCCCCTGATCAATGCCAGTGCCACAGCTGACTCTGAAACATTAAACTTGCCAGTCATTCTATGAGAACCAACTCTGATCCATCCGTTCGCGGAAGTGGCTCTTGGCTTTTTTAATCTCTGGTATCAAATCTGCACAAATTTTCTGCGCCGGGAGAGAGAGGGCTTATAATACTTGGCTTATGCTTGCTCTACCCTTTGAATACCAATGTCCGTTCCTCACAACTTCAAATGGAAAAAGCTTCCCTCAACCCTCTACCGCCTACTTTAAATGTCATTGCTATATATTGCTGCTTTCTCTCCCCATCAGTCTTGTGAATACCGATTCTCTTATGGGAGAGAGCAGGGTCATAAAAAGCTTGCATTGTAGGAAAGATATGGCAGTGTATAATATTTATTGGGGGGCACAATGGGTGGTAAATTCACATAATCATTATGAAAGAGTCTATTGTTTTTTTTCTGAACTTTAGAGCAACCTGACTGACTGCTGTCGCACACTATCTGTCCTGATCTTAAAAAGGATCTCCAAACCTTTTAAAGGAAATAGTCTGTAGTCTTTCAAGAGAGGCACCCTTGTAGAACTCAAAAATCACAACAAATAAAGCTAAAGTATTTACACTAGGTACATGGCTACATTAGTGCCATAGGCACACCATCCACATATACTGTACTGTCTGATTAGCACCCTTGCACCTCATATAGAGTCCCTGTGAGTTTCTTTTCTGTCTTCTGATTTTATCCGTTGTATACCACTGTTGCAGGTTCACCCCAGTACATGTGAACTTGTTTACAAGCCAAAAGATAGGAACCAGCAATGCTAATTTCTGAAGGTAAACATGAACATGAACAATAAACATGATTTCACTTGCATGCATCAGACTGATAACAATGAACATGAACAATAAACATGCTTTCACTTGCATGCATCGGGCCGGCGATGGTAACATGTTCTCTGTTCCTAGGTAGTTTTCCATCAGATGACTTTAAAGCTGTCATATTAAGGTTAAAAAACTTGTATCAGATTCCTTTATAAAGTCCTGGGAGTGGTTCAGTTTTCAGATGCAACACCTTGGTTTGTGCAATATGAACAAAATATATGATAGAATATGATATTCCAATGAGGGCTCAGTGCAGTTGAATTGGAATGTCCTTGAATTCAGCTGACCACTTGGAGCCAGATGGAGCAATCACTGATGGCCTTTTTTTCATGGGAACGCTCAGTTCCATATGGCCACTTCTTCACTTCTCAGACTTGTCAGTTTGTTTAAAGGGAATTTGGTACTTAGAAATCCTTGCTGTGGCTCATGTAGCTCTAATAATTATCACGACAACTGTAGAGCATATTTAATAGAGCAGTACTTATTTATCTGGAGCAGCACACAGACATACAGGTGCACATAAGGGTGAACTGTGTGACTGGCAGGTCATAGCTCATAACAGTTAGTATGGGGCTGTTAAATCGGGTTGTTAAATTTAACCTTTACTTCTCTCATGAAAAAGGAAAATGTGACTTTAATATCTGTCATGAGTAGTCTTTGCAATCTGGGACAAATGATTAACATTTCACTTTTAATATCTCTTTTATTTTATTTAGTTTTTCCTATAGATTGAACAAATCCGCATCTGAAATAACAATAACCTTTAGACAGAAAGGGTGTAATCTTTCACGTAATTATACCTAATTGTTATTCATAAGTAATTCATCTAAAATTAAGAGGCATGTGAGTTCTAACTTGCCCAATTAATTAATGTTCCACAAGGAAAAATCTGATACATTAACTGGGAGTTCATTTAGCACAGAAGTGATTTCATCAGCTTTAGAGTGCATCAGTGTACTTACCAGTGCACTGTAAGTTAATGACTGAAAACAATAGAATAATTTGTGTGTTTATCAGTAAATGTGTCCACTGTAGAAAACATGTAGGTCTTAAACAATCCTTGTGCATCTGAGCCGAGTCTCAGTTATGTGTTTGTTCTCCCATCAGCGATAGGCGACATCAGATACTGGTACTTCAAGGCACAAGTACCACCTTGTCCCACTGTTTCCTTGCTGTCTGCAGTTAAAATAGAGCACTGTTGCCTGGGCTACAGGGGAAATGGACTTCTCCAAAATAACTTCCACTGGGATCATTGGAGAGTACACTGTATTTTGAACAAAAGCCTTTAAGATAGGATTCATTTGGAAAAAAAAGAAAAGCAAAAACAATTATGGAATGAGTTGTGGTGTACATGACCTTGCAGTATCTTTTGTAACATGGCTTACACTGAAACGGTCTGAAGAAAATTGTAGGAACACAACATGCTCAATGATATGTACATCGTTATGTCAGATTTGTGTTTCTATTGTAATTGGGTGATCACTGTTAAGCATTAGTGCCCAGGAAGCAATCTCTCTCTCTCTCTCTCTCTATCTATCTATCTATCTATCTATCTATTTCTGTCCCAGGTTCTCTATGCAGTACAATGTTTCATTTAATGTGCATGTCCACCTATTTTGTATTTGAAAACTCTCTGATCCATATACCTACAAACTCAGCATTCCTGTGCATGCAATCACGCAGATGAGCATTACTGTCTGAAAACCTGTCAAGTTTAATATCAGGCTATCATAGTGCTTTCATGTGACAGTCTCTCAGTCTTTCAGTCTGTCAAGGAAGTTCTGAACCTGAGGGCGGAACAAGGAGATGGCTTGACAGCACTGACAATTGTATTGATTACTTACTTTGTCAGAGCTTGTGAAAATTTGTGACATTGAGGTGATATTTTTTTGCCTCGAGTGATGTCGTGTCAACTTGTAGAGCAGTGATATGATGATGTGATGAGTTATGTTCTCACAGATGAGTAATCAGCGGCTAGTAAAATGAGTGCATTAAAAGGTTCTCCTCCTGAGACTCAAGCCTCTAAACTAAAATGGAATGGACTCATTCTTTCAACTTCATCTCCTTGGTAGCACAAGGTTGATGCCCGCCCCACTTTTCCTCTATTATAGTTTTACAGAAACAGGTGAGTCTTTCTCATTCTTGCCTTGTTTTACCTCAGATTCTTTCTATAAAGTCCCTTTAACCCAATTGCCTAATTTACACATGCTTTCTCCTTGAAAATGTGGCATTGGCTGTTTATGCAGAATTGTTTGAGATTCCATCTGTTACCATTTAGATGAGCAGCTCACAAAGTTTCTGCCTCAGTTAAAGGTTGGCTGGTGGGAACTCGATCATCAACCACAAGAACAACAACAAAAAAAATCCAATCTGTTATACTGGCAGGGTGTAAAAAGGACAAGGCATGTTATTTTGTCCATCTGATTCCCCATTACTCACTGTTGGAGGATCCTCAGGGATTTTTTGAGGAAAAAGAAAGGATGCAGAACAGTTTTTATACATCTTTACTTTAGTCAGTCAGGGCCATGATGTATTGTCTGTTTCTTGCTCTCTCTTTCTTTTTCTCTCTCCCTCACAAACAGCCTCTCAAGAGATTATACAAAATGAGCACACTTAAAAGCATTTGCGCACGCACACACACACACACACACACACACACACACACACACACACACACCACACAGAATTATTAACTCGCATGCATATGCACATGTGAGTGTTCAGGCAATGAAAATGTATATGTAGGAAGGTGGTAAATCAATAAATGCCTCCACAAGCAGCAGGGACATGCATTCATATACCATGCATTTGAAATGAGATTAATTGTCCAGTGGGATGGCTTCCCTGTTTCATAGGTGAGACACCACACTGATTTTTGATGGATAGGATGTTTCTTCTGCCTTCCATAAACAAAGTCATTGCCCTGTGTGTATTTAAATCAGATTCCAAATTGAATGGCGGGCGGCTGGTCAGGCAGATGGGCGCCGCGCTGCGAGAGTTTATTGCCTAGGTGTGCGTGGCTGAGCTGGAAAGTGTGGAGCGCATGCTGCTTCTGCCTGAGCCACAGAGGAGACATGGCTGGAAATTGCTTGCAGACAGTTACGCCGAATACGTTGCAGTATCAGTGGGTCATGACTGCCATGAAGAAAATGAACAAGCTTTCATGTTTTTGTTTTTGTCCTGTGCCAGACAAGACTATCTGTGCTTCTCTGTGAACTAATCAGCAGTCTAACAGGTGTATTTGAGGGAAGCGTGTGAAAACTTTGCTCAACATATTGCAATCTAATTAGGTGTTAGAGCTGGGTTTAACTCAAGGTCATCTGCTATCTTGAAATTATACACTGTGGTTTAATGGGAACAGCTTGACTTTCATTCTGTGATTAAAGCCTCCAGCTGCTGTATGCAACACTCTTGCAGGCTCCATCCTTTCCTTTCTTCCCCGTTCATCTCCAGATCTCCCCCACCCCTCAGTGCCTGAAAGCTGATGCCACAACAAACATGGCCATAAAAGTGCCTGCACTCTTGAAAAGCGCAATAATTTTTTTTTCTTGTGAACATCTCTCATATGCGCAGTTCTGCTTTGGCAGCTCACCAGTCTGTTTGCCACAGCGTTGGTGAGGTGGCCTAATCACATTAGTACTTTAGTGCAGGAGTGGGCCTGCGGGTAGCTGGTGTGAGATGAACTTCATGTGTTGACCCTGCTGAGATGAGTGATGAAGACCCACGGAGGATCTGACATTTGTCAGGCACAAAATCCTCCCTCTCCCCCTTCCTCTGTAAACATTTTTAACCAAAATTAGTTTTGATCTAACTCTCACAGCAGGTTTCCACTCTCCCATGATCATTTTAATTGGAGGTAAATCAGTCAGGAGAGAAATTAGTGTTTTTTTTTCTGGTAAACAGATGAATTTCTTCTTGATGTTGATACAGCAGGGTTTCAGCTTTGGCATGCCGTTTCACTGAAGCTTATTCTCAGACCTTGATTTCTGTGATTCCACACAGCCTACACTATTTTTATAAAGTTGGGTTTAATCACAGGACGTGGTGAATGGTCCTCAGCCTTTTGTGACTGTAGTGTCCGAGAATGTGTTACACAAGAGAAGGAGATTTTAGAAGAAGTCACAGAGTAGGTCCAAGTAGTTTAGAGCTGTCCCAATAATTATGACTGAAGGACATTGTGTACATTTACATTTATCAGACACTTTTATCCAAAGCATTATACATTTTTTGTTCAGGGCCAGTCTCCCCTACAATGGTGGTAGCTGGGATTTGAATCCACAACTTTTCAGGGTACTTTGCACACTAGCCAGGTTCCTTGACCGCTACGCTACCACTGCCCACTGCTGTGTATTGCCGCAGTAATTACCAGGGGCGTTTCTAGCCTTCAAGTGTAGCCTGGTCTTAGCCCAGACCAGATGAGGCCTAATTTCAAGTACTAGCAAAGAATATTTTTCCAAATAAAAAAGGGGTAATGTATAATAGCCTATTAGACTCGCAGATAGACTATGGCAGTCTAAAATGATCATTTATTTGGGCTGATTTTATGCTTTAAAAGCTTTACATTTTGTATTCTTTTCAACTGAAATTATGTTTCATAGATCATTGGCATAGGCCTTCTAATGGCAAAAAGGCCAAAAAGTGTATTTTAGGTGACAGCCATAACACCAATTAAATGCCAGGTAGGCTATTTGTATGAATGATTAGCCTATTGAATTCGAGGATCTACTAGAATGTACACAGTGTTTCAGTAACACTATGCTTCTGTCACACACATGGAATTGCCTATGCAGTAAATGCTGCTGTATTGGATGCTGTATTGGGTAATTGTGTACTGTCACTTAAAGAAAATTCAACTAATGTTACATTTTGACTTTGGTAAAGGTTTGAGTTCAGTTGAGTTGCGTTGAGTTAAGGTATAGGCCTATAGGCCTACTCCATACATTTGCTTGAAAATAAGCCTCTTTCTAATCAGTAGGGAAGGCCTACCTCTACGCAAGTGTGTGAGTTTTGTTTGTGCAGCTTTGTGACAAAGCACAAAAAGACGATTCAATCAAACACCGCCTACAGCCTAGGAAACCAGAAACTATTGATAGTTTTTTGCTTGGAAGTTTTTGTATAATCTGAACTGTCGGGAGGTAGCCTAAAACAGCCAAAAAAGATAGCTTAATAAAAGCATGCATCCACATTCCATTTCCATGGGCTATCTGTGCAATTTCATCAAGACAACATTAAACTGAAATAGGCCTATTGGCTACATTTAGCTATTAATTTTCCTGGTAAAACTCTGGTCCTTCTACCCATGCTGTCCGAGGGAGCCGGAGTGCCTGAACTGTTGGGTTTTTGCTTGTTATAGCCAATGCGGTGCGCCTGTCAGTCGAACAACAGAGGAGGCACAACATTCAGATCAACAGTGCATGAAACAGGGAATACTTCCATAGACTTATATGCTATTCATAACACAAAAGAGTTTGCTGTTGTGGTGTGGTAAAGAAATTTAGGCCTTCTTGCCATGTCATTTCTCTGTGTGCTATGTACATTCTTATATAATCAAAAATGCTTAGGCCAAGTGTGTGTTTCTTCTCCAGTGCCAGGGCTGGTTGAGTTGTCAGTCCAGAGTTCAGTAATGTCAATCACTCCAACTTTGAGAAGTGCATTAATTTATTTCTACACCCCTCTCATCATCTGTTCTATCGGCTACAATATTGATGTGTCCACAACCTAATAATGGATGATGAAGATCTCTTGCTAATTTGGGTACCTTTTGATAAAAGTGGTGATCACTGTTCCTGATGAAAAGCCATATATATAACAATATAACAGTTATATACAGTTGTAAACAGTTTTCGTGCTTTGACTGAGTGATGCTAGCTATTTTTCTCCCAAGAGCTCACTGATTCTTGTTGCCTGGTCCACAAGGTGACAGCCATTGATATGTTTGCTAATCTCACACTCAGGCAAAAAGTGAGAACCATTAAGGCTGAGTTAATTTCTCATTACACAACTTTGCAGGGTCACAACTCGTCGTGACGGCTATTCGATGAGCAGGTGAAAAGCTGATTCCTGAGAAACTGCCGCAGAGGTTAATTCAATTCTCTCTCTTGTCATGGGCTTACAGAGCTCCCCCCAAGTAGGTTTTCATCTTCCTCCATCGGTAAAGTTACTTCCAATTTAAGATCCATCTGTAGTGCAGGATTTCAATTTCTGACCCAGTGAAGCCGAAAGACACTCTGGTGAGTCCCTATATCCCAGCATGGGCTACTGCTATGTGACCTTCTTCCTGACTTGGCATAATCTGCCAACAGGGCTGTGAGATGACTACCTTTTCTATTCTGCCACTGTCATTCGTCTCTAAGCTGATGATTTCCAGAGGAGATTGTTGAAGAGTTCAGGAAAGATAATGCTCCGTAAGGTGACTGTGACATTTCTTTTTTTATATCATTGTCTGGGCACCTTCCCTCTATCAGTTCCATCCCCACCAAGCATTACAGTGTAAACAAAAGTGCAAGAGTCTGCATCCTAGGTGAAGTGATAGTCAAAGCGTTGCCTCGTTGTCACAGTGTCCTGCAGATGTATCCTGGGCCTGACACCAAATAAATCTTCATGGTATTTGTTTTTGTTTTTGTTCTTGGTAAAAGGCCAGGACTTGAATCACGCAGCTCATTTCTGAGGACAACAACAGTGAGATCCATCAGATTGGGCCACCACTGAACCGAGCCCTGTGGAGTCAATCTTCAAAAAAATTGCTTTTGACATCTACATGAAGAACTCCCAAGGCTCTACATCTCAATATAGACTCAGGGACTGCTGGTTGATCTAAATCACTCAGGAATCACATCTCGCTCGTTGCATTCCATGCTTGCCACAAATAAGGTGCTCACAGAGGCCTTGGGTTAAACCTGCTGTGTAGTGGGGATAGAGTGTGAAACCTGAATTCATGTGAAACCTGCCACCATAGAAATGGGAGCAGCACAGCCAAGATCCAAATACTGCTACAAGGAGACAGAGATTTCTCTTCTTTTATACCTGAAACAACACACACTCGTTCAGTATCACCCTTGTAGACATAGCAGTAAAATAAATAACTAAAGTAGTAATGTGGTATGCATCTTTGGCCTATTTGTAACATGTTGAAACAGTTTGTTGTCTGGCTCTGCTGTGAGCACTGCTGTGTCATTGATGTTCTGCTGAATCATATCCAGTCATTATTCACATTAAAATTCATGTCCTGTGGCACCCATTTTGTCATGTATTGACATTTATCCAAAGTAAGCATCAGGCTCTTTGTTTTGTGTGGCTGCAGTAATCATCTGTTTGGGGTGCTCCACTTGGAGGATGACTTTCACAGTCAGTGAGTTTCCTGCATTTGTTTGTTTGCAACAGTAGTAATGTTTGTTACTGGGTACATTTACACCATTCACAGAATTAAGTGATTTATAGTGAACCGATGAGGCTTTTTGCATGGATAAGCAATATTAGCCAACACTTGCTAGACAAATAGAATTTGTATTGTGGAACTATACATGTTTTTATACAAGAATCTTGAGATTTCTTCACCTGAAACACCTTTTTGTTGTGTCTGTTGTGCATGGAAGTCCGGTCTTGTGTAATTGTCACTGTTGCATGTTGCAGAAGGGATTCATTACATCTTGCCATCCCTTTACTTAAGGCTGTCTGTCTCTCCCAATTAGCTGCCTTGGCTTGACTGGAAGAGCTGGAAATTTGTCTTTAAAGGAGAGGACTTTGCTTTCAACCTGTCAGCGCTGTCAGTCTTGCTGTTCGTTACTGGAGCCATATTGGAGGAGTCTCCAGCGGCACTTAGGTGCTCACAATGCAAGTCAATTTGCTCACCTTGCTTTCAGAGGTGGTGAGGAATTTAAAATAGATGATTAGACAGTCAGACGGCCATTTTGCACTGAATTGTGATGAATTAAAATCTTCAAAGATAAATTACAAGTACAACATGCATTATCTTGAAAATGAAATTCTGTCTGTATATTTCTGTTCATCTGTTTGTAATCACTTCTTGAAATGACAGACTCAAAATTACAGATTGAAAACTGTTTGCGTTTCAACACCACTTTTAGTGTAATGGATTCAGCAAGCAATAGCATGCCAATTCATTCCTGACTCGGGTTAATTTCTCATGCAGGTAGGCCTGCATGGGCAGCCATATCTCCCAACACCTTTTGTGTACACTTTCATCTGTTCTCCCGTATAGCCCCAGCAGGGCAGCAGCATGTTCCACCAAATGAGATTTTTGCTGGATGAATGCAAGGTGTATAAACATGGCTTGATAGACATCAAAAGACTAAGAGTGCATGGCTAGAGGTTAAATCTCTCAATCTGCTTTTTATCACTGCCTTCAAAGGAAGACTTTTTCTTGCTGAAGGACCTGGTGGGATGAGCCAACACACCTCTCTCTCTCTGACTTGAGAGGGACCTGCACACAAAAAAAGACATTCATTCTTCAGGTGGACCCTCCCTGGTGGAACAAATGAAAAGCATCTATGAATATGTATACTGTGTTCATCCCTGAAAAGGATACAGCATTTGATCTGGCCTCTGCTCTGCACTGCATTCAATGTTCTGTGCAGCAAGCATCACTCTATTTCTGATTTCTTTTCTAAATGTAGTGTCCCCTTATTCTTCTCTTCTGTCTCTGATATGTTTCTTCCTGATTGAAGATTTACATTCAATTTCATTCCCATTCAAAGCCCACTACCTTAGTGTCTCTATTTCCTCTAGCTCTTTGGTACAACCAGCACCATGAAATCTATAGGCATGGATGCCATATGCTACAGTATTAAATCTCTGGGGCAAGCAAGCTCCTATCAGGATTCATCAGGACTTTGTACTAATGATCACTGCATACTGTGTGTGTGACTGAATGCAAGGCAGATGGGAGCGTGCCTCGGAGCACCAAACTAACCGACACATTGCATATGTGTTTGTGTTTTAATATTTATTTGTGCACAAAAGTACAGTGGTGTACGTGCATGTTGGGATACTTACTGTCATGCTGACATTGACTGGATTCACAACCTTTGCTCTATCTCTTTGGCTCCACATAAACCATTCTTTTTTTTTCAAGAATAGTTTTTATCCATTCTTATCTGCACCTGGGTTCACACTATTTTGCTTTAGCTCTCTGAATGTGTAATTTGGATACATCTCGCCCAGTCCCTTTGCTAAAGCACCTGCTCCAAGACAATATTCTTCACAATTACAGATTTTATTTCCTTGAACACAACAGGTACTAACCTTTGAGTTTCAATTCCACCTTCTTGATTAGGTTGGCACACACACAGCCAAACTCACTCTGGTATATACACACTGATTGAAGAGCATTTCTTCCCTGTATTTTTTTAGGTATTATGGGAGCCTTATCAGTTGTTGGTTAAAAACGGATCATGGCATTTTTTTATTCTTGCCACTGTTTTTGTACGTCCATGTTGTGCTCATGCTGTAAGTTCACCAAATCATCAAATAGATTATCAGCAGGGTATTTCTGACTGCAAACTAAATCTACAGATTAATGTTCAATAAGATCAGATCCATTCTGTTTATTAGTGGACCCCCAAAACCTAGGAATTGTATGAGTATTGATTAGAAAGTTACAACAGTGCATCCCTCCCTATGTTAAACAAGATATGCATATGTTTTTGTTGCCCTGAAAACAGCTGATATGCCTATTGTGTGTGTGTGTGTGTATATATATATATAACACTGAACTAAGGTTACGCAAACTTGTTGAAATTCAAAGAATAAAGAAAAGATTTGAATCTCTAGATAAATGCAGCTATATTGGTCAGTATTCTCGATACTGATAGTGGAAAAGCATATTGCTGGGCATTGTGGGGCTTTTCTCATGCAGCAAGATCTGCCAAGAGATTAATAGAGTCACAGGCAGACAGAGTGTGTGGGCTTGACTTTGACACTCAGATTCTCTGAAAGATCTGGTTGACCCCCCCTCCTTATAATGTATGGAGGCCTATTTTTATAGTTGTACGTTTAGTTAAAAAGGTAAAAAGGTGAAAGAACAAAAATAATGGTTAAAGGGAGGAAATCCCAAATTAAATACATTGAAGTGGGCTTAAATGGGGCATAGTGGGCTTAATTGGTGCCTTACTGATATTACTCTTAACATGAAAGATGTGTACAGAATCATGCATGAATCCAAATTATAATCTGAACTAAACATACATTTATGAATGAAATTATTATCCATCAAAGTTTGCTTATGTTGGCAGTAGTTTGTGGCACTGTACCTTTTACCCTTAAAAGCACCATTTTTTAAAAATCTAATTCTCCAAAGGGATCAAAGATGTGTTAATGTGTAGATCAATGTCATATCAATTACAAAACATTCATTATGCACACCTTACAAGTTTAATTTTTTGCCAGTGTATCATTCAACAAGGCTTGTGGTGTGACTGACAGATTATCTCTGTGCACTAGTGTATAAAAGTCATCTCTCCAAATTTAGAAAATAGCTTAAAATGACAAAGTATTATGTCCTAATATACAAATATCAAATCAATTACCTCTCATTTTTCATAAAATAAATGGAATTCTGAAGTGGAAGTGGCTCAAAACAGTGAAAAGCTGAAGTTTTTGTGAGTTACTTTGACATCATCTGCAAAGATATCAGGATGTCTGGCTGATGTGATTGATTTGCATGGAGCTAACTGCTGGATTGATTAAGACAATGAGTGGAACAAATTTTTTTTTTCTTTTTGTGAAGTTTAACTTTTGTTACTTGGGTTGAATGGGTACTACCCTTATTCTCTAAATATACATTACATCATCATGAAACATACTGTACATATTCGGCGTAAGCCATTTTCAAATGGTTGCATTTGGGCTAACTGTGAAAGCAAATGCAGGTTTTGTTGTTAGGTTAGACATTTTCATCTTTCATTCTTGGTGTCAGCTGAAGTGGAAGCTGCTCTGTGGCTGGCAAGAGTCCAATTCCAGCCAGAACTTAGCCTACTCCATCTTATTTTTCACATCCGTTAAAAGGCTTTGGACTTGTAGGTGCAATTACAAGTTTGTGTAAGGTGAAGAAATGTTATAAAATGTACCAAGAGGAAATTTTTTGATGCTAATTTATAAAATTGTTTTGGAAACAGTTTACAACTCCATATACTTCTATCTTTTTTTGCCCTGGTGATTGTAATTGAACTTTAGCTGTAAAACTGGTTCCACATAGTTCTGTCTGATGATGCTGACTGCACATTGAGGAAAAGCATTTGTTCATGAGCAAGCACCACTTAATATTTCACTAGATGCCTTTGTTAACGGCTTGCCTGACCTATGAAGAAATTAACTTACAATGATTTTCTGTCTACATCCATATTTCCATACACACATGCATTTGTATTATGGATGTTCTCATAATGGTCTAACTTTATGACTGTGAGTATTCACCATGTTCAGCACTCAGCTGCCAAACAGCTTAGCAGTCAAGGACTGTGCTAATAGCCTGTGCTGATGAGACTGTCTCTCAGCATGATGTACAGTAGTTTGACAGGTGACGGGCATCATGGGTAGTGATCAGACAACTTTTATTCAACACCTAAGTTCACTCCGTAGACCAAGGTTAATTACGCACCTCTAAAAAGGGACTGTTTTCTGTGGCAATTAAGATGCCTTCAATCAGCGAAGGCCCTAATTGGTGTGCCAGCTTTTAAGAGATGTAATTATCTGTGAATCGCTGCAGATTAGGGATAGGCTGCCTACCTTTAACATGAAAATGTACCCTGACAAAGAAGACACATGATGGTCCCTGGGACAGGAGTTTCTAAGGCTGTTCAAGGCTAGAGTCTCATTCACTTGCCTCTGTACATCACTTTTATATTAATGTATTGTTGAGTGTTTGTCAGGCAACTTGTCAGTGTGCTAACAATGCACAGTAACAATATTAGTGCACAACAGTTTATACAGTTTATATTTTGTGATAATTATGTGGCTACTTTTTAACTCAGTTGTTCAGTGCTCATATTTTTTAACCGGTTATACAAAAAGGCTATGAACTAGCGTCTATTTTCTCAATGTAAAAGTGAGTTCTTGGGTTTTTAGATCTCTGAAGGAGGGGATTGTGGTAGTTCTTAAAATTCCAAACCAGCAACACATGGCTATTGTGGAGGTGGTGTTTGTGGGAGTAAATCCCACCATTGGATTGCTCAGTGCACTGATCACAGATTACACAAGGCCCACATCTCAAACATCTCTAACAAAATAGATCAGCAGCTTGTTTCTTGTACATGTGAGATGTACTGTACTGAGCTCCTGAGAACAAAAAAAAACAATTCTAGGCTCAATTTTGTGCTCTTTTCAGTCAACTTCTCTTCACAACTTCAGTGCTGCTTCTCAATGAGGGTTTGTGTGTGTGTGTGTGTGTGTGTGTGTGTGTGTGTGCGTGTGCGTGTGCGTGTGTGTGTGTCTGGGGGGGGGGTCAATCAGAATCTGAGTGTCAAAGTCAAGCCCACACACTCTGTCTGCCTGTGACTCTATTAATCTCTTGGCAGATCTTGCTGCATGAGAAAAGCCCCACAGTGCCCAGCAATATGCCTTTCCACTATCAGTATCTAGAATACTGACCAATATAGCTGCATTTATATAGAGATTCAAATCTTTTCTTTATTCTTTGAATTTCAACAAGTTTGTGTAACCCTAGTTCAGTGTCCATGTTTGCTCTCCCTCCTTTTCAAATTGTTGTATATGTTAACAAATAATCACAGTGACCTCAAAGCAAATAAAAACAAATTTAAAAACATCTGAATACATTTGACTCTGTTTACCTTTTTGTGCACACCTCAGATGGTAGGTTGGTGTGTGATATTTTGTAGTTGTAACTGTAGTACCAAAGATCGTTTGGATAGTTTATCAACCTTGGTATTACCCTCTGCTGATATGTAATTTTCCATTGAATAAGATGCACATCCAAAGCTTTGAGATTGTGTGCTGTAGCTGTGACAAACACTAGTAGAGATATGTTGTGTGTTGGCATTTGTGCGTTTTGAGAATCACTCTCATGTTGTATATCAGTATGGTGCAGCTCTGGCCCAAGTCTGGGGATTCTGCTGTTCCCTATTCTGCATATGGAAGCACAAACACTTTCCCACCATGCTGTGCACAGTGTTGACATGGTATGATAGGAGCACACCGAGATGGTTTAACATTCAGGAGATGTCTGGCGTGATGTACTGTATGTATGACCCTGTGTATGTCTCTGTAATGTGTTTTCAAAAAGCATGTTTGGAAATATATCGCAGTTATCTGAAATTGAAATGGTACAATCACAGACTGCATATCATTACAATGCTGTAGCACAACCTTGCTAAAGAGATGGGGGGTGGAGCTGTGAAGAACAGCAAGTGCTATTCCTCAGCTGGCAAAAGCAGATGGTGCTTATTGTCAGACAGGCTCCTGGGAGTGTCCATGGCCACGTTTGTGGTAGCGGGCAGAGGAATGTCTCTATGGATCTCCAAAATCCATCTGCAGTACATCTCAATCCATGGTTATGACATCGTCTTCTAATCGATCCAGTGGCAGGAGCTATGACCTTGTCCCAGAGGTCAGCTGATGTGAGATCACAGTCCCCACCACCTGTCGTTCCTCCAATCCCCCCACCGCCCACGCACAAAGGCAATCTCCGACAGGCAGGGCGGAGCATGCCCTCTGTATCACCCTCTTCAATTGCTTACCGTGTCTCCCATGAAATCAAATCAACCTGTGGTATAAAACTTTATCTCAATGCTTTTGAGGACAAGGCCCATTAAGTATGCCAGAGTCACGCTGACTGTGATGTGAGATGTTTCAAAATACTAGCACGTTCCAAGGAAAATGTGCCGGCTTCAAATGTTGACATAATTACAGCTGATGCAAGTGATTGTCTGCTTGGTTCCCATGCTGTTACATTTTCCCAAGAAATGTTTCTCATAGAGAGAAAATACTGATTATGTTAATAGCCTGAGTAGGGGGTAAAAAGATTTAAACTGAGAGCCTGGGTGTCATTTTACACCTTAAGAATGTGGCAAGAGCACCTCCTAAATAAAGTGTGCATATTAGTATATACTATGGGTACAGTGGAAATATGCACTCTAAGGTACTGTTCCCAGACCTGCCGTGATTCACAAACATTAACAAAGCATTGGCAAGGACAGAGTGTTTCTCTGTGTCATTTTATCTCTACTGAGAATGATAACAGTGTAAGTCTAAACAAAGACATAACCAAATGAAATATTTTAATTTCAAGATCTGCTTGCTCAGCAGCACAGGGGAATAAATCATGGTTTGAGGAGCTTAGGTATGCTGTGTTTAAACTGGCTGCAAACACAAGTGTGTGGAAGTGTGTATGACCGTGTGTGTGTTTGTGTGTGTGTGTGCGTGTGTAGTGTGTACGTGAGATTTTTAAGGACACGGTATGAAGTGCCACATGTAAAGCTTGACCTAAAGCAACACAGTGCAGTTGAACAATAATTAGCAATAACTACGGTGCTAAGAACTGTTTGTCTGTGGTGGGATTCGACTGCCACACATCAAACAGCTCCAGACGGTGCTGCACTGGGCCATCCCCGGACACCTCAGCCGCAGAGCAGGCGCTGGCTGCTGGCAGGGCTCAGCTTCCAGGGACATGAAAAGGATTGTTCTCTCTTGTTTATCACAGGCCAGCTGGGGAATGTGTGGGCAGACAGCTGTGCACATAAGAGGGCCTAGGGAGCGGCCCATCCCCTACTCCAGTAGGGAGTGGCCCCTGAGAGAGAGACAGAGAGAGAAGAGATGGAGAGTGGGTGTGTCTGTGTGTGTGTGTGTGTGTGTGTGTGTGTGTGTGCGTGCTGTGGTGGGGTATGTTTGCTGTGGGAGGTTTGGAGTTCACAGACAAACTCAGCCAAATGGGAGTTCAGCACAAGTTCATTAGCTGAGGTTGCATTGTTCTAACCCCCCGCCACACACACACACACACATTTGTGATGCACAATCATATTGTCCCCTTTATCAGTGGGTGTCTAACAGATGTGTACGCTGTTGATGCACATGTGCATGCTTCTGCCCCCCTCTTTGAAAAGTCATGCATGAGGTTTGGATTACTCTCTCAGTAGGGTATGTGTTTCCTTCTACTTCTATCAGAACAGCCAGAGAACATAGGCTGAATCATACTCGTTACTTCAGTCATGCTATTTATATATTTTGGGTTGGCCATGACAAAGACGTGGGAATATACATGCACAGCCACACTTGGACTCCATTAGTAATTACGTTGTGTTTAGTATGTTAACCTCTGAACTCCACAAGGTCAACATTCCATTTCTATTTATTGAAAGTAAGAGAGCAGAATGACAGGGCAAGATTTTAGTTTAGATTTGAGTAGGAGGAATGTAAAAACTGTAACATGAAGACAGGTGAGCATACGAATGAATGTGCACAAAATAACAACATTGGTTGCTTGGCCATGCTTGATGTGGAACACTTGGTTTAAACATTTTTGGAAGGGACAATTTACAATTGAGGTCAAAATAACCAAAAGAAATCAGTGTGGTGTCTCTGAACTCAATCAATCAGAATCAGAAGTGTTGGCAGCATGATAGTGCTACTGCAGTTGGATACTTGTGGCACTGGGCCTGTGGCCTCGTTCCTACAGACTAATCACTGCCACGCTGGTATCCTCTACAAGTCCACTCTCACTCATGGGGCCTAAGTGCACAGCTCCTTATTTCAAAAACGTCTGTTGCTAATTGAAATAGAATTTGTTGTGCAAAATCTAGTCAGTGTCCTTTGCACGTCCAAGTACAGAGCTGTTGAGGAGTTTCAACCTGAGTCTCCCTAACCCGATTCTCCCTCATACATATGTGACATTCATTGTTGAACCATGTTGTATTTTTTGTTGTTCTTATCTGTTCTCTTTCTTTTCCTTCCTCCCTGCCTGCTCTCTTTCTCGCTGCTGTGGGATGAATGATTTCTGCTTCAGGTAAGGCACATGTGTCTTCAGTTATGCACCAGGCCCTTGAACTATCTGTAGTTTGTCTTAATATAGATGTTTCATATGGTCTTGATTATGTCCAGATGTTGTGGTAAGTGCTCATCTCTTGAAGTGATTAGTGTCAGCATCTTCTCTCTCAACCACACAAAAGTAGAACCAGAGCGTTTTGATCTCCGATCTTAAATATGTCAGTTAAAACCTATTAATTACAAAAAGAAAAATGTCCTTTTGGAAAATGCTGGAATCTGGTATCTGAGAATATACTTGCAAGCCCCCAAAATAATTTTGTTGCAGTGAACCTATGCTGGATAATGCATTAAATATTGGGACAATATTATTCAGTTTTGCTTGTGCAATACACAGAAGAATTAGTGGTAGAATTGCAAATGTAAAAAATTCAAGATGTTCTCATCTTGTTTCCCTTTGCTAAGAGGCAGAAGAAAGATTCATGAATAAAATGGCTCCAGTCCAGGGCTATTGAATTTGGACTTAGCCAGGTCTCTTCCTGCTTCAACCCCACTCCTTTGTCTTGCATTAGCTATATTGGAGAACCAAGGTAGAGCTTTACTTGCTTGGACTTGAACAAGGCACACACTTGCACAATACAAGTGCAGGGCTGTCTGTGCCAAGTTGTTAAAACTATACTACCTAATTTATTGACCGTTTTAACGATTACACCTCCTCCACCGTTAGCCTCTCAGAGGCTAAATGGACCTTTCGCATTCCACCACTCCTGGCTCATGTCTTCAGACTCCACTACACAGAAAGTCTGTTTATATGTATGTGTGTGTGTGTGTGTGTGTGCGTGTGTGTGCTCACAGTAGATATAACTGCCCTGTCAGATCGTGTATCTCGGGATGCCACTGCAGTGTAAAGACCTCAATGGGAAACCTGTGCTCTCTTAGTGTTTTCATTTTTGGATTTGGGTATGGTGGTGAGAACAGGGGTGGGTGGAGGTGAGATTGTGGGCTTTTTTAAAGGGTTTATGACTCTTCCCTCTCCCAGCCGCCTGTCATGAGCACAGGCAGGGATAATTTAAAAATCCATAGCCAGCCTCAGTGCCACAGCTCCCTAACAGGTTTTTCACTTACCTTAGCCAAGGCCCGCTTCGCTTGCTTAATTCCGCCTGGGAGCCGTGGGTCTAGGCTCTGGTGATATGCGTGTGTGTGTGTGTGTGTGTCACCACCACTACTCCACCCCACCTTCTACCTTTTTGCCCCTTCCCTACTCTTTCTGCTCATCTACTCTCAGCTCCTCTCCTCCCCTGTCTCTCCCTTTTTCTGTCATCCGTCCCTCTCTCTCTCCTGGGCTGGCCCCTACCTGTGCGAGGTTGAGCCGGGCGGGATGCATGGAAATGAGTCAGCAGGAGTGAGGGCTCCCGAGGGCTTTGGCCGACTGACAGGATGACAGAGAGGAGCTGACGGTGCCCATCCATTTCGGCTCTTAGCAGCGCCGCGACCCGCACCACACAATTACCAATTCCATCAAATAGATTTACCTTGCTTGTGTGTGTGTGTGTGTGTGTGTGTGTGTGTGTGTGTGTGATTGAGTGTGTGTGATTGAGTGTGTGTGATTGCGTGTGTGTTTGTTTCTCTCTTTCTCTTTCCATCTCTCATTTGCTGGAGAGATGAAACTGCAGTTGTACAGAACAAAGGGAGTGAGGGAGCAAGAAGCATGAAGAGAAAAAAGGGGAGAAGAAATCGCTTCTCAGAAAGGTCTTTCACTGCCTCTTGGTGACCCAGTGAAAGATTTGTTAAAGTCTTAACATTCCTAGCAGTCTCCTTATGTCGAGGGATTGTAACAAGATGTGATAGAGTTCTAGAACAAGTGTCGCAGGGCTGCTCTGATAGCCACCTGCACAGAGGCCTCCTTTGAACCACTCATGTTATACCGCTGACAGGACAATACGGGTCAATAAAAAGCAAATGGTAAATGTTTACTTGTTGGCCCGATAGGCTTAAAGGAGAATTTGTGTAAAGGTGGAGAGGTTTTTCATCAAATGTTTTAACCGCTGCAATGAGGCAGTTCACTTGACAAACTTAAATACCGCATATTCGCTTTAAAAAAACCTTAAACACTGCATATTCTCTTAAAAAACTTAAACACTGCATATTCTTTCAGTCACCCTTGTTTTGCTGCAGAATTTCATCTTGAGACCTTGAAATATTACCACAGCAAAATATCAAGTGAACCACCCAAGCAGAAGTTCCTCACTGAATTGGAACAAGCTTTATGAGACATGTGACTAAACCAGCGTGAAACTTGCCATGCCACTCAAAATCAGTGTCAGACCCGGAACAGAAGAGGTCCAGGTGTCTGTAGTGTGGTGTAGCCACTTCCTCTGCACATCAGGGAACTGTTTTGAAGTGATATGGCTTAGCTGCCTGTTAAACTCTGGTGGAGAGAGGCAGGCTTCCCTTCAGCCCCCTTTATAGGGATTGCAGGGATTCCACGTGGCTCTATGCATATGCATGAACTTCCCATTAACCCTCACCCCACACACACACACATACACTATGAGGAATGGTTTAGTTACTTCCAGTTATTTGTGGCTGCAGTCTGTTTGAATTGCCTCAGTCCCTGACCTCCCAGCATTGTCACATTGCAGTGAATGGAAGTGGAGGTAAAATGGCAGAAATAAATGAGCCTTTGGCTGCCGGATGCTCGTTCCTTCACCATCGAAAGCAAATGAAAGTGCAGATGCTGCCAACTACATCACAAGTCAGTCACTTCCTTTCCCAGCATGGTGGAATTCTGTGGGCTGGGCACAGTGGAAGAGTTGAAATAGCTCCTTTCAGAACACCTGCTCTGATGTCATCTTGGGAGCTGCAACTTCAGCGATGCAATGATTAACACCGTTAAGCCATTTTTGCATTAGCTCTCACCCAAGTGATTGTGATGGGTCTCAGTGGCAAACGCAACACTCAGGATAAAGATAGCATCTCTCTATTAGCATGTGGAAGATTTGCGCAAGGCGTGACATGTCAGGCTTGATGTGCGAGACATAATCATGCTTTGTTTCTGATGACAGCCAGCTCATCATTCACTTGATTTTGCTCCTGAGGAAAGTCATGCCATCCCAACCTCTTGGAAAAAAGAGTTCTAAGTGACAAGCCATTTTCAGATGCAGATTGGAGCTGATTATTGATTATTCCGGTGACAAGATCTGTTCCAGATTTTCCACTGAGTTCACACTGTTCAAGAGGAAGTAGAATTGTGACAATCTTGCAGATTCGGTGTCATGGGGGCAGAGTTTGTGCTGAATTTAAGTGTATCACAGATCACAGGAGAAACATTTGTTGTTTAAAGCCACTGTTAGAACAAGGCTAAATGTGTTGAAGCAGCTAGACTTAAGACTATACTGTTCTTAGATGCTAAACTGAACTGATTATTCACTTACTTTTAATCAGTATGTGTTTTATATATATAAAATATAAATCAACATCATAATTAATTTAATTAGATTTCATTTATTCTATTAGACTCATAGTACCAGCCCTTGAAAAATACCTTATTTATTCTCAATAATTTAAATTGCCCTTTTTGTTAAGTCCAAATGTCCACCACCTCTGTACTACCCATAAAAGGTTTTTTGTTCTTATTCTGTAGAGAACATCCTAGAAAAGGGTTTTCTGGTGGGGACACCACAGGTGAATAAGGTGTTTCTCGCCTGAGGCTGGATTATAGGGCAGGAGGATGACAAAATGATCCATTCCTTGCTCTGGAGTTAGACCCTTTCTCCCTTTTTCCTGGTCTTGTCGGTGGGTTATATGTTTCCCTGGAGTCCCAGTTATTTGTAAAGCCTACCGTGGTGGCACTGGAGTAATTCAGCCTAGTTAATCACAGAATCGATGAAGTGTCATGCACAGACTTCCTGTTATAAGCTCTTTTTTACACTTTTCATCATCTTAGTACCAACAGAAATAGCTTTTTTCCTGTGGTGCAAGCTCATCATCCCATCCCATGGTTCAGTCAGCGGCACACCTGAGGACTGAGATTGAGAAGCCTCCTGAGAAGACCTGAGCTTCTCCAACCTTCACCATATTGTCCACAGGCAGGACAACATGAGTCAGTTGTGGCCTCCAGAGAATGTTTGATAATTAAAACACTGTGGTAGTTGGCATATGCCTATATATATATATATATATATATATGTATATATGTATGGCATATGCCGGTCAGCCTCCTCTTTATTAGTCTTCAGCCACAGCATAACATGTACAAAACTAAAGCTGGCTATTCAGTTTGTTGCTTGAAATATTTGTTTTCTCAATTGAAGATCACATGCACAGGCCACCCAAGCCTCACTGCATGAATTTGACCACTTCACTTGGAGTCGTTTTTCAGCACCATGTGTCTTCTGAGTCATTAGGTGCAGTGGGAGTGTCTGGGTCACAGCACGCTAGATCAAACAGCAGCAATGATTCATCCCCTCGTCTGATCGTCTCATCTCCCAGCTAGGCCTCTGCTGCCAGAGCACAGTGGGCCACCACACTAGTACTTATGGATGACCACAGAAGCCTCATCTGAGGCAACGCTTTTAGCTTGAATTATATATTTTTTGTCACTACTTGTTTGTAACTTGTTTGTGACTCAGAGTGATGCAAAATGCATTAGGAATGTAATAGTCGTAATCATGCAGAACAAATTAAGCTAAACAAATTATCTATCATTACATTCATTCTCGCTGCAGCTGCTTTTATCCAAATAATCTTCTGTGTACATGTGATTAGGACATGTAGCCCTTCTGGTGTGAACTCATGAACCCTCCTCAAAAGGCATTGTGCACTGTGGACCTACTGTCATTTGCTCTATCAAAACGTGAGTTGAGTTGAGCACCATACTTTGAGGCTTGAAACTGTGATGTTACGTCATTAACTGAGGATTTCAGTCTTCACCTCACCCCCAGCAAACACACAGACCCAAAATGAGCCACTAATTAACACGGGGTTGCATAATTCCACAATCTCCAGAATCTAATGTCTTTCACTCTGATTCCTTATACTACTGTGCTCTTTGATTGATATCCAGTGGGCAATCAGGGAGACAGGGTACAGGCATGATGACAATCAATGTGTTCAATGAATGAAACTTTATTCTCTAACAATGGATCAACTGTCAAATTAAACTTTTATGCCCTTGCATTGTTAAGAATCGTCATGATCTAAATTAAACTAAATGAGAAGAAATTAATGTAACCTTGGACCAAAATTTAAGTTTTAACTTGTTTAAGTTCTAACATGTTTATTAAAAAAGTAAAGAGTTTCCTGGGCAACCAGCTGTAAAGCAAGATTTTCCTCTGTATTTCTGCCACTTTGTTTGATAGCCTTAATTTGACAATTGTAATTAACAGCATGTTTGTCTCAGCATATAAAGAGTTGGACAGCAACTCTGATTACTGCTTTAAGAGTTTCAACTCTTTTAATATCCATTCACTCAAAATGTATCTGTTGCTCTAAACAGATTGATACCTGCAAAATGATGCTATAATGCTCAAATAATAACACTAATTGATAGCATAAAAGATTATTATAATAGTAAGCTGAGACATGATGAGGTTATATTTAATAAAAGAACACTAAAATAATTTGCTTACAATACAGGTGCCATTTTTGAGGGAATGAAAAAATATGTTTTTCATGTTCTCTGAGGGATAGAAACAGCTGCATAACATGATTCTTGGTTTCCATTTGAACAAATTGATGGCAATTTAAAAATTTCAAAAGATAGTTTTTTTTCATTCAGAAATGCCTTTAAAATACTCTCTTTTCATTGTTCCTTTTGAAAGGCCTTTGAGCTAAAACTGACAAAAAAAAGAGGCGAACATTAAATATTCATGGGCTCACCCTCATTAAAAAGTATCTGTGGTGTCAGCCACACAGGGCTCTATTTTTGGATAAGAGCAGTGCCTGGCTGTTTATTTCGTTGCGGCTGTCTCTCCTCCCTACCTCCCAGACCTTCCATAGGCACGCTCCCTCACTTTTTGATGTCGGGGAAACAGTCACACAAGTTTTGTCGGTACTTGTCAGAATCCAGCCTTAGTGAAGCCTTTGGAGGACTGTGCTGAGACCTCACATCTAGTGGCTCAGCAGCTCTCACCAATTCAAAAGCAGACATGTAAGCTCCATCAAATGTATGGAGAGAGAGAATAAAAGGAAGAGAAAAGAGTCTGTCTGAAGCTAATGAAGGTGAAAAGCTTATGAACCTGGCTTTGCTAGAAGCAAGATTTCCAGGCTGACAGACTATGTTTGATTTTGTGGGCAAGTGTGTGTATGTGTATATCTGTGTGTGTGCGTGTGCGTGTGTGTGTGTGTGTGTGTGTTTCGTTTATACAATATATAGCAGTATGTGCGTATATAATACGTGAGCTCAGAGAGGGTTAACATACAGTTGAGATTTGGCTGTTGTTTTTGAGAGCATTGTCACTCTCCTTCTGGATGCCTTTGTGTGCACACTGTTTTAAGACTTCTGATGTCAAGCCATTTCAAAACATTCTTTTTCCTGAGCAGCGTGCAGGAGACAGCAGGGAGACATGGGGAGCTGGCGTCACTGCCGCTTAAGCTAATATTTTTTTGTCCCTGCACCATCACGCTCATTATAAACTCCTGTGGAGGTGAAATGAGTGATCCTGTCATATTTACCTTTACTCTTCTCTTTTTCTGCTGCACGGCATGCGGCTTCTCTCTGTGGGCAGAACTGTGGTGGCACGTATTCAAATGCACAGCCTGTTCCCCTGGCACACACAACTGAAAGGCTTGCCATGCTCAAATAGATGAGCATATGTCTCTCAGCTGTGTCACAAGCTAATTGAATTAAAAGATGTCAGTGCAAACTACAGCAGAGACAATCTGGGTTGAGATGTAAGGAAAAAAATCTGGGTTGATATGAGAGGGAGAAAAAACTTTCTTTTAATTATGTTTTAAAGTACAAACTAATTAATGATAGTAATTAAATATGTGTCTTACCCACATGAGAACAACTGATTAAGTATGATGTGTTCTGTTTTGAAATGTTAAGGTTATAATTTAACAAATCTCATTAAACCTGAAGGGATGAAGAAACCTTTCGGCTGTTTATACACAAGAAATGACATTGTTAATCCATCTGCATTTTTGCATCTTGTAACATTATTTTCAACATTCTGCACTGACAGCATTTCACCTGAACTCCTTGAGTGATGACCTTCTTTTCTGTGAATGTCTCTGAATGGACTTGTGTGGTGATGATTTCCTGAGAGTGCTGATCAGCAAGGGGGCTTTGAAGTGGGCTAGATTTCTAAGGCAGG
The DNA here is from genome assembly GCA_015244755.2 of Tenualosa ilisha. Classification (NCBI taxonomy): domain Eukaryota; kingdom Metazoa; phylum Chordata; class Actinopteri; order Clupeiformes; family Clupeidae; genus Tenualosa; species Tenualosa ilisha. The sequence continues at coordinate 3,290,939 of PYXC01000584.1, forward strand.
ATGTCTGTTAGCCGATTAGCCTTTACGAGGATTCCCCTTCTATGAGGTCAGCCTCCTCCTCTGAGCAGATAACACTTTTTGTGAGACACCTCAGAGTCCTTTTTGCTCTTGTTTCATTGAAAAACCCCCATGACTTTTTCAGTAGTGGCCACAGCCCGGGTTTTTTGCAACATTTCCTTCCTGGCTTTCTTCTGCTTCTCATGGTCAAAACGTATGAATGCAGCAAGGACAGAGCAAAGGGAGGAGTGGAAAAAGAGGGGTGAAAGTTGTCAGGAAACTGCTGAAATCAACACATTTCTCTTTTTTCCCCCTCCGCCTCCTGTCTCCCCCTCACTGCTGTCCTTTTTCCGGTATGTTCTTATCATTGCCTTGCCTTCCTCCAGGCGAGTGTGAAAGGCCCCATGGGCTCCAAGCTTTAGTGTTCTCTGTGATGTTTCCTCTCATTTGCCCTCTCTATGGTCTGTCAATGGAGCCCCCCTCAGCCTGCGAGTGAAGGGGAAAGGATGTGATGTTGTAATTAATGAGGCTGGAGAGGAGGGTCGGGCAGCCGGGCCCTCCTTTAACGCAGGTGTCATGGGGCCACCCCATGGGGGAGAACAGGGGTAATATAGTATTCAATTAAGACTTGTGGTGTGATCTGACAGGCACCCAGTTGGGGGCTGACATTGCTCTAACCAGACACTTACACACGGCTCAGAAACTACAACTCAAAGCAAAAGTGCACACAAGCCTCTTGTCGAAAGGAAAAAAAATGGAATGACCACTGTGATATCTAGACGGTCAGGAATTAATTCTCATTCCACCTCTCCTGCCCTGAGGAAAATTAAAAAATATCTGCACTCTGCTCCTAACCTAGATTCCTAACTATCTCAGCTACCAACTTAGTTCTCTTTCCTGTCCTAGAGGACCTGATATTCCTTTTTTGATACAAAGGTCCATCTGATCGCCCTCCCTGAAGATTACATTTTTTAACAGCCATGAAGAGAAAAATTTAAAGCAGTAGCTACCAAAGAACTGACATGGCTGATGTGCTTTATTCTATCCCTTTTATTTCCAAGACATGCTGTATACACCAGACATCTTAGAAGTCTTAGCAAAAAAAGGTTGGCTATGTTGAACAAACTGAATATATAACAACCGTTCTGTCTACTTTCTGTCTGTTTTTTTTACAACTGATTAATACTGAAGGATAACTTTATGCCTTTGCAAATGTCAAAAATCACATTCATTCAGTCATTCCTCTCATGGTTTGGGAATATTTTGAAGTGCCTGGACATATGGGCTCTTCTGCCCATGCTTGGGTCAGCCAGCCATGTGTTGCCTCTTCCCAGCGGTCTTTCTTTTGCCTGGAGGAGGTGGTCCAAATACTCCCCAGCATCCCCTCTCCTGTCTCCAAGGATATCATTCTAAGATGACGGCCCGTGGATGCAGGAGGAGCACCAGCTGTGTGGCTCCCAGGCAACTGTACCCCCAGCATCAGCAGAAGCAGTGCTATGGTGCTGACAGCTCAAATCTTCCCCCTCTTGCCCAGGTGGGATTTCTTCTCCACAGCCCTGGCATTTGGGAGCACTCATTTTCAGTGGGAGATTAAAATGTCTCAGTGACGATATTCAAATAGACACCACTGGTGAAATGAGTCAAGGAGGTAGAGCCTTCAGTCTGGCTTTTGAAAATGCTTTAGGTGCTCTTGACTCTTTATTTTCCAGAAATACAATGTCTTGGATTTGTAATTTCTAGTTCACTTGATCAGATTGTTTAAGGTTGAGCGATTGGTATAAACATTTTTGGCCAAGGTCCTAGAATGCCAGCAGGGGAGGTCACGTGCGATCACATGATATGGATAAGAGGGAATGACCTTAGTTCTACTCGTGAAATGCAGGAGGTAGGGGAGGTGGAGGGAAGCTTAGAAACGCCAGGGTGCATGTTGTATTGGGTAGGTAAGGAGGGTAAGTCTCCTACAAACTGAAGTGGGTTGAGTGATGACTGTCAATCAATTCCTTTGGGCTCCTTGTGAATTATGTCATAACAAACAACATTAACGTGACAACGAAATGAGGCTAGCTTTCTAAACTGGTTGAACAAAGCCTGAACTAGCAATCTGAGGAACATCGAGCCTACCATACTTCACAAAATTGAATATGCCACCTCAACACAGTGATGTTCCACAGGAAATGTGTGATCTGGCTTACATTGTTGCTAATGTTCTAACAAGCCAGTTCTCTGTACATTTGGTCAATTATCTGTAGGGCCCTCTCCACAGCAGCATACAAGCGTAATAACAGGATGACAAGTGACAGGTGCTTAGAGTCAGTTCTATTTTTGTTTGCGCTGCTTAGTAAAACCCTTTGTTTATTATCAAATGCTTTTCAATCAGTTTTGAGTGAAAGATTTTGGAAATGATGTGTGTGGGATAGGAAGGGTCAGAAAACTCATGTCAGCGCCAGTGTGCAGAGCCCTTAACTACAGCTTTTATGGATGATCCTCTATGGGCAAAAGCATCATCTTCAGTAGCTTTAATCAGCACTCATTGCTTGTGTAGCTCATGTTGAAGTAGTCCAGTGTAAGGCCTTCCTCTTAAATTAGTATGCTCTGCCAGTGGACAGCACCAGTGTGTGGGCCTAATCATGGTGGGCTGCTCTAGTCACTTACCAGCACCTCTGGCATGAGAATGAAATGTGCTATTTGAGTTTTACAAGTGGGAATCAATCAAGTAATCAGTTTTTTAACCGACACAAGTGTAACTAATCTGACATCTCTTTCTCCCCTAACCCCGGGGGTGATTACAGACCAGCATACACCTGTGATGAAAGAAAATTGCTGGCCTATCATATCCATAACAGCTTATTTAGGTGGGTGTGCAATGAAAATCTTATAAATTCACTCTATTATTCTGCATAGTCCCACGTTCCTGGCACCAGAAATAACAGGTCATGTTTAATACCTGACAGTGCACATATTCCCCATGCCATTTGAGCTAAAGAGAATAATGAGACAAATCGTCTGAGGGAAGCTTATTACTCAACTCCTCAATCTCAGCTGAACAGATCCTGCCTTTTTGGGCACTCACAGCCCTTCCCCCCAACCCACATTTGCCTAATGCAATTCATAGCGGCTATTTATCATGAGGATCAGTTTATTAGAGAGATATTAGTGCTGCTGTTGGTTGCGCACATGTTGAACATAAATGCACTATCACTGCAGCTGTGACTATGGCCAGGCATTGTGCTCATTGCAGTACATTCCGTACGTGCAGTGTGAGAGAGCGACTGGTGAGACTTCAAGTGCATATGAGGAAATTGCTTTTTCGCCTGTATTCAGGGTATAATGTGCTACTCACACAGACAGACCACCATTGTCAGGATTTCTTTCTCTCTGCAGCGAGATTAAAAAAAAAAACAGCGGAGAAAAAGTCTTTATTAAAAATGTCATTTTTGCATTTTATGGATATGAGAAATTAGCAGCAGTATGTTGATTGTAATCTTTGACTTCATAAACTTTATCTGCTTGTCTCTTCTTTTTATTCTTCTTTCACAAGATCACAACTTTGCAGCCTCCAACTGAAATCCAACTTGCTGTATCTGAAGACTCCACAGTCCAAGCACTTACCGCTTGTCCATTTCTGTAATGGCTACTTCTGCCCAATCTTCTCTAAATATCAGCAGACACCAGAAGGCCATGGAATGTAACAGTGTATATAATGTGTATATAATATCATTATAATTCTTTTGGCACCTTAAAAAAATTTTGTATGTCTGAAGGGCAGTGTTCCTATAGTGTAAATGTAAACACACAAAACACACAACACACACATACCTCACAAGCTGAAACCACTGAAGCAGTGGAGCTTGGGTCTCAATGGGTGTTTCAATTATTTTTCGCATCCTTGCACCATGCAATCACTTGTCCCTCGAAATCAGATCCACTGTACTACACGCCCAGTCCCCTTCAGTGCTCTTGTTCCTACAGCTCATCTAGATAAAACAAGAGGATTTGGCTTTTCTTTTCTTCTTTCATTCCCTCTCTCTTGCTTTGTGTCTCTCTCATATTTACTAGAGGGCTGAAGGGAGGAATAGTCTTGTCTCTTATTTGTCATGGCCGACTTCTAGAGGCTGAGCATACTGCAGGTGTAACTCAGGCCCTTCCCAAGACAGATTGTTTCCCCCTGTGCTGGTGAGTTATTGCAAGGGACCACATTTCTGTCAACAGCCCTCAGCTCAGGGACCAACCAATCATAATCTAATCTCGTGAATGGGTGCACTGGTGTGGGTGATTGAAATTGTTTATTGTGCGTGGCACAACATTTCAACTCCTGATTAAAAGAAAATATACATGGAGCCTTAATATTGACCTGTGCACTTTGTTAAACTGTTCATCTTTAAAAGTGCAAGTGATTACTGAGAAATAACATTTTTAAAGCAGCTTTGGAAAAAAGGTAAATATGGCATTATCAATACCAGCTTTATCCAAGTAAAATAATTTTAGTTGTTACTCTTGTTAAAATCCATGATAAGAAGAAAACTAGTGACACAAAGCACATTATTGAGGGTAATGTTGCTGTTGACAGCTGGGTACATTGCAGTAAGGGATCAAGGGACACGTTCAAGGACCTACCATTATTTCAAGTAGGACCTCCAACCTTACTTCAGCTTCGCCTGTAATACTCCTTGTGAAAACAATAGGCGCTGAGACCCCACATAAAGACAGTAATACACCAGTGTGGAAATGTCAGGGTGGTAGGTGTTGATGTACTGTAAACAAATGCTGTGTGGTTTATTTTTAGTCAGTATTTTGCGTTCTAGTGGATTGAGATTTAGCCACCCTGCTCATGCCGAGCTCCTGTGATACACAGGATTTGTTTGGCGTCTGGGCCTTTAGCGCATGTGAGCACTCAAAATGCTCTTATTGCACAGAGGCCTTGGTTATTGAAATTGCAGTTTTGTTCACAGCCCTTGGTTATTGACGAGATTGGTCCCTCGGGGCATTTTTTGATTTGTGTCTGAAAAGCTGTGTTGCCACTGGCATCTTCCCTGTATCCCCCTATTAAGAACTAAAAGGACTGTATGTTTTTTCATGGTCACGTTCAGCCCAATGCTCTAATGAGGAATGGCAAGTATCCTCACTTATCCCCACTTCTGCACATGTGAACCTTGTAGAAATGTCAAGAGCCTCCTGTTTGACTGCCTTTTGCTTTTTCCCATAAATGTTTTTTTCAGCATTTGGGTGGAAGCCTTTGATCAAACATGTCAGAACAGATTTTTTTTTCTCGAGAAAACAGAAGGCCTGAGTATAGCTTCTCTGTAGACTTTGCATGTCAGTCTTGAGAGATTTTTGCTGCCAAAAGTATATGTTAAGCCAAACCAAGCAAAATGAATTCAATGAATTCACATAACCACAGAGCTGCCAACTTTTCCGAAAACCTTAGAGTGAGATTTGGTGGGGAGCATGCAGCCACACAAGATGGGGGCTGGTAGTGTGTGGGAACATTGTAATTAATTTGATTTCTTACATGTGTCTCCCTGCGTTCTGGTGTGTTCTGGGGCATCCTGATGGAGATGGACAATACATACATTCTGTATAGTGAAAACATTTTGATATGGGTACACTCTCCTGCTTATTTTAATATAATGTCAGAGTTAAGAGTTTTGTGAACTGTTGACCAAGACAAATGGGTGTAACATTGCAGAATGTTGTAGGAAATGTATTATAGGCTACATTCTAGCTCAATTTTCTTGTGAACTGTTTATCACAGCAACAATTAACGAGCATCACTGTGTTGCTCAGATTGTGATATGTTAAATGCAATAGTCTTAATATAACCCACCAGAAACACTCTCACTCACTCACAACACATGACACCTAACTAACCATCAGCTTGAAATTGTAGCATGCTCAGCTACTCTCTATGGCTCCCCATCTCTCTCTCTCTTACTCATTCATTTTAGCAATCCAATTTATGACATTGGAGTTGAATGGATTTTTTTTTCCAAAGAGCAGAGCAATAAGAGGACTGATAACTGGACATAATTGTCCTTTGAAAATCTTGTCTTACAGGCACTTTCTAGATCCATAACCTTTCCCATATACTTGAATGTAAGTCAATGGCAGTTGTCAGATCTAAACAGACTCCATTTCAGGTGTTTAGGTGGTGTGGAACCCACTACACAATGTGAGGTTCAGGAAGGAGTCATATTTTTGCACTAATCTGATAGACTAAATATAGTTTAGACAGCAGCCCTCTCAGAGAAGCCTACCAGTCCTTGCTGCTAAATACCATCTACTTTGATCTGTCACAAAAGTACATAATCAATATGACAAAAGCTTCCTTATGAATTATTAGTTTAGTGACAGTAAAAAGCAATAGAAACTTCTATGTAATCACTCATCACTGGGTGAAAATCTTTTAGATGAATGAGTTGTACACCAGAGAAATCTGTCAAAATCAAAAACCTTTGCTTTTGTCAAATGCAATCAAGATTATTTTGCATAGTATTTTCAGCTAATCCATGGAAAAGCCATATGCAGTTTTACTTTTCTTAGTCGCTCATTTTACTTGCACAGTGAAATATGTCTCCCGCTTAATTAGATTTCTTCAACAGACTATTAGGTTCAGATTCAGGTTGCTTTATTTGTACCCATAATAAGTACATTTGGCCTTCATCCCTAGATACACCTCATCCATCCTAATATGTGTATTAAAGACAACTAAGACAACAACCCATACTGATTGTACTCAGAAGTTCAGTCATCTCGAAAACATGCATAGGCTAAGTAAAATAAAATCACAAGAAACCATCAATCAGTTAGAATAAATTAATGAATAGATGAAGTTCAACTATGAAATAAAATCAATCTGACCCCATTTGTTTTATGCAGTCTTACAGCAGTCCTATGTTGCCATCCTGCTGCCGACACCAATGTTCAAATAGACTTGCTCTTTAATCAGACTCTAAAATGCATTGGGGTACATTACAGACACTGTTCAATAATTCACACAGATTGCTTTTTTGCCAAGGTTAGACTGTCATTCCGTACTTCTGCCAGATTTAACAGGCTGCTCCATCACTGTCACATTGGCATTACCTCCAACAATCAAATGTGACAGCTTCCTGAGCACAAAATAAAGCCACATTTTACTGACTCTTACAGGCTGTAAAAATCTCTGATTTATATCTGTTTTACTGAGCTGAACATTGTATCGTTATATATACTTTTTGCTATAAACCGTGACAAGTGAGTCAAAGCTGCGAGGATGTCTCTCCCAATCTTTTCATTGAGTTTTCTTTGTTCGCCTCTGTCTTTAATCTACCTGCAGTGCTGCTGAGTTGAGCTAAGAACAGTGAGTGTCTCAACAGACAAGTCTCCTTTACTGGCCCAAAAAAAGTGGAATTCTTGCTGGCAGGAATAGCGATATGTTGACCAGTGGCTGGAGGTTAGATAGCTTGCATTATTGAAGGGACTCACTGAAGTGGTGGGGCCCGACTCAGAGGCATGGCCATCTCTGGCGAGCTTACTACAGCTGCCACTGTGGCATAGTGCCAGCCTGGGCATGAGATTTGTGCTCATTTAAGAACAAAGTTTTCCAAAGTCCTCAGTGTATCATTAAATGGCATCCTTGTAAAGTAGCCCTTATTGGCAGGCAGGCTCCACTCGCTTTATAAAGTCCTTGATTCCTAGGAGTGTGGCTGTTGCCAAATGACCAAAATTCTGTGATGTTCTGTGACCATTCCTGCATCAACCCAGTCCCAAGGTCACAGCATTTCTCTAGTTGAAAGACTTTAAATTTATCTTGTAGTCATTTTTTACATTTTCTGCACCCCTCATACATAGATATTTTTGTTTAAAATGAAACTTCAATGTGAAATGATAAAGAAACCATAAATGAGCTTCTATTGTTTCTCTTTGTCTTTCCCGTGAGGTCCTTAAAAAAGGCCACTCTAGTCACGGCTAAGGGGAGAAGTGCTGTGACATAGAGCCCAGTGTAGAACTGCTCTGAAATGCAACATGGCATGCGTATGGAAAAGAGGGGGGTTAGGGGGCGCCTTGAGCCCCAGTGTGACCCTTATACATCAGCATATATTCCTGCTGAGCTCGGACAGCTGCCCGCAGCCACAGCAGGTCATCATGCAAAGCAGGCAGATGTGTCGCCCACACTCTGAGTGGCCCCTGCAACAGATCAAATCAGAGCTGACCCAGCCCAGCCATGCGTCAAACACCCAGTGACTGGAACGCCACCTCTGTCCCGTGGCTATGCCCTGTGTGTGTGTGTGTGTGTGTGTGGTGTGTGTGTGGTGTGTGTGTGTGTGTGTGTGTGCGTGCATGCGTGCTCTTGTGTTTAGGCCTGCATACCTTCTCAACCACGTATGTTAGGGCAATGTCTATTGAGCAGACTGTGTTTATGTTAAGGTGTGTGCTGCAGTTGTTGTTGTTGTTGTTGTTGTTGTGTTTTGTTGCTGTGTTTTATGGTGTACTCAAAATCATAGTGTAAAATCATAGTAGCAGCAGACAAACATGGCATAAAAGCAGTCAAGCACTCCTATCAGAGTTAGGCTATCAGAGATATAAGTCACCAGTGCTATGGGTGTTTTATGGGACACATGGTACTATATAGGACTTTATGGGCTTTTTATGGGTGACTATGCTACCAGCACTCTGATACAGGTAGCCTCTTGTGTATCAGTGCTTAACCATAGAGATGCATTGTTCTCCACAATACAACAGGAAAACATTGATACCCTCAGTCCCATGCTGTGGGACTGATGTAGCCTCAAGAGTGTTACTGCTTAACTGCAGATATGTGTCTTTCAAGGTGATACGTTGTTTTTATTTCTTATTGTGGCTAAAGTTCACAGACTTGCACACAATCCCCCTAGGATAGGCTGGATTAAGGCATGATTCAGATCCAAAGCAGTGAAGCCAGCAGAAGCTACAGTTGGAAGAGGTAGAGCTCCCCGGGGAGCTCGGGAGACAACTAGGCCTTACAGTGTTTGCTAATTAGACATGCAAGAAGCCCTCTTGTTTATCTTACTCCATTTGATGGAATGCTGGAATTGACCCAGAGTTACATGCTGGGTTAATCTGAGTGTGTGTGTGTGTGTGTGGTGTGTGTGTGGTCCTGTGTGTGTGTGGTGTGTTTCTGTGGAATTTGTGTTGGACTGTGGTGATATGTGTATGGTATTGAAGGAAGAAAGATGGAAAGACAGAAAGAGAAAAAAAACATAGTGAAGGAGACAGAAAACCTTGGAAAAAAGAGAATGCTAACCGAAAGCCCAGGGCTACACGTATTGATCTGTCAAATTAATTTGGTTGAATAAAATTCCTTTTCAACTAAGGCTTCAAATCTACCCACTTTACGTGATGTTGATATAAGCACCATCAGAGCGTAACTCCCAGGATAATGCTTGTGCTGTGTGTTCTGTGCTGCTGTTGCTGCTGAAGAGAAAGTGTTTCATGATCCCAGGGATGGCTCCAGATGATGCAGATCTATGTACTGGGAGAGAAAGCTGCTGGATTCAAATGAAGGTAGCTCGTTTTCTGTTTAAAAGAATCAGGCAAAGAAAAGGAAAACAGTTGGCTGAGCTGCAGATTATAGAAATTTGGTAATGGAACACTTTTTTGTGCGATCATAATGAAAGATTCTGATATTAGCAGCCTAATTAAGGAGTTGCTGATAATGACCAGGATCTGTTAATGTAGCATTCAGTTTGTGCAGGAACAAGAATAATCCTCTGCTTTCTGATTTGATGTAGCTTACACAAATCCCCCTCCTGTCTGTCCCTCTCCCTCCCTCTCTCTTACACACACACACACACCTCAAACTACAGTATTGAGTCCTCAAGTTCTTTTTTTCTTTCCACGTCTCCCCCTCCCTTTATAGAGCTGACAGAAGACCCCATCCACTTCAATCACATGTGTGTGTTACAGATCCCATTTCCAAATGTCATTAAGAGCTGGTGATAAACAGTGTCAGTTTCTCCATAAAGCATTCACCCTCAGATCAGCCTATCAGACCCTTATGTGGGCCCACTGTCCTATGGGCCTTTGTGAATGAACATGTGGGCTTTTGGGTTGAATTGAGAAGGCCTGGTATTAGGAAGGCTTTTAGCTCTCTGTCACCAAGTGCTAATGGGAATTTCAAAGCAGTGGTCAGAGATTTATCTCCTTATTATTGGGTAATCCTATCACTCAAAGGCCATTAGAATAAATCCTTCTCTTTCTCAGCCTCTCTAATTCTTGTAGCACTCTTTAGTCTGCTACTGGGTCCCTGCCTTTGTGTCTCTTTGTGTCAATAATTATGCAACAATTAGAGCTTTTTGCTCTCATCTGCAGGAGGAAGTGAAATGTGCTCTTTTCCTCTGCTTGTGGAAAAAAGCACGAGAGGGTGAATATGTGTAATTGGACTTTCTTTGTTGGAGCATAAGGCTTTTTTGTCTGATTGTTGTGTTTTCATCCCCTGATAGTCAGCCCTCCAACATCCATGGAGGACAATTAGGGGCTGTTTTTCTATTTCCTGCTGCAGAGAGGCTGGCTAATTAATTAGTGGAGTGTGAATGAACACACATCTCACTCCTCCCTCTCCCACTCTAGCACTTTCCTCCTCTCTCTCTCCCTCCCTCTCCTCTGTATGCCTCAGCATGTCTTCTATCTGTTCCTCTCCCCCTGTGCTCCCTCCTCTTTATGCGTTGTCACCCTCTGCCCATCTTTTTCTCATTTTTGTTTTTTTTTTACTCCCTCCCTTCCTCTTCCTCCCTCTATCCTGTTGTCTGTTCATGTCTGTCTGTCACCTACACACATACCCCAGCAGGTGTGAAGTGTTATACACCCACCCACCCCCCCCCCAACTCCCACATATACACATCCCTCAAAAAGCAGTCATTAACACTGTCTGTGCATGGATGTCATGGATGTCTGGATGTCACCTCCTGTGCATTGCTCCCGAGGCCCACATCTATAACCTGCTGGGCTGTGCTGCTCATGTTGAAGCTAATGCTGATGCTGGTGCTGATGTTGATGTTGCACACAGACTCCCACTCAGCTGGGCTGAACTCTTGCTGGACAACTGGAACGTTTTCTGCTTCAGCCTCTCCTGGTTAGGACAGACTCATTTTTATTTTCCTTTCCTTTATTTTTTTTTCTTTATTTTTTTGTCTGTTGAGGCTGTAGTAGACAGGAAGCAGCAAGCAAGTAAGGACAAACTGTTTGGATCAATTATTTGGCGACTGGCAGCCTGTCCTCCTGGACTTTGCACGGCTATTTAAGCAGGCTCAGGTCCGTGGCCACTCTTTCACACTGCACACTGCAGCCAGGCACTGGGCTACTAATTAGCCCCTCTGGCTCAGGCTGGTGACCACAGCCTATGTATCTAAACCACTACTAGGAACACAGAAATGCAGATGTGTGGAAAAGTGTGACAGGCAAAGCAATGAGGACATTAGTACCGTGAGCGTTAATCGTTCCAAAGTGAGGGACCTCCATAAGTCCCCTTCACTATGCTTCCCAGAACCACCAGAAATTGTTTCCTGTTCACGTTTCTGTCTCTTTCCATGCAGCTCTTTGCCCGTGATGTCCTTCCTTTATCCCCTTCTCCTCTCTTATTCTCTTCTCTTTTGTCTCTCTGCTCTCCGCTGCTCATCTTCTACATTCCCTCTCATCCCTCCTCCCCTCTCTTCACCTCTTTCCTGTGCCCCATCTGCATCTCCCCCTGACCTGCCTGTCTGGAATAACATCCTGTCCTCTCCTTATTCCCCCTCTCCTTTCCTCTCTTCATAACCTCTCTCTGTGCCTCTACTCCCCACTGCTCATCTCCCTCAGCCTCTCCCACCACCGCCACCACCCAAGTTTTCACCTCTCTCTCCTCCGCCCCATCTCTCTCCTGCTGTCTGCCTGCCTTGTCTTTCCTGCCACCCCTCCCTTCTTTTCTCTTCTTCCCTCTCCCCTCCACTGGTCATCTCCCTCGCTCACTACTCTTCTCCTCCTCCCCCACATTACCACCCCTGTCTTCTGGCCCATCTCTCCCTCCCTGCCTGCGTGCCTGCCTGTCTGTGTGGTTGGCTGGTGGTTGCTAGCTGTCCCACATTGGCGGTGCAGCCAGGCCAGCAACACCTCCTGAATGATTTAGAGGTTGACCCTCGCAGCTGTTCGTCACCGCTGACACAGGTGGAGCGCCTCTCCCAGAGCATGCAGGCAATCTGTGAACTGCTGTTTGCTGTGGATTTACTGTCCTGGGCGCAGGCGTCAGGAGAGCAGGATGGAGAAAGAGCCGCTTCTGTGAGGCGCATATCCACTCAGCCCACGGCTCAGCCCACCAGCCGGCTGGCTAATGGCAATGGTGGCGGGGGTGGGTGAGGGTTCCGCATGCTTGCTGTAAGCCCTCCACGTCCCTCCACAGCCTTCCTCAGAGCCAGGACCAGACCCAGAGCCAAGCAACAGCTGCTGGTGGCCAACATTCAGCAATCAGTGGGCCTGAGCTAGTCCACCAACCTGGCCAGAGTTTTCTTTTGCACAAGAGTGGCAGCACTGAGGTTAAATGCTGCTAACAGTGTTTGCCTCTGTGCAGTGTTTTGCCTCTGGTCAGATGGCCTTAATGGTGCCTCTCAAGATGAATGTAAACAAGCATCTCAATCATTTTCTTTTCTTTGTGTTTGTGTCCTCAAGATACAGATTCATTGAAACAGAAATCAGTGAATAATTGCAATTATTTTTTCTTGAACATAATTGAATTTCAATTTCCTGTAACAGAAAAATAATATAATAATTTATTAAAATGGGTCCCTGGGTTTGGAGGTTAATGAATCTGGTCATATTCATTTGTCCTCAATGCAGTCTGCTTGGAGTTTCAAATGTACTGATGCGCTGAGGTGTCTGTGAGAATACTGGAGTCATATCATCATATCATATTCCCTTGACTACTGTCAGTCATGTTTAAAAATGAATGCTAACATTTTTCTGCCATCGAATTCCATTTCCTCTGTTATTTCACTACCCTTTTCCATCTCCAAAAATGTATGTCTGAATACCAATTTATGTTGGAAGACTCTCAGTAGAGAGTTGCATAGCCATAGATGACATGGGAAACATTTTGTTTCTAAATAGAAATTCAAAGTCGAGGTGACTCTTTTTTATTCAATGTCTCCTGTGTTTCTTCGTGTCTGTTTTTCACCAGTGCTCACGAGGAAGCAGTAAGAGCGAGCTGCTTTGGCGCATGTGGATTGACAGTGAGGAGTGGGAAACAGAAATACCCCCACCTCAAACAGATCTCGCAGGTCTCGCAGACAGATAACCTTTTCCTTCATGCCACTCACAGCAGTGCCCAGATCAGCTGGGTCAAGGCATTTTATGGTGGCTGTTTGCTGCGATGCCACTGATGCGTTAGAAGGTGACACCAGCGCTGTGGTGGAAAAAAGTAACTCTGGGAGAGAAAGAGTCACTAAGAGAAGAGATGAGTCTGAAATAATCATGATAAATCATTGTGTAGGCTAGATGTGATCGTATGCAGTAGCAATTTGCTCACGAATGGAGATTTGTCCTGTATGTATGTCATGCAAGTGATGATCAGATGGAAAAGCTTTTGTGTAGTCTTGTATGCTTCCTGAAGCTCCGTGTGCAGTTCCATAATGTCATATAATATGCAGCCAGTTTTCTATTATCTCTCATACATTTACAGATCTGGCAGGTTGGCAGATATAAGAGGGGGTTAAGAAAAAAAACTGAAATGAATTTAAATAGAATATATCACTCTGAATACATCTCCCTTATTCCCTGGGTATTTGAAAAGACGATGTCGTCCGAGGCAATTTCCTCGCAACGTTCCAAGATCCTGTGGAACAAATAGGCCTGGATTTGTAAAAGAATGAGCGATGAGCCCATCCTCCTTCTCCTCCTCCTCTCTTTTTCTTAATGTCTGCTTTTCCATCTCTTCATGTCCCTCTTCCAACACATAGACTTCCAGCTCTAATGCTCTTTTCCTCTGAGAATTAAGTGCCTGTCTGACACACACCAACACACACACACACACACACACACGCAAACACACACACACACACACAGCATACAGAACAGCCTTTGTGAAGGTGGTGTCTCTGTGGTCAGTGAGATTATGGTGTGTGGAGGTTGTGCTCTGGCCTGCCCTGAGTGTCCTCAGCGCTGCAGGCTAGAGAGAGCTTTGACCCACTCCCCCTCCACATGTACTCAGCCATTTCCAGCACACTCATTACCCAACCACAGCGTCACAGGAGTTGCTCCTTCCTCACAGCAAAAAGGGAACAGCTGCAATCCCTCCTTATGGCTGACTTCTGTGAATTATCTCTATTGCTCTTTCTCTCTATCTCTCTATCTGTCTGACCATCTCTATCTCTCGCTCTTTCTGTCTGTCTAATATACTCCATTTCACATTACGTAGGCTGAAACCTTCATCTCTTGCTCTTCCCTGTCTCTCAGTCACTCTCTCACATTCTCTTCCTCTCTCTGCACCTGTCTGTTTCTTCCATAAACAAAGACACACACACACATTTTCTCTCTCTCTCTCTCACCGACGGTGTGTGCGGCGCTCATTGTTGTCTGTCATCTGAAGGAACCTTCTGAAGTTGTGTGCTCCCCTGAGAGGGATGGAGAAACCTCATGCCGGCTGCTGCTGCTGCTTCTGCTGCTGCGGTGGTACACTGCAAGCACCATGTGCAGTCGTCAGCTTAGCGGCCCAGATCCCTTTAATGCTCAAAATTCCAGTTGACTTTTTCCCTCTGCCATCCATTGTCTAAGTGGATGGATTTACCCAGGGCAATTTATGGAGCACCCAGTACCCATCTACTCAGCAGGATATTAACTGAAGCCAGTCAGCCTCAGCCAGTGTCTCAGAGGTGCTGCTGCATCAGGCGTGTCTTCGTATTACTACTACTCGACAGCACTGAGCTGAGCCGAGACCCTTCCTAAAGACAGAGGAAAACCAAAATTCATTATTAGGAAAAGAGCTGTTCAAGTCATTAGAAACCTATGCCTAAACCTAAAATCCTCCTCTCCGTCTGCCTTTTAAACTCATGAAATGCTTTTTAACTGTACAGTAGGGGCAGCTTGCTTTATGTGTACTATTTTCCTAAGATTGAGAAGATTGATTTATGCTTCTCTTTTTCACTGGGCCCTTCACAAAATGAGTCTGTGCTGAACAGTGATGTTCCTATGCATATATTTTCTCTTGTTTTCGACAGCAGTCCTCATTCTCACCTTCAAGCAACATAAATTTGAAGGCTCTTTTGCATGCAGTCATAAATACAGTCTCCGGGCCATGGGAGAACATTAACGCAGTGTCGCTCTGCAAAATGTGGGTGGGAGCATTGGCTTGGTTACCTCTTAGTCAAAAGTGATGCGCTCTCACTTTCTCCCAGCTTACGGGCGACAGACATTAAGGGACTCCTTTGCTGGCATCCCCACTGTAGACGAGCGCATATCCATAACTAAATAACCTTCACCTTCTGTCAGTGCTGCACACAGACCCCTCAGTGTGATCGGCCGCATAATGGCCTCCGCTGAAAGTACACGAGTCCAAATCGCTCCCCCCGCTGGTGATTGATGGGCGCTTAATTCAGTTTTACTGGCCTCTAATGATTCTTTTAAAGGATGAAATGGGCTGGGACAGCCCTGGAGGAGTGACAGGAGGCTGCTCGCTCCCTTCTTAAGTAATGAAAGCGTCCATTTCATTGTATAACCGATGTCCATGCCCTGCTCAGATGATCCACGGGGCATAAAAGTACTCTGTCAGACACCTTCTTATAATCACTGGTAATTTAGTCCCTGACATTCTCTCTCTGAGGGCTTCTGTACACTGTGGCAGGCATCAAGAGATATGAGTTATGGACAGTAGCGATGAGCTGCCAGTCACTGGGTGACAGGACTACTGCACATCCTGTAGAAAGCCGCACTCACAGCTCTTTAAATGCGTCCCAGTAATACATACAGTACCTTCAAATGAAAAACAGTGCATAGCCTCCCAATTATGAATACATCTTTCCAACGGGCCAAGTACAGGGTGAAGATCTCTTTCATATAGCAGCAGTTCAGAACAGGCACAACAGACTGTCAGTGTGTTAGGGACACTGAATAATCTTGCATGCCACTCTGAATGCTTTTGTTTCCTGAAGCCAAGGCCAGATTAGGGTAATTTTATGTTACAATGGCTATGAGGAGTTACGGAGGTATTTATTAGCAGTCACTGAGCACAAAATGTTATTCATCTGAACCATCTAATATAATGTGCACTAGGATTTCATCTGAACCATCTAATATAATGTGCACTAGGATTTCATGGTATCCATTTTTGTCAAATTATCATAACATTCTGAAATTTCATTCAATTCAATTCAGTTGTATTTATACAGCGCCTTTTACAATAGTTATGTCTCATGGCGCTTTACATTTTGAGAGTGTGTTGTTATTTCTCATCTTGATTTGGCAGTCAATCTTACTGAAATTAAATTCACACTTGCATCCAAGTCCAAGTCCAAGATTGAATAGTTATTGCATATTTGCCAGTAAACTCCAATTAGACAGCTTAGATGTACCTTTTGTATCATACTGGCCTAGTCCTGTGCTAGCAAAGGCTCTTCACTCCTAAGAGGTGTGATTCTCTTCCTCTAAGCTGCTCAAGTGCATCCCAAATAATTACAGACCTGCTGTTGAGAAAGCATAGGCCTGCATGCCCACACAGTGATTTACGGGTGCCCTTCAGTCAGGCTGCCTTTCTGGGCTGGCCACACCTCAGAGTCTGCCTCTGTCCATCTTGCATGCTTCTTAAGTGGGTGTCTCCAACCCCTGGGTCTAGAGCAGTGAAGACAGGGTTGATTGCCCCCTGTCTTGGCTGTCAAGAGGATGTCAGGGGAAGGAATGATGATTCTCTGCCATCAGGTTTTCAGAACACCCACCCACGCGGCAACCCTACTCAGCATGCGAAACCATTGCCTGAATTAAGATTGGGCTGGATTAGGGTTCTCCTCATCTCTGCTTTTTGAGGGGAATAAAAGAGCTGTTATGATGAAGCAGTGTTTGGGGAATTTAGTAGAACTACATTTGTATTGAGAGAATGTTACCACTGCACACTAATTCTGATTCTAGGATGGGCCTGAATTGCCAAATGTCTCTTTTGTGGAATCATCTGCACAGCTTCATTGTTTTCATGTCTTTCAGACAGTGAATGCTCTTTGTTCATTTGGGTATCACAAAACCGTTAAATACCATCACTGAATTCTTCAATAAATAATTACACAGTTGCTCTCAACATCAATAAAATAATTTAACATAGGACAAAGTAACTGATACTGTGCTGTTCATGTCACATCAAATAGCAAATAGCCATTTGAAGGCGTTTTATAATTTGCATTAGAACTATGGGAATTGCAACCCTGAGCCATTTTGAGTTCAGCAGGTACAATAGACACTCAAGGAAGTGTATATAGATAAAAGCTTAACCAACTAGCAGTTGAACAGCACTCTCCAATAGCTCAGTGACACTGACAATAGTGATTACTAGAGATCCAAGGCTATAGAGGATTATGAGAGACTTCCTGGCAGAAATTACAGACCATTGAGCAGTTTTTAGCACTTTATATGTGCGCCTTTCATTCAGTTTATACTGGAAAGACAACATACAATTTTAACATGCAATTGTTCTGTTTGAGGCAGTAGGGAGTATTTCTCTGCTCATCCTGACCATTGAGTCCTGGATTAGGATTCATTTCCTCTATAAATTCGGGATGTTTATTGGGTGGCGTGACAGGGTAACTCCCTGCATGCACTGTTGCCTAGCCTGTTGGATGGAGTGCAGGAAGTGCCACCAGCAATGCAGCTTTTTTAGATTTGTGTTCTCCTCATGTTTTGATGAGGTATCTTAACTTGTCACTCTAGTTCAAAGTCCCACTTGGATCTTTGATTCATAGCGTGAGCCCAGTGAATGCTAACACACTAGTTTTGCCCTCTTGGAATGTGTGTGTGTGCCTCTATACTGCCAGACTGACTGACAGATAAAAAGCTGGCTAATGCTCACTGGAGTCCTTTTAGAGGTAATTGAGTTACAGTAAGAGTCAAAAAGCTCACCCACATTTTTTATAGATTACAGCAAAGATATCATCACAGGAAAGCTCATCCTCTGTGTGTCCTTACCACATCTTGTGGCCAATTCTTGGCTCTGACCTGATTTCTGTAGGCTTGTTGATGTAGATAATCTTCCTTTTTGCTAGTGTGCGCTTCTTCCTTGACTATGACCTGCATGCAAAGGCAGAATGAAATGGGTTTTTTTCCCAGACATATTTGCAAAATGTCTGTAGCCTACAGGAAATAGAATGTGACCTGACTGATTAAACATGTTTATAGCCTTACAAGGGATTCTCAGTGTCTGGCCAACATGCCTTTGTGACAGTGGCTCACTGCACATCTCTGCTACAGTTTTCAGTCACAGTCTGTTTCCTAACAGGAAGTAAAGGAGGGGTGGTGGGGTTGGAAGCTGGCTAATGAAAAAAGAGGAAAGGGGCAGGTTTTATCAGAGAGGCCCATCAGGGCCCGCAATGTCTCCTGTCGGAACATTTCATCTTCGATAATAATCCTAACCAATTGAATTTCCAACCCCTCTTTCACCCACCTGCTTTGGTGTACTAACAAGTCTAGTGCTCTAGTGGCACAGTCACTTTTACGAATGAAATAAATATAAAGTCGAACGAGAACTTTGGATACAGATGAGGCTCTGAGTCGTCTGCGTTGCACCATGTGGTGGCGGTGGGGGGTGGGGGGGGGGTGGGGGACAAATGGAAAGTGAAGGCTCCATTGAGCGCACCTGGCAGAGGAGGAGAGGTGGAGGAGACAGGCAGCACCTGTGCGATACCTGTCTAACAGACATCTGCCTGTGCTGCTCAGGGACCACCATCAGGCAGATGGGAAGGGTCTCTCTGAAGTCAGAAGGATTGTGCGAGGAGGAGGGCGTAGCTGTGGTTCTCATTGGAGGACAAAACACCATAATTGAGGAGGACGTGTTGAGACACACAGGGCTGGCTTCTCAAGAGATCCCCCAATGGAGTTGAACTGTTACCAAAAAAAAGTTGTGAGGGTCATATGAAAGAATTTGAATTATCATTCTTTGCAGTTTTCAGTTAATTGCATGAGCATAAAGCAAAAATGTTTAGTCCACCTTTTTCTCCTTGATGCATTAAACTTTAGAGGAATAACTGTAGAGCAGCTACTGGGATGCGCAGTCAGTATATATAAGACAGGACTAAACTTTAACAAAGATTCTCTTTCATTTTGGCTTACAACAGGATTTTCTCAAATGTAGTTGTAGAGTATTCTATTTAAGAGAAACTTCACAGTCATGTTGATAGTCAAACGACTGGTAAATGGAGTCTGTCTTGGCTCCCCCTATGGCCTCTTAGAACTTACAGCACATGCAGGATCCTTGCATCGCCTCACTGCAGAACAAAACCAGAACTAACTCTCATATGAGCCTCATAAAATCATGTTTATGTTAGGGATAACGGCTGCCGAGGTGGGCCCTGAAATCTGTTTAATTTTTTCCCAAATTCTATTTTTTCGGATTTGTATTTTGCCATTTTGGATTTTGGGTTTTTAAATCCCCTCTAAAACTGATTTGACTTGAGGTCCAGTCATGTCAGATGTTATTGGGATCAGAGGGCCTAATCTACATGCTCTCCCACACTCACGCAAAGTTACCCTTTGATCAGACAGGCGACAAAAACACAGATGGTGATGAGCTACCATTAATTTTCAGTGACAGTCAGAGATGGGCAACAAGTGAAGGCGATTGGGATTGGGCCACACATTAGCAGGTGGGTGGGAAAAAAAACTGTCTATTTTATTCAAGTGTTGGGTGACAAAATTAGGCAATTTTCATAATCGCCAATATGAGTGAAGGCATGCGTGGCGAGGTACTTTGAAACTTTGGTCTAAAAATTCATAATGGTGGAGCTAATACAACAATTACTGTTTTTGTGTAAAAAAGTTTGGGATTTATGACTTGGTATTTCGTAAAAGACTGTTAAATCTGAAAACAAAGGTTTTGTAACCAGAAAATACATCTGTGGTGAATTGCAATGTATCTACCAGACACCTACTTTCGTTAGCAGGTTAGCAGCCAATTGCCAGTAAATCACTGCTGGTTTATGAGCCAGCAATGCTTCCTCAGGCCTGTACTGTAGCCAGCTCAAATTGCCTAGTCTGTGACTAGGGTTATGGGACTAAAATTGCATTTCAGTTCACACTTCAAAGTTAACACAGTGGCTTCGATATGATATGGATGTCTGGCAACTGTATTGATTCTAGTAATCACACTCCATCTCCTCGTCCGCCCCCTGTCCAATTTGGATTGTTTTTTTTGTAATGTGATAAGAAACACACCAGAACAGGTAGTACATGTCTAGTTGTGGGTTTGTGTGCCTCCACTTGCTTGTCAATCAAACTACATGTATATGTTCTGTAGATACAAGTAGCGCGTGTGTACAGCAAATTGGCCTAATGCACAGGCACTCTGCCTCATTTTCCTGCTGTTTTCCCTTTTCATAGGCCTGTATTACACATACAGTCTAGACATAGAAATACATATAGGCCTGTGGATTTTCACTTTCGCATAACTTGTGTTTCATTAACCAATTCTGTCAGCTGAATTAATTCTCATTCATTCTCAATCTTTGTCATCCTGCATTTTTTCTACAGTATTACTACAGTAAATATAGAAGCCTATTTTGGATACAAACTACATCCATACAAAGCACTGTACTTTACTGCATTATGCAGTATATTTGGAATATTGCAGTAGGCCTAGTTTTGCTGTCACATAATATAAGTTTTTTTCTGCAAGGTTATGTCTGCCACCTGCACGCACTGAACATGTGAAAGCAGTTGGTTCTAAAACCAAATTCACTCCCTCACACTTCACAAGCATTTTCTGTCTCTAGCTTTATGCTAACAGCTCTATGCAGGACAGTTTAAAATTTAGTTTGACCTAGAGTTCAGCTTTGACCAGTCCTACCAACATCCTTTTATCTGCTGGCACATATTCTATGTTACTAAGTTCACACTCAGCATTGCTTGGTATGTGTGACATCTATGTGATAAGTAATGTTTATGTGCCATGAAAAAGAGAACAAACCAGGACATGTGCCAACACTAAGTGTGACGTGCAAAGCTGCCGCAGGGCAATTTTTTTGGCAAGGGACCAGAGCGAGTGTTTGGATTCCGTTTTGGTGACATCACTCACTGCAGAGGTCTTGGCTGTAGATTTAAATCTCTCAACTGACACAAAAACTTCTCTTTTTTCCACACTTGGAGTGGTTAAGCACCAGAGACTCAAATGGAAATACAAAATCACACAAAAGTGAGCTTAACAAAAACATAACAGGTCCCCTTTTCTCATACTAAATTTTCTACCAACATTGGACTTTTGATACACAAACACTCCAACATGGGACTTTTCGTAGTTGTGAAACCAGCCAAATGTGTGACCACTGCCACCATATTATATTCCCTTCCTATCACTAAGTCTACAGAATATCTCATTTGCATCCAATCACAGTACAATTCACGCATTACATTTAGTTAACATTAGGTGAAAGGCTAAACAGGCTACAGCTTGGCTACTGTTCACATGAAATCTACAGCTGTTTTATGCATTACATGTCCGCATCTGTTAATTTTGTGATCGTGTTTTTATCTGAATAGGACTAATATAGGCCTATCTGGGTCCTTGTGTAATAAAATAACCATTTAGTATGCTGTAGAATGTGAAATAAAATTGACCTGATTCACTGTACCTTAACACGATGTTGTTGTTGTCGTTGCTGTTGTTGTTGTTGTTAGTAGTAGTAGTAGTAGTAGTAGTAAAATAATAGTTTACACACCTTGCACCTCTGTGACTATAAGGAACATTATTTAAATATTTTGCTTTTAGCCAAAGCTGTGGCTTTGGCTTTTGTGCTCTTTGAAGTTGTGATATTTTGTTTGGGTTTGATTTGTTAAGGTGAGAAGAAGAATATCAGAGGCCATGTTGGAATTCAAGATTGCACTCATAGCTGCATATCAAAGTGAATAAGTTAATGGAGCAGGAGATGCAGGCGTGGAAATCTTCCCCCTCTAGTGCAGCCTAAGTGCAGGTTCTCATCTTAAGACAATAAGGTTGTGAGCGCAGGATGCATTTTTTATGCCTTACCAAAACCTGTGACATTGCTGCTCTCTGTATTCATGACAGTTCTTACATGGTGTCCATGAGGGTTTTTAACGAAATCGAAAGTTTTGCTGAAAACATGGTGAGTCCCATCTGTAAGAGAACATAGATTAGAAACAGTGCCACAGACCATAACACATTGCATTCCATTTCAAATTTATGAAAAACTTCTTCACAGCACATTTCTTTAGAGTAGAAATAGTGGGATTTCAAAGCAGGAACGTTAAATTAAAAATGTATTCCCTTCCAGAACTTCACACCATCAAAGTGGGATGAAAAGAACGATGTGAGAACACTTGAATCAAGTTGTCAAAGCATAGAAAAGAACAGTGTCTGATGAAAACTGCATTGGTACTGAAGCATCGCTTTAAAAGCATGTTTAGACAAGGTGAACTGCTAGATGTTGCCCCTATGGATGTTGATGTTCAGCTTTCTGGTGCAGACACACAAAAGTTGACAACAGAATGGGTTTCCTTAAAAAAAAAAAAAAAAGCTCATTGTGATGAGTCAGAGTTATGGGCTCTTGTCAGCAAGGACACCAGTCCTTGGTTCACTGTCTCTGAATACTGAGTCCCTGAACCTTATAACAATATTATGAAAAGAAGAAACTCCTTGTATTTCCAGTATTCCTCCTTCATGAAAACATGAGATGGAATGAGATTGACCGTCAGATACAGGGACCTGCACACACAAGTATGTCCAACAAATACTGTTGTTTAGGTGTGCAAAACTGCCATTCATGGTGTGTCTATAGCACAAATGATGTTTGACTGAAAACGGCTTAGGCATGCACAAGTGCTTTGGCAGCTGTTGCTGAATATCCTCTAACCTTCCTGTACCCTTCTTTTGTTGATAAATACTCCAATCAGTATCAGATTGGCTTTAATGTCAAATCAACAAAAGAAACACATTGTTTGTGCTCTGTTTTCTTTTTTACAGCGAGAGAGAGAGAAAGGATGTTAGAAAAAAGTCACAGTGCCTCAGTCTCAGAGGGACACATCTGTCATTTAGCTCCCCTTAGACATTTGGGAAGAAGTAATGGCAGGCAAAATCTTTCCTTGTCAATACTTGTCAAACAGCATTGTAGGTCCATTATGGATTAGTAATGTTAAAAGTGATGTTTCAGTCCACATTGGAATGTATCTGGCTAAAACACTGACGTATAGTGTGGAAGAGTGCATGCTTTCTGCAGGAGTCTTGTTAAGTCAGTGGGCATCTTGATCCGTTCCTCTGTGGCAGTGATCAGCAAAGCAGAAGATTTTATCACTGTGAGGTTTTTTTTTCAGGCTACAAAGGCCTCACAGAGCTGTTTAGCATGAATTCAGATGCCCTATTATCAGAGGCACGTTCCAGAGAGAGATGTTCTCTGTTCAGGTCCAAATGCCAAAAATGGATCTCTCAGTGCCATGCAGGCATTTTATTATAGCCTTCTGGCTCCTGGCACACTGAACAGAAGTGCAGCATTTTTAATAGCCAAGAAGTGAAACACGAGTTTCTCTCAGTTTGGCATGCAACAGAGACCCTGCCTTTGGGCTGACCTCAACAAAGCTAGCAAATCGACAGAAACATATTGAGTACATTTCCTGTATTATTTCTAGTCCCAGAGGCACAGCGAGAGCAGCTCCAATGCTTATTTTTATTACGTTTGTGTATTTTTTTTTTATCTTTCTTTTTTTAATAAAACTGAGTCTCAGCTAAATGTCTTGAGGTTATTGACATTATTTGAAAGAAAGTGTAATTAATACAGGGTTTGCCCTGCCTTCCCCTCCTGAGTCCAATCATCTGTTAAAATGTGAAGTATTTAATATGCTGATATTCAGTGGAAGGACTCCTTTCTATCGAAACCTCAATGGGTTTCAGAATTCTCTACAGTTTTGTTGCACAATTCTAATTTTACCGACTCTTTGAAGTACTAAATTATTCCACACCAGCAACAAAACTTTTTTCTCTGTATCTGTCTGTCTGCAAGTCTTTTAAGCAAAACCATAAAATGAATTAATCTATTGTAAGATGTCCATTGAGACTCCTGTGGTATGCTGAAACCAGCCATGGCTCTCTTGATGTTGAAATTGGAAGGGGAAGAGTGGATATGTTTAGCGGGGAAACTGTCCTACGCCATCATGGGAGCTTGACACACTGAAATGAATCTTCAAGAGACTGGGCCGCATGCATTTGGAGATCTCAAACTACCCTCCCCCCAACCATCGGCCTCGCCATTGGTGCAGATTAATGGCTTCAGTTATGATGGCTCAATAAAATCATAACCCTAGTCTCGTCACATAGGACCCCCCCAAACACACACACACACACACACACACACACACACACACTCATATTCTGAGTCATGTGCAATGGCAGCAGTGGCTCAGTGGATCGGCTTGTTATTTAGGGGGGTCTACATGATTGAGTGAGAGGACAGTGTGGCTTTTCTGTAGAGGCACAGCAGATGCTTTTTGACCATTTCCCCAGTGGGAGATTGTTAACCCCATATCCCACTGATTCTTTCTCCCAGCCGTTCGTTTTATTCAGTCTTAGGGCTAAGAAAAGACCTTGGTGGACAACCCAGGAAGGGGCACTTGCTGGCTTTTCTCCAACCACATATCTCGCTCAAGTCTCGAGCTCTGACAGGTTGTTTACCAAGCTCACAGCAATACTTTACGATGACCTTTTTATGACTGTTCCCACCTGTCAGCTCTTGAATGAGGTCTGCTGATAGTAAACATGGCTATCTTAACATTCCATTTTTCAATTATTCATGAGCACATCTCACATCAAGGCAGGCATTCTCACTTTGCAGAACAGGACAGATGTGACGTGGACATGGGATTTTTGGCAGAGGGGACCTTTGATGGACACTTGTTGGAGCACTGGTGGTGCTGCTGTATCTGCCTTGCTGTGCCATGCTGGTGCTTGACTAGGGGGTGGGGGTGGGTAAAGAGAGTCTGTAATGAACCAGCTGCCACTGCTTCATCCCACTTCCTACCTGAGATGTGTTGTCCCGATTTCGGCAAGCAAACGCCTCCTCCCCTGCTCTTCTGTCTCAGCCATCTGGACCTCCTAATTAGCATGATTCTTGAGGCTGGCAGAACAATTAATGAGCAGAATTAGCCAGCTCACTGCTTAGGTGTAGTAGAAAGTCCTCCTGTTTGGTCATTGTGCTGGCTATGACAAGGTCATGGCTTTGACTTGTATGGAAGTACAAATGCTCATTCGGTGTCTTCATTAGGGCTGTCTGTGGTCAGTGATGGATGAAAACAGTCTTCTGAATTTCTTGTCAATATGGCATCATTGAGGTTAACCTCACGTGGAGCTGATTTCTGACCAATGTGTGCACTGTCTGTTGTTAGGTGATGTGGCTCCATACTTCAAAACGGAGCCAGGACCCCCAGAGATCCACCTGGAGGGCAACCGTCTGGTGCTGACGTGCTTGGCTGAAGGGAGCTGGCCGCTGGAGTTTAAATGGATGCTCAACAACACCGACATCACCTTGTTCACACCAGAGTATAAGTAAGAATTGTCTTTTTATTCTACCTCTTATTCCTTTGGGTACCTTGTAGGGTGTTGGTCTTAGTCACAATAGACTGTTCCTTTGGGATTTGTTCTTTCTCTTCTCAGAGGTGTTTATAATATTTTGAGTTCTGTACCCGTGAAATTAAAATATGAATGACAAATGACAAAAAAAAGAAAACAGGAATGGAGTGGATTTTTTTTCTTTTCCCAGCACATGCAAATATTTTTTTTAATTATTTGACCATTTCCTGACTTCAATCAGAAGTCAATTATGAGTGAGTTGTTAAGGAGATTCTGGCTACAGATATGCTGTATAAATTAGGGTGGACATTCACTAATGTGTGTGTGTGTGTGTGTGTGTGTGTGTGTGTGTGTGTGTGTGTGTGTGTGTGTGTGTGTGTGTGTGTGTGTGTGTGCGTGCATGTTTAGTGTAATCATCTGATCATTCTTCTCAAACAGCTTAGTGTATGTATCTCATCAGTAGTACAAGAAGAAGCATGCATGCCCTCATCCAATAATTAGATATCCTTAGTATGAGAAACACTCCACCTTACAAATATATATTTTTCTCCAGCCAGAGGGGGAAAAGAGTAATTGGAATTGTTTTCCCCTCCTTGCTTCATCCTCCATTTGCAGAGCATTTGTATGGGCACCAAGCATTTTGTCCTTCTATAGAATTCATTCTGTCTAATTGGTATTGCTTTTTCAATTATCTTTCATCATCTGAGCCGCCGCCTCCCAGCAGCAGAGGCAGCGCTGCTATTGCTATTGACTCTCTCCCGGGAGGAGCTGTGTGGGGAGCCACTCTTTGTGATGCACACACAGCCTTGCTGACATATCACAGACATGGGGCGGATTCTGTGTGTGTGTGTGTGCCTGTGTGTGTGTGGCTGGGTGTGGGTGTGGGTGTGTATATTAAAAGGCTAGAAGTGTGACACAGCACATTAGCTGGCAAGGGGGTCTCAGTCACTCAGTGTTTGGAAAAAAATTCCCAGCGACACCCAGGAAGCTTTGTAGCTTTCCCCCCTTTTAAATATCAGCGGATATGCCAGAGGCCACATTGAACGGCGCTTGCAGATCTGTCATGGTAAACAAGTGCCGGTGGTATTCATATGCAGTCTGATGGCACTTTAATGGTTTGCCAGATCTAATGTGCCGGCCTGACCAAAAAGAAATACAGGAAGACAGGGCTTTTTCCAGAATTGAAAAGGCTCATCTTTCACCACATTGGTACCACAAAATTTGTACTCTCCAAAAAAGCTCAATGCATTTATTAGCCAGTTTTTCACCCCAGACATGTTATTACAGCAAGCAATCAATCAGTTGCATAAAATAGAAATATACAGACTGACAATACATCCACTTTGCATCCTGCCCAACAACTCCCCTTAGGCATTGTAAAACCAGCATGACCCACAGCCTCACGTGGCCTATTGCTTACTTACATATTCTGTATATACATAGAAAAACACATTGGAATAAGGCAACTTTACCATACATGTACTCATAGAACAACTATGGGAAATGATGGAAAATGAGACATGTCAATTAAATTCCAATTCCAATGTTAATAACAAATATTATACAACATGGAAGGAGTCTGTTGTGGTAGTTTGTTTTCTAGTTTGTTTTTTGGTAGTTCTGGCCCTACTTGATTTCTCTCAGATTATTGCAGACTGATACAAATATTGCCACTAGAGTAGCCTTGTCCTTGTCCTCTCCAAGGATATATGGCAATTGTGCCTTGTTTGTATTTGTGTGAAATTCATGGATGATTAAGCTGAATTAAATTTATGGATGTTTTCTATTTTTTTCATATTTAATGAATTCTGTTAGGAAATGCAACTGTTTCTACAGCCCCCAAGGTGCTGTTTGGGCACAACCTATCCTCTCTGAGCAATCAGCTCTGCCTGTGTCTGCTTTTTGCTATGGCGAGACTGTACATTGTCAAGGTTGTTCAGAGTTTGTGCTCTCTCTCTCTCTCTCCCTCTCTACCTCTCTCTCCCTCTGACCATCTGCTTTTCTTACTGTGTGTTGTGTGGGTCTGGATTCTTCCACAGGTACACCATCCTCTCTCTGCAGCGCTCCCACGGGGGCTTGTATCAATGCGTGGTGAGGAACAGGATGGGCGCGCTGCTCCAGAAGAGGGCAGAGATACAAGTGGCATGTAAGTGACAGAGAGCCCTGCAAACCCTGGCCAGCCCGTGTGTGTGTGTGTGTGTGTGTGTGTGTGTGTGTGTGTGTGTGTGTGTGTGTGTGTGTGTGTGTGCTCTCCTCTCCCACTCAGCAGGAAGAGAAGAGATTCATTGCAAGTTTGAACATGCTTGTGTTTTCTGATCTCTTCAAGGCTCATTTTCTGTTTGTTTTTTTTGCCTAGTATCAATATTTTGCCAAAGCTCCCTTTCTGGCCATCTATATCTTTTCTGTCTCCAGAGAACAGCAGCTTTTTCAGACACTTAGAAAGCATGTGAAAACATATTAAGTAGTTTTTTTCTCACAGAATGTGAATGTGTTTTGCCTGTAGCACTGTTGCCGACAGCTTTCGTCTCTGAATTGTCTGGCAATCACTTGTTGCCTTGAGGAGTGGATATCTGTTTCTGTTTGATTCTCACCTTCCCTTCTTGATTTTCGGCTAGATTTGTAGGAAGCTGTAGGAGGAGGCGTATGCCTGTTTCATCTGTTTCAGCTCCATTCACACGTGCTGCTTCAGATTACCTTTCTGACAGCAGCTAGCAAGTGTCAGTTGTAGGCAGATTGTAGCTGGGGAGCAGAGCAGAGACACTTGAGAAATGGAAACTCTCTCGTTTACATCCTGTGTGGGCAGTGGGTGTGCAGTGGGGTGCAGTGGTGGTGGGAGGTGGGGGGCACATAGAAACCGAAAGAGAAAAAGCCTCAACATCTGTTTTTATCACTGTCTATTTTTGCTCCAGCTCCTCCAGTTGACCTTAGTTTATCTCTCCTCTGCCACGTTCTCACTCTCTCTCTCTCTCTTTCTCTCTCCCCATCTGTCCCGCAGACATGGGCAGTTTCACTGAGGCTGAGCAGAGAAAGTCGGTGACCCAGGGCCGTGCCGCCGTGCTCAACTCCCCGGCGATCAGTTGCTACCCGCGGCCCCAGGTGACGTGGTTCAGGGACGGCTACAAGATCATCCCCAGCAGCCGAGTGTAAGTGGACTTTAATGGCCCACATCATTGGCTTCTTTAAGAGGCTCCGGGCCGAGATGTTAACAGGCTTTCATTAGGTAGAGTTCCACAGGGCCAGGGCCCCACCAGTGCTCCCCTCCAGGTTGGGCCAATGTAGCCCCTGAGCTGGGTAATTACCTCACATGGCCCCCTCACTCTCCTGGGTGGCCATTTAGAAGCGTTCCCCAGAGCACACTTGCAGTGTAACATGCAGGCTGTTTGGATGGAGGAGGAGGAGGAGAGGAGGAGGCTCCTCAGCCAGTGACACAGATGAGACAGTGCATAGGGGAGGCCACTGGGGTGTTGGGGTTTTTAACGCCCAAGATACTCCCCCTTTTCATTTTTCTTCATTTTTCCCCCTCCATCCTCTTGTCCTCCCCTCCTTCTCCCTGCCTTGTTAGCGACGTGCAATTAATGCCTCTTCCCGGGCCGTTCTTTAATCTTGCCATGGTTGTTCTTCATTGCCTTTTTCTAATTAGCAGCTCACCCAGGCAGAGACAGACGACGCGTGATCCTCTCTCTCCCCTATTATCACTGGAGTGTCTTTCATTCCACATCAGGGCCCCCCTCTCTGCTTCCCTCTGCTTCTCTCTGCTCTCTGCCTCGCCATACTTAATGACTCACCTTCCCAACTACCTTCTCAAATGGGCGACAGTTTGAAAATGGCATTTGATTTCATCAGCAGGCCCCGTAATTGAAAAGTAACCGGGATACCCAAAGTAAATTTAGAAATGGATAGGAAAGCTAGGCATTAATGATGAGCTTTCTTTGCCTCTCCTATCAGTGTGGGCAGCTCTGTCGTTTGGCCCAGTCTATTCATGTAGTTCTTGATTAGCAGAGTGGTGTGGTTGGGTGGGGTGGGTGGGGTGGGGGTGAAGGGTGTGGGGAGGGCAATAATCTGTGCTACTAAATTTGGAATCTTTGTAAGGAACAGTGTGGATGGTGATGGATTTGAAGAACTGTGCTCTCTGGCTGCAAGTAATGCATTGTTAGCCGCTGCACAGAATAGCTCTGTGCTGTGGCTGGTTGACATTAGTGCAGAGTGGCCTGTAATCTTTGAAGCTGTTCCTTCTCGCTGGTTAAAAAGTGTAAATGTTTGAGGTAGAAGTAAGGTGAGTGTCAGGAGTGTGGAGTTTTTTGTGGAGTCTAGGTGTTT
Source organism: Tenualosa ilisha (assembly GCA_015244755.2). Taxonomy (NCBI): domain Eukaryota; kingdom Metazoa; phylum Chordata; class Actinopteri; order Clupeiformes; family Clupeidae; genus Tenualosa; species Tenualosa ilisha. Next base: position 3,320,988 of record PYXC01000584.1, read on the forward strand.
CTTGTGTCCCTGGGAGGTTGCAGTGTGAAAGGCCGTGGTGTTGGAGATGCTGTCGAGCAGTGGTGTGGCATAGTTGTGCTTAAGGTGCCTTGGCTGAAAGCCAGCCCTGCAATTACAGCACTGCTCAGGCACTGCCAACGCTTTGACAGAATATTGCATCATGATGAAAAGCAGGGTGCATACATGGTGTCAGTGAGCCGCCGATTAGCCATCTCCACTGGCTAGTGGAGGAGAGGAGAGGCAATTGGCCACGGGCTACAGGATTCGCTATGGAAACACAACAGCACGTTCACGTGAGCACCTGAAGAGAAAACAGCTGCCCCCTCAGGGCTGCCCTGGGAGGCGCTGGCAAGGTTAGTGCTGGGAGCAGGCGTGGTGCCCGACACTGTTTAGTGTGAAAGGAGCATCCAGGGAGCCTGTCCCCACACATGCCTGCCCAGTAGTCAGGCCCAGCAGAGAAGAGCAGACGGCACAGGGCTAATATGAAGCAATCATGTCTGCAGCCAAGCCCATTACTATGCTATTGAATGTGATGTCACTTTCTTAATTGTTCTGTGGCTGCGGCAGGAGCAGTGCAATCAGCTTAGCTGTATAAACTGGCACAGTGCACCACTTTGAAAGCAATCCCCTAGACAGTTTGATTTTTATTTTTGGTTGGGCGGGGTGGGGATGGGGGGGTTGTACTTCACAAGCAGTCGACCATCACTGTGATTAAATGAGCAGCCTTGTGCAGGATCAGAGTTGATCTGTGTGGGAGGATGCATCAAGCAACAATATTCTCATATGAGAGCCCAGATATTTATTTGTTTCTTTTTGTTTGTTTTTATACGGGTGTCATGATTGTGTCGCATTGTGTATTTGGGACAGAAGAGGTTATAGAGATGAAGTGAGAGGCATTAAATTATAGGATTTTTGAAGGATTTTCTGTTTTCATAGCAGTAGTTTACATAACTACATAACTTATTAACTGCATAGGTGTTTGAACACATACAGTAATTGTTAAAACCACAAATCTCCTAGTATTTCTATAGGAGAGAAGCTTCTGGTAATAACCATTTGCTGACAGGGTTGAATTCAGAATCACTTCATTTTTTCTAGCTCCCTCCTCCTGCTGACAAAATCTATCACTAAAGTCATCATTTACTGAGTGCTAAAATCTTGGATCAATACCAGCAAGAAATTGCAAGATTTTGTTATTGACTCCCAGAATTGATTATTCTTGAATGGCCTCTTTGTGTGTATGACACACCTGAAGTAATTAGTAAAAGACTGGCCGAGGGCTTGGCATCATCACTCACTCACTCGTTCACTCACTTCCTGGTTTCACTCAAGCACCAAGCTCTTTTCAGTCCACCTCAGGCAAAACTCTTATGGGTTTCGCATGTCCTTTCTCACAGCAGCCCAGCCTGGGCCAGACCTGGCCCTAACTCGGCTTTGATCGTCCCTGATCAGGTCAGGTTCATGAGCTCATTTGCATTGTGACATATGTTGGTCCAGTAATTTGTCCGCTGGGGCTCTTTCAAGGGCATTATTAGTGTGTGGCTGCAGACCCTCCCCTGATTCCAAGGATCTCATAATGATGGGTCCTAGACACGTTAATTTGCACTTGCTTGTTTCGATGACAGCACATTATTGTAATGGACGAGGCACTTCATCTGATGCCGTGTGGATTTAATGTGAGCTGAAAGTCTGATGATCGATGCACTACCTCATCCATAAGGAATATTGGTTCATTGAGATGCCACTTACCTCAGATGTGCGTGTGCTGTGGCTGTCACTTAGTCAGGGTTCCTCTCAAAATGGAGGTTTCATTTCTGAAGTCTTCCTCGGGGCTGTTCTAAAGGATGTCACTGGTTTATCAAGGTGAGAGATGCTGATCTCGAGAGAACATGTCACTTTTGAAACCTTAGCTACTCAAGTTAGCTATTCTTATAAGTTATTTTCCTGAAACTGCTAATCTCACCCCAAAGCATGTGGTTGTTTTGCTGCTTCGATTTTATTTCATGAACCACAGAATTGTAATATTCTATGAGTGACACGGGCAATGGGGATGTTTTTATGACTAGAATGCTCCCATTCTGTAATTGTTGTTTCATCTCATTTCCTTCAATTAATTCATTGAATATTGCTGCCACAGATGGAATTAATTTGAGAAAAGAGCCCATGCTGACATAAATCTAAACAGCTAAATCTGAATATGCAATATTTGACTAAGTCGGGTTAAACTTTGATGATTGATAGTTTCAGAGAACTTCTTGAACACCCCACCCCGGTCGCATCACCTTCAACTCCGCCTCCTCTTTCTTGCTGAAAATTGAAGTGTCTCTTGGTCTGCCAATGTAGCGTGAAATAGGCGACTGTGTGGATCATTGGCCTGGCTGTCTGGCTGGCAGCACAACGTAAACGGAGATTCCCATCGCTCTGCCCCGCCATGCCTGGCGCTCCCTGTGCCCGCGCCCAGCTTTACCCACCAGAACCACTTTGTTCCCAGCTCCCACCCCATTGAGGAGGGCTGCAGTGCCTTTGTGGTCAGCACAGCAGCATGCATGATGGGCTTTGTGTGTGTGGAGGTCAATTCTGTGTTACTTAAAAGGGAAAGAGAAAGGGGGACAGGGGTAGGGGAGGGAATGAGAGAGAGAGCGAGAGAGAGAGAGAGAAAGGACATTGTTGAGGACTCTGAAAGTCATCTTCCGTCAGCCGTTCCACCTTGGGCTCCCCTTTAGTGCGCATGAAATTTTCATGACGCTGATAATTACCCCATTGGTGTGAAGTGCTTTCTGTTGCCATTTCGGATCAAAGTAGACAGGGTTTTGAGCCATAATTGTGTTGCCCAGCCAGCCTCACATTGCTTTGTCCTTGTGTCCTCCTCTACCTTGTTGAATTTTTCATCCTTCATTACCAGATATCTCTGAACATCTGTGTGTCCTCGCCATACATGCTCGTGATGTACACACACAGCACTGGATTTGGCAGGTTGTGTCAAAGTAGAAGCTAGACAAGAAGAGGTATATTGGCTGTCAAGCTGTCCAATAACACCCCCTTTTTTTCTGGTGCTATGCCTGGTTTCCATGGCATCACACAACCATGCTGATTGACAGCTATCACAGTGTTGGGCTGCTGATTGCTTCCAGATGCCTCAAAACAATCTTTCCTTTTCCTCTATTTTGTAAAAAAGGTTTTATGTGTCCCCGAGCCCTCAGAAATATAGGTGTGGGATGTATGGCTCCTTGGTGGTATAGAAGAGTAGGGGAGGCTTGGGACCCCAAAGACATATGGCCTAACCGTTCTGCAGTGCATCATGTGGCCAGCAGAAAGCCACCCTTAACCCCCTGCTGCACTAGGTGCAGTACATGCGGTTTGGAAGAATTCTGTTTCCATTCCAGGATTGACTTGTGTGTGTCAGTAGGAGTGACAATGTACAACCCAGCAGCAAGATAGGTGACTCTATGGCGATTGTTAATTAAAACAATTCCATGAGGTTCTGTGATGGCACCATATGTGTTTGTTATAGCTCACAGCCATGTGAAAATGCTATGTTGCTGTTGTTGCAGCACTTGGTACGGTGCATTCCACGTGAGCTCTGGGGAGAGCGGCCATGGAGAGCAAAGAAAGAAAAAAAAAAAGAACAAGCTGACAAGCATGCACTAATGCAGCATGCACTAAAGCAGCACTTAATGGTACATGTGATGCGGCTGTCGGAAGAAAGGTTGAATCCTCTGCCTTCTTTTGCTGACTTTCAGCAGCAAGTGAACACCTCTCTTCCCGGGCTTTAAATCGATCAGATGGCGCTCACAGGAGTTACATGATGAATGTCGCGGGTCCACCTAATCCAATACGGGCGATTTGTGTGGCCTGTTTTTAATGCACCTGGGTAGCTGGGAGGGCCCATTTATGAAGTTAATTATTGAGAGGCATCATCAGTCAGCTGGGGCGTCCAGAGGGTGGGTCTGCACGGCCCTTTCCCACACACACTCACACACACACCCCAAGGGCCCCATGGTGCATTTGTCTTGGTCCATTCCCCCTTCATTTCTAAATAAATTAGTCTTGTCACTGCAAGAGCCAGGAGCTCTGAGATTGTAGACAGGATTATAGTTAGCACAAATGCATTCTCTCTTTCTCTCTCTCTCTTGCTCTCATTTGATTTCACCTCTCATTTACTCACACCCTCTTCTTTTCCCTTCTCTCTCTGTGTTTCATTGTCTTCTCCTCTCCTCTCTTTTACTCTCTCCATTTCTCTGTCGCCATCTCTCTCAGAGATGCAGTGCCACCCTCAGCGGTGGAAGTGTTCTCACAGGCCTTCGCTAAAGTTGCTTGTGATTAAAAGATCTGCCGGGCGCTCTGGGCATGAGGCGGCACTGTTGGAGGGAGGGAGGGAGGGAGGAAGGCAGGGGAAACTTCTCCAGCATGCTGCTTCAGTGGCTGGGGTGGCAGCTTGCCACTGAGTGACAGTCAGGCATGAAAGGCTCCCGACTTCTAAAGAGTTGCGCATGCAAACTCACACTCACACACATGCACGCGCGCGCGCACACACACACACACACACACACACACCATGTCAACACCACTACCACCACTATTCCTAGCTCTCCACCTCCCACCGGCTGCCACCGCCACCATCTCCCACTGCCACCCATCCACACAGCACCCGCTTTAACACCTCCGACAGCAGAATAATGCAGTGGAGGCCTTCTTTCTCTGTTGTTATGGCGCGGCATGTCAAATCTGAGTTCTCCAGGAGGCTGAGCACAAACATATAAAACTCAGGCGCCTACAAAGCAAATGCAGTCACGCCATCATGGCACCTATGCCTCTGCTCTCTTTTCAGTAAGCAAAGCAAAACACACTGAAAAACAGAAGAATCCTGGAAGGAAATATGGAAAAACAAAAAGTAATCAGAATGGGGATGAATAGCTTGTCCTGGTCTCCCAGTGTCCCTGACCACACACACACACACACACACACACACATACAGTACATGTTCATGCTGTCTCCAGGGCAGAGACACAAGTCATAGCAAATAAAGAGATGGCAGAATCGCAGGGGCGCTGGAATGGTAAAGACATGCGTACAGAGAGGCAGAGGGCAAATGCAGCCTCACTGCTTTGGTTATCTCACTGGCACTGGTGTCTGAGCACAGCCCAGCAAAGCCCAGCACAGCCCAGCACAGCCCAGCAAGGCCCAGCACAGCCCAGCACAGCCCAGCCCAGCACAGCACAGCCCAGCACAGCCCAGCACAGCACAGCACATCACAGCCCAGCACAGCCCAGCACAGCACAGCACAGCACAGCACAGCACAGCCCAGCACAGCCCAGTCCAGCCCAGCCCAGCCCAGCCCAGCAAGGCCCAGCCCAGCCCAGCCCAGCCCAGCAAGGCCCAGCACAGCACAGCCCAGCACAGCACAGCACAGCACAGCCCAGCACAGCACAGCACAGCACAGCACAGCACAGCACAGCACAGCACAGCACAGTCCAGCACAGCACAGCACAGCACAGCACAGCCCACCCTGGCATTTCAGAGAGCCAGTCGGGTTATTTTACCGAATCCCTCTAATTAAAGCAAGACCTTCTCCTTTTTGTGTAGTTTTTTCTTCTTTTCAATCTGGGGTGAATATCATAACAGCTGCAGATTTTATTAAAATAATAAATTATACAATTTCCCAAAAGAAAAAAAAGTCCATTACAATGTCATAACAGAAAATGATTTCAACTCTGTGGTGCATTAAAGTGGTATCAAGTCAAATGTGTATATTTGATGGGGATTTGAGTTGGCCAATGAGTCAGTGTGCACTGTGCCTTCTGGCCATTCTAGTGGTTCACTGCTTGTCTCCTTGTACTTGCATTCTTCAGTGCCTCTTGCAAGAATAATGTTCCTCATCCATCCACACCGCTCTTGTTCTGTTTCCTTCAATGGTCACAGCAGAACCCTTAGATGAATTATACCCAGATGGCTAGAAAGGGAAAGAGAGAGAGAGTGAGGGAGGGAGAGAGAGAATGAGGGCTGTGGAGAAGGGGATGAAACAGAGAATAAGCTCATGAAAGAGTTGGCAGAAAAAAATGACTGATTACTGCTGTGTGTGCGATTCTGGGCTGTAGTTTGGGAGATGTGCAGTGTTTGTTGAAAGGAGTCCCAGGCTAAAAAAAAATGGAGAGGAAGAGGGGAGGAAGATATCTATCTTTTGCATGTTTATCCCTCATCCGGATTTTCTACGCACAACCAAGTCTGTCAGTCAAGCCTTTTATATGTCTCTCTCATTCTCTCTCTCTCTCTCTCTCTCTCTCTCTCACTCTCTCACTCTTTCTCTCTCTCTCTCTCTCTCTCATTCCCCCATCTTGTGTCTTGAGACGCACACGCATGCATGCTTCTTGGTGACGGCAGGCGACAGAAGTGTGTGGGCCGACTGAAAGCAATCTGCTTCTGAAAAGGAAGATCAAGCCTGAGATTCCATGTGTGACATATTGAAACACTCCTGCCCTGTTGTAGCGACTGCCTGTAAACTGGATGTGGCAGAAGAAAAGCTCCAGAGACAGCAACACTGCCAGAAGGAAAAAAGAGAGAGAGAGAGAGAGAGAGAGAGAGGGATGAAGGGTTTCCATGGGCACACAGACTTAGAGAGTGTGGCAGAGACCGAGGTAAACTACCTCTTCCTGGTAGGAGGTGAGGGGATGGGGGCTGGGCTGGGCTGGGGTAGGAAAATGTCAAGTCATTATGAGGAGCTGTCTTGTCCCTAGGAAATGTCTCATCACTGTAATTAGACACCTGTTGAAGAACTGCTGGCCGCTCTGAAAAAAGGCAGCCCAATAGTCTTTAATACTCTGATGCTTATAATATTGTATTGCGTGTGCTTCCATTTGAAATGCACTCCTGTCCTTGTCATTCCAGTCCTACACTTGCATGGGTTTAGTCCTGCTTGTACACCATTAAAATGTTGTGTGGAGTTTGCAGATATACTGAGTAGGCACAGATGTCAAATCAGTAAATCATGATCATCATCAGTGAATCAATCAGTTGATTTTGTGATGTTTATATTTCTGTGATCTGACAACTGAAAAAGATGAAAATCGACAGTTAGATACTGTAGCCTTTTCTAAGGGTCCATTGTGAAAGACTACTGAGATTCTATCGTCTTTGAAGCTCAGGGGATCTAGGGTATTTTTAGACAATTTTCCAATTTCAACAGATTCAGCATTAACTATTAAAAACAGCAATTAGATCAGAGGTCCATTTGTCATGCAAATAGACTCGTGAATAATGCATAGTTTTCAAGTCATGAATAGCTCATTTGTATGATTGCACAGAGGTTCTTAAAACAAATATAATTAAAGGTCAGTAATGGTTAAACAAGCACAGCAGTCCTAAAGCATATGTGAGACTGTTGCTTCGCCCAAGTTGAACAGTTCAGAGGGTGTGAAGTGGGTGGGCTTGGCTCCATATGCACACAGCAAGGTGGTGCAGGACAGCTAGTGTCTGAACAGGCAGTGTAATGAATAGTGTTAGTATTACAAGTTAGTATTAACATGCTTACCAAGGCATGTGTTGAGCTCAAGGCATTCCTTCCAGGCAATCAATGCTGTAATTGAATTAACACGACTCGCTGTGTAGGGATGGAACACATGGGACTGTGTCTGTTCATTTGTGTGCTGTCACAAAGCTGCTGTAAAGCAACGCCCCCCAACACACACATACACACACACACACACACACACACACACACACAGAAGTGCAGGTAATCAGGGCTGGGGAGTGGATAGCAGCCATAAAGCTGGTTCTAGTCTAGCCATTTCTCCAGGTGTGGATACAGTATCACAGTGAGTGTTTAGCTGAGAGCAAGGAGCAAGCTGGCTGTCTTACATAGGCAGTTTATTTTTTTTAATAAGTAATCTCAAACCAAGAACTACATCCAAAGGCCAGCGGCAAGACGTGGATGGATGAATGCATTATTTCCTTTTTATTTATTCAATTCAATTCAGTTTTCATTTATGATATATCCTGGTAGGGAAAAAGAAAAGAAATCCAGCTCATCTCTTGTACTTCCCTCATTCAGTGCTGCCCATTCCTTTTTAACCCTTCAGCAATGGGATTTTGAACTTTCTGATAAAGGATTTATCAGAATATGGAAAGATTGTAATATATGATTTTTCTGTTCCATTTACAGTAGTCTAGTCACACCAGTATAGGGAGGCTTAGTCAAACCCTTCTACTTCCTGTCCATGTGAATTTTAAACATAATTTTGCACATTAAGAAAGTCCGGTTTAGAGACAGACTTCAAAAAATTATGCTGGCCGCCATGCTAACTTACGGGTACAGCTTGGCACCTGCCAGATCGCTTAGCAGCAGTTTACGGGGAAAAAAAAACGCTTCACCTGATGTTTTATTCCATGATCTGTGTTTTCATTAATAAGAAAGCCAAAAGTACAAACTTCAACAAATACAAACAAACTGCATCTTTCTTTTCTTGAAAAGAAAAATCACACACATATATGTTGTATGTGTAATTCAAAGCTCATTTCGACCAGGACCAGAACATAATTATTTTCGTCCTTTGATTTTTCAGGTTTATGGTTAATGTAGGGTCGTTCAGAAGAGGCGTGATTTAGGAATTTTACTGTGGTACAAACTGACGTGTTTGCACATGACATTAGCCACTCCTTGCACCATCTGTTGCATCTGTATCACCACTGCTATGCATCACCACTGGATGTCTTCCCAGTCACCCTTTTTCTTGTCCAATGGGCAATATAAATTTGTATGCACTTAAATCTGTGTCTCCAAATCCAAGCCATAATGAGTATGGTCTGTGAATGGTCTGTGCATGAGGCTGCAGCAGTCGCAACCCTTGCTATTTGGAGTAAACAAACATGTCAGGGGCTGTGTTGTTCTGAGGGGGAAGAGCTGGCTGGCTGGGCTGCTCCATCCACAGGGCTGTGAAGTGCTGGTTTCAGTGAGGGAGTGGTGCAACACACCTCTGTTTCTGCCTGCTATTGTGTCCAAAGACACTGGCATAGGAATCAAATCTCCCTGCAAAGTACTCAAAGGCATGCCCTCAGGCTATGTATGGCTTTCACCAAAGCAGTGCTGCTTGCATGCCTTGCCACTCACCCCCAAGTCATGTTTATGCCTTCTCTCTCTCTCTCTCTCTCTCTCTCTCTCTCCCTCTCTCTCCTTCTCTCCTCTCTACTCCTCCACTCCCTCTCTCTTACTCCTCCCAGGCTGTATTAGTTTAGATTTCTATTTGCAAAGTCTGGCAGTAGTCCATATTTTAGTCCCTACCTGTATAGCTCCTGTAACAATACTTTAACTGTTGCCCTGTTAGAAATGGTGACAAACTCCGGCAAAAAGCACTCTGGTGGGCTTTTATAGTCAACAAGGGGCACTGCAACAATACATTCCAGTCTTGGAATGGCTCCACTTGTGCTCGTTTGGCAGGGCATAGAAAGAGAGTACTTCCTGGCGCTACAATGGAAACCTATAATTATATGTTTGGTAGTGGTAATTCACTAAGATTACAATAATTCCAGTAAAAACAGTTTTTCCTTTTTTTTAAAAAAAACAGTTTTGACAAGCTTAATTATAAAGATCTCCACCCAAGTGTCCCAGTCCTAGCAGCACCCCCTTCTTCCGGCTTGGATATGGGTTTGGCCAAATGAATACCTTTCAACCCAGATGACATGTGAAGTGCAGCTCATCACTCCAGAGTGGTCTTTTCCTTCCCTATAGAGAAATGAGATCCAGTTTCCTCTTTACCTGCTCCTGGGCCTGCAAATGGCCCAGTCTCCACTGAAGCACGGGGAAAGCATTGCCTCTCCGAGGAGTGTGGGGAAGTAGCCACAGCCAGACACTTTTAAAGTATGCCAAACTAGGTCATGTTTTTTTCCCTCCCCCTCTGCAGTTGCCTGTATGGAGGATTAAATTAAATTAGGATAAAGAAATATGCAGAGGCATGGCAATTTTGAGGTAAGCACCCTAATACAGAAGTTCTGATTTATACGGGAAAGAGGTGAAAAATATCTATCTTAGGTTTTTGAAAGTGTGTGTGTGTGTGTGTGTGTGTGTGTGTGTGTGTTCATGTTCGTGTGTGTCAGGGTAAGATGAGGAGAAAATAGTTTAAAATCAGACGATGGTTGAGCAATGCATGCAGGCCAAAGTGAGGTGTGATGCTTTCGAGTCTCAGCATGTGATGCCTTCGCATGAAGCCTCAGCCCTTTTAGAGTAACAGACAGAAATGACTGTAGAGTCAGAACTAAGGTGTTCCATCAGATGCCTGTACTTTGGATCCTGAAGCAGTTGGATTCAAATAGTGTAAAGGTGGAGTACAAAACTAGCCTAGCAATGTCAGACATGTCATAATATGTCAAATGATGTCATGATGTTAAACATTTTGGCATTTTTGGCATTTTTGATCAACATTGCTTACCCTGACAGGTAATGATATATATCGTTGATTTGAAAAACACAGTTGAGTAGGAAAACAGTTACACGTCTGTGTAGTTCTGACATCATGTTCCGTGTTTTTGCATGCCAGGGGAAACATATTTGTTTGCCGTGTGTAGTTCCATATGGGTTTGAGGGCAGCATATGTAATGCAGTGTTTATGTAGCTGCATGAGGCCACCTGTGGAGGCCTAGGCCCTGTCTCTTTAGAGCCATTAGCTTCCCTCCTGCTCTCTGCAGTATCCCAGATTCCCCTCCAACAAAGCCAGCCGTTTGGCTGTACAGTCACAGCAGGGCTAAGCAGTGGCCTACAGCAGTTTTTAATAGGACGCAGCTTACTGTGATCCGAAGTGAATACAAAGGAAGTATTAATGGGCTGTTGTGCAGTCTACACATAACACTAGCATGCCGTTGCTAATTAAAATGATATGCATTGGTTATAGAGAGGACACATGAGGTGGCAATTTTGCATGCTGTTAAAATTGGTGCTAGTATTCTATTCAAGGCTAAGTGCTTGGTTGTGAATTATCAATGCCAGTGGTGTATTGAGCACATTTGCTTTGGTAGGGGTGAGTGTATGCCAAATAGGTTTGTATCTAATATGAATTCTTACGGACCCAATCTAATGTGAAGTTGTAGAGATCACTCATAGTATTGGACAAAAGAGTTGTGAAAAGAAAACTCCAGGAACCCTCTCCCTACTGTGCTAGCTGAATGCTATTTTTCAAGCTAGAGTTAGCGGTGTGTTTCATGGAGGGGCTCATTAGTAAAGAAGATGGTCTAATGTAGCCTCCTGCTTTTCTTTCTTTGTAGACAGGTGAGAGCTCTTTTTTGCCTCTGTTATCCTTTTCTTGCTTCAGTACACCTTGTTATGACATGTTGCTCTTGCTGAAGTAAAAGGCAAAGAAGACACACACACACACACACACACACACACACACACACAAACGCACACACACTCACATGCACACATGCACATATAAACAGTCAAGATGGAGCAGTCATAAATGGTGCCCGTAGTGCTTTATTGCTGTGAAGCTAGGCAGTGCTCTTCACCAGGAAGTGCCAATCCTGAGCTGCCTTTAATCATGCCGCTGGCCTCTGAGCACCGCCATTCATCTGCATTAGTAGGCCGCTATGCTCCACCACTGTTCGTCTGTCTTTGTAAGCGAGACCATCCAAAGACACATTTCACTGACTGCTACTTGTCTCGGGACGCTTTTCTACGGTGAAAAATAGAGTTGAGGACGTTCTCCCTCCTTTGTATTGACCAGTTGTATCTGATCGATGTAAATCCACTAATGAGACTGGGAGGAACACCCTATGCCCACACCCCCCACCGCTACCCCCACCCAGGCCACACACTCACCCAATCCAGTGTGTCTGCTCAATGTGCCTGCTTTTAATTAAGAATTCATTACAGATGCCACTGGAGTTGCACCAGAAGAGAAAAAGTGAGAGAAAGATGGATGGAAGAATGGATGGAATGAAACGGAAAGAGAGAGAGAAAGTGAGCGTTTTAGACCCCCATCTACACCTACCTCCCTCATCACACCCACTCACACACATATACACATGCATCTTTATCACACACACGCACACGCACACCAGTTGAGTGAGCACAGGTCAATCCCTCTCGGGTGTTGAAAGGGTAATTCAGAGTGTTTGTGCTCAGCCAGTGCTGCCCTTTTCTCCCTCTGAGAAATCATTTGGAAGCTGAAGCTGCCAGTCGATGCCCACTGCTTGTATGGCATGCATGCCAGGCAGTCAGTAGCACACTCAGCCGTGAGCTTGCTGTCTCAGAATCTCGTCTCTTGTGAGGGACATCAGCCGAATGACCTTTACCAAGGCCTCTGCTCCCCAGGCCTGAGGTGGGGTTGAGAGGCTGCCTGTCCAGCTAAATCCTCATAGCATCATCAGTGCAATGCTGATGACTTGCAGTCATTGTGCAAATGAGTCTCACGTCGGTCTGGTCTAGTCTAGTCTAGTCTAGTCTAGTCATGCTGAAGTCTTGTCTCGCTTCTTCGTCTGTGGCGTGTTTGAAACCTGAGACATTCCAGAGGATTGCTTTACAGCACAAAAGAAAGGCATCGGGCCTTTTACTTTCACTTTTTTCACGTTTTCCTGCATTACAGTGTGCTCTGTTGATTTATCCCATAGTATGTGACAGCCGCTGGAGTTGCATCTTTTCTCTTTGCTGCAGTAGACAATTGTTATGGCCATTGCTAGTAGCACCATCTGTGCAACAGAGGGTGGATCGAGCATTTACAAAATTAAATTACGACTTGATTTATCTAGTAGTTGATATCACTACTGTGCAGACATTGTTAATATGGTTTGTACAGTTTGATTGTCTTGCTGTGTCTGGCTTTCTCACAAACGTGCCTATAGGAGTGCCTTGTTAGGCTGTTCCTTTTCTCCAGTCACCTGTTCTCATCAGTCAGATGTCTCTAGGAGCAACAGCAGGAAGGCTGCTTGACTAAATTACGCCAATTAAACAACCAGATTAAATTCCATGGTTTATTTGCTTAATTGAAGGCACCAATAATTACTTATAATTACTGTCCATTGTTCTAAAGTGCCTAGACTTCTGCTACTTAGCTTTGCTCTCACTTTCTATCTCTCTTTCTCCCTCTTTCTCTTTCTCCCTCTTTCTCTTTCTCCCTCTTTCTCTCTCTCTCTCTCTCTCTCTCTGGATGCTGGGATTTTGAAAAACAACTTGAATAGATGACAGGGAACGAGAAACAGAAGAGAGATAATGACCAAGAAGTAATTACTTTCCCGGAATAGAAATGTTTCTTCCAGGTAGACATTATGTCCAAATACTGTTTTTAAAAGGCAGTCTTCCTGAATCTATTAGATGATGATTAAACCTTTTATTTTTTTTCTTCCAAGAAAATCTTTTGTTTCCTCCTAAAAATCTTTTTATACTGCATTTTGATTATTTGTCGTGCTCTTCATGGGCAGTGAATGTTGGAGAAAAAACCCTGATGGCCAAACTCCAGTGGTCCAAAGCCCTGGAATTTAGACTCGAAAGCAGATCCAAGCGCAGCGGCTGGTGTTTGAAATGGCCCTTCTGTGTGGGGAGCGTGCCATCGCAGGCTGACTGACCCTGTGTCAGCCGCTCGGGCAGAAAGAACGCCACTCTGCTGCCCGTCTCCAGGCATTGTAATTGGCCCCATGCGTCAGTTGCTGGAGCGTTGCCTTGTTGACCATGCTGATATGGACTAAAGTGGGCAGTGGGGTTGGCAGTGTCCAGTTTGGAAAGGTCACCATTTCCCTTACGTCAGTCCATTTAGTGCGCTGAGCCGCTCAAAAATACTGCTGCAATCAGATCCCATCCTGAGCTCTTTAGCCTACCTCTATGATCGGCATAATCCACATTCTTAACCACTCAATAGAAACCTTGTGCACATGTTGTTTTTTCACACACTGACTGGTATTGACAGATGGTTTTAATATTGTTTAGTTGCAAGGGTCAGTTGCAACTGTGTGTGTGTGTGTGTGTGTGTGTGTGTGTGTGTGTGTGTGTGTGTGTGAGTGGGTAGGTGGGTGCATTCATGTGGGTGGGTGTATATATTTGTCTTGCTGTATTTTTTTCATCCATTTTATTTTCCTGAGGCTTTTCTGGGGCGTTGTCCCAATTCTGCTTTGACTTAAGAGGCCGATCATCCTGTAGCTGTTGAAAGTCACTGAGCCTCATGGAGTGAGGGAGTGAGGTCATTGTATGGTCATAATGATTTTTAAAATGGTAGCAGGTCAAGGGGATGCATCTTTAAGTGCTGGAGGTCAGGTGTGTGTGTGTGTATGTGTGTGTGTGTGGAATGAGAGGCTGGCTGGGGTGTAGAGTTCAAATGGATGTCCAAGCCATCAGAGAGAGTCTGTGCACTGGCCTTATTGGCAATGAGTTGTGTTGGCACACGACTCAGGCTAGTGTGGTGCCTGCTCCCTAATGGCTGGGGAGTGGAGGCTCTGGGAGGCGGTGATGGTGGCGGTGGTGGTGTGCGTCCTCCATCTCTGTCTCCTTGCCTCTCCCGCTGCTCATTAAGGGGGTAAACTTCCTGCGCTCGGTAAGACCCCGGAGTGCTACTGCTGTGCATATTCATCACCCATTTGTGCAGGGGGTGGCTTTAGTATTCACCAATGGAAAAAAAACAAAGAAAAGATGTCCCTCAGAGCTAAGCACCTTTGGGTGTTTACAAAGGGAGCAACATAGTATTTCCATGCATTAATTATGACTGCGACAAGGGTTTTGTTTAATTTTACATTAGCATTTTACTCTCAGCCTGAGCAGCGGGTCATGCGCTACACAAAATCCTCTTTTTGCATAATGCTAAAACACCTCTTGAAGGTTTAGTTGGTGTTAGGATGATCTCAATAGTCACTGAAACATGCACTGTTGTTGTGTCTCTGTGTCTGTGCGTGCGTGCGCGCGCGCGTGTGTGTGTGTGTGTGTGTGTGTACTTTCCAGCATTGTCTCATATCTATTTGGGTAATTTTAAGTCACTTCATAAGCACGGGCGGTTATGAATTTTTCTATTTCACAAATCAGTTCTGCGGCAGAGCGCTGACATGCAGCCATATTTCACTTTCCTATTCCGTTTCTTTACTAAGCAAAACCTTTGAGATGAGTCGAGGATTTTCATATTGAAATGAACTCATGTAAAATAAATTAATATGTAAATGAACAAGTAGTTTCCTCCAAGGCCTCCTTGCCTCCAAAGGCCAATTTACAGTTAATACACTACATGCGTTTGCCTTGACTAATGCTATTAATCAACACTGCCACAACTCTCAGTGGTTATTAGGCAATGCTGATTGGGTTATGTTTCTCATGTTTTTTTATGGGCTGGGCTGGGCTGCACACACAGTCCCCACTCGTGGCCTTTCTTTACCAGAAACGATGCCATGGCAAGCAGAAGAATCTCTCTTTCTTTTGCCGACATCTTGCCCATGTTGTTGGGGCATCATTGAAAGAGTGGCTATGCTATTATCTATTGGGCACAGGCAAAGGATGTCGTTAGTCTTGTAAAGTATGGCTATCGATCTACAACCCTCGGAAAATAGAACAAGATTGGTTATGCTAAAACAATGAACTTTCGCAGGTCTTGTAATTATGTGGCGCAGTTTATCAGTTGTCATCACTGGAGTACACATCCTCCTTCCCACAATCCTCCACTTTGTTATTGATTTGCCTCGATTGAATGAAATAATCAGAGCAGACATGCACTGCGATTTAAGCTGCAGAGAAAAAAACAAGCATTGCACAATGTCAGCTTCCCCTAGGAAGGTCATTTGTCTTCCTTGTGTAATGTGATCATCTTTCTCAAAATAATCTCATTGTGTCCTGCATGACAGCAGCAGAGTTAAAGAATACATATGTATGCAACTGTACAAACCATCCATGCTTGTCCTTTAACTAGCTTGCCAACAAAATAAACTTTAGAAGTTTGAGCAAACTATTGGGTAAAATATACTTTGGGCAAATGAAGAACCTGGTAGAGAAATTATTGATAGTTTTATCAGATATAGTCACTACATAAGATTTTTCTCTTTCTTTGATTACAGTGTCATCAGTTGTTCAGTTGCGAAGCTGTCCCCGAGTGTAGGGTGTAACATCAATATCTTATGATCTCTTTTAAATATGTTTATTTTCCTGGCATTGTTCTCTGGTGGCAATCTTTAAACAATGGTCAGGTAAAACTAAAAATAAATGTTTTGTCTCGCACAACTCACAGAATCATCCCTGAGCAAAGACATGACTTGTTTAGTGTTAAAAAGAAGACAGGCGAGGTTAGGATGCACTCCGCACCACATCATGCCTATGGCTCCAGCTCAGTAAAACACTAATAGCACGTTTTGATTTGAAAATGCATTCAACATCCCACAGACACACACTCCTCCACTCTCATCAACAGTGTCACATGTACCTTTTTAGCAGAAAACGGCAGCATTATTTCATGTCAGCGGGTCAGAAGGTGCCAACCGCATCGTGTGGCCTTGTGGGGGCTGGCAGAAGACCAGTGATGCCATTTATACCCCCCGTATTGGCTTCAGGTGCTGGATCGCTCAGGTGCCTGGGCTGTCTTCCCACCGTACCTGCTGTGAGGCGTCAACAGCCGCGGGAGAGCCCAGTAGGCTTGGAAAGGGGTGGGCGGGCAAAAAACAGCACTTTGGCTCTCTTCAGACTGATGCCCCACTGACAGTGCATACATTAAGACAGGAGTGGTGGAGGCCAGCCATAATTGCTCTAGGGGAATGGTAATTACCCCTGGGAACTAAAAGGGGGCTTTGTGCTTATGTGCTCAAATGTGGTGCCTGAGAGAGAGGGAGAAAGAGAGGAAGAGAGAGCAGGACAACAGGAAGGAAAGGAGGAGATGGAGGACACTACTTTTCCTTGTCGTCATCACAGCCCAAGTGGATTTTTCTGCCCCAGGAAACTATGGGAAATGGGATTTGGGGGCCAGGGGACCAGGGCACACTTCTTTGAGTGCTCACAATATAGTGTTGGTCAAAACTACCCTATTCTATGAGCCTTGGGCTGTCATGATGGTAAAAATTAAAATTCAGTATTTCAAACTTAATATAGAGTGATGTTTTTTTGAAGTGACACAATATCCTTGATATTCATGATCACAGTTTAATAACATAATATGGTTAAAGAAGAGGCGTTTATTAGAAGTGATGAAGCGGCATTTTAATACTTCATTAACATTTATGAAAATGAATTCTCAGCTCTGCTTAAGCTCACTGTATATATCATTCATCATTACCCATGACACCAAAACTTAATTAACTTCCATTAAAGTATATGGTCTCATTTTGTTTTCTGCAAAGTCAGGTGGAGTAAAGAAATTATTTTTCCAAATTAATTTAAAAGGGAAGCAGGGACTTGTTCAAGATCATGATGGATTTTTTTGTGTCTTTATGCTTTGCTTTGCCTGGTGAAAAGTATTTCTGCTCTCCTCTCCTCTCTTCCCCCCATCATCTTTTTCCACCAGCAGCACTTGTCAAGGCTCACAGATGGAAAAATCAGAAGGTTAAATTACTATGGAGCAAATCATTTTAATCAGCCTTTGGAAGTGTTCCATAATGAATTGCAGGCAAAAGAAAGTCTTTGAAATGTCAGCTAGTGCTTGAAGCCTCCAAGCGGACGGGTGCGCACCATTCAGCTTGCAGAGTGCCTGCCGGGTTACTTAAGGAGCACGCTGGTACCTGCCAGCAACCAGGTTGCTTGGCAACCCCATTAATTATTTCAAAGAGAACAATACCCAGGGCAGGGAGGGGTAGGTGAGGAAGACGAGGAAGTGATTTTTTTTTTTTTTTTAAAAGGCGCTATTGTATTACAAAATAACACCTGGTATAAGACAAAAAACAAACAGGTAGTTCCAAGCAAAAACATTGTGTTGATTTCTGATGAAATACTGGTAATACTGGTAGAATGTGCTTACAGGAATCAGTGTAGGTCTTCTTTAAGTCTCTATCATCTATGCACTGCACCATAGTATCTATTGGGTCTCATTTCCTCCATTGCAAGAAGAGAGTTGCAAGAAATGAGTGCCTGCTCCACATTTTATTAGTGCCTGAAAATATGGTGTCATGGCACGATCACAACTGAATCAGAGTGTAGACTGCCAGCCAAAGAAGAGCTATCAAACAAGCTGCACTTTAATCACTGATGCATATGCACAAGTGTGAGACTTGCGCAAGATAATAAGAGCAGTGTAAATAGTGTATCATAGGTTTCCTGTATGCTTTTCATTGAAAATCTGTCACAGCTTTGTTGAACAAATAGATTGAGAATATTTTTAAGTAGAATTACTGTCCTTGAACTTGTGCTTTAATGACATAATCATGTATTGTATCATTTCCTGATGGGTAGACATTGATTTGAATCAGGCTGACTCCAACTGCGTGTATGAACAATACTGCTCTGTTTTGGGCACAGCCGATTCTGCTCTAGATTAGGACAGAAATGGGAGGTGATAGGTGTAGTTTACCTGGTAAGTGAAAGCAGTAGTGTATATGGCAATGAACAGTGTTTGCATTAAGCGGAAGGGAAAACAGTATTTGCACCGTCGTTGTCCATTGGCCCTTGTGTATGTAGTGACTCCATAATTCCTAAATAATTGGCCATTTCCTCTTCGCTTCTAAGGTGGGTTGCAGTTTAGTATCATTGTGCTGGGAGAGATGACACACTTAGCTTCAGCAACTTTGAAAGATGCTGTTCAGAAACACGTGCGAGGTGCCATCAGTCCAAATCCAGACTTCTCACAAGCCTCCACTGATCAAAGGGAATAGTGCATGGAGTTCTCTTCTTCTCAGGCAGCACAACTGTGGTGTCAACATGCCGCTCACACAACAACGGGCAGGCAGCCCCATCTGAGATGTGCGCTGTCTCCTTGATGAGACACTAGGCTGTCTGAGAGCCTGAGCACCACAAAGCTCTTGCAGCCCTTGCTGATGACAGTAGTCATGACTGGGACCGGACCAAAGTGCCCAGAACTCTTCACCTCCTGTCCTGACAAGCAGCACAACTTTCACAGGTAAAGCAGCAATGCTGAACTGAAATGCTGATCAGTACACTCATAAATTCAACTAATAGGCTTTTGGGAGTGGCCCTAAGTCTAAAAGAGGTTCATTCAGGCAGCGAAGAACAATTTCAGTTGTTTTTTATTTGCACTCCACTACAGTGACCTCATGAGACACTTGCACTTTTATGAAAGCTCTTCTGTGGTCTGATCTGCCTTTTCTTTAATAAAGTCACCATCCGACGTGGCTAACATGTGGTGGCTGTGAAAAGAGACAGAAGGAGTGCTCTCACTAAGATAAGTGCCCGTACGGGAGCAGATGGTGTGTATGTATTAGTCAAGGAGTGGTGGATGGAAAGAGAGAGAGAGAAAGAGAATAAGGCAGAAATGCAGAGAGACTTGAAGTAGAAACTAGGACTGTGAGTTGTAGATAGATGGAGAGTGTGTGTATGTGACACTCAGAGAGAGAGAGAGAAAAGAGAGCGAGAGAGAGGGTAAACTCCCAGCCTATCACACAGTTGAAGTGAAAGAGGAACTATTGCATCCCCCGCAGGCAGACGGCAGACTGACATTGGTTTGGGTGTCCACTCGACCCGCCTCGGACCCTAGGATCAGTGCTGAGGCGTGTTCAGTGTGAAAGCTTAGCCAAATCCGACCCGACCTGTGGAAATATATTCATGTCAGTGTCATGCTTAGTGTGGTTTCATAGTTTTCTTAGGCTACTGAGGGCTTTACAGTTGCTTAGGCTAGTACTGGTAGAAGTTTGTTGGTTGGTTGCCTTAGAAAACGCAGATGAGCTAATGAGTTTCATGTCAAGGGATATTGCCAAATTTGCAAGCAAAACTAACTGCTTGTCCAACGTTGTTGTACAGCTACCACACATAACGTTAGTAACGTTATTACTACGCCTGTAGTAGGCAAAACATTGCTTAAGTCCACTATTACCTGTATTTCAGTCATATAAGCATAGGCTACAGACCAGCAGATTGCTAAGCTAAAAGATTTGTTTATGTCTTCGAAAGATCTACAAAAAGTATCATAAGCTTATTGATATATACGGCTCTGCAGAGCTCCCTCTGCTGGCTACCCTCCGCAACTCTCCTGATTCCTCTCCCAACACGGCACCACAGCTTTAGGCAGATAATACGCCTTGCTTTCACAGTGCTCGACCCACAATGAACCGCAATTTCAGTCCCCGGAATGTGGCGGGTTCCAGTGTGAAAAGGGCTACAGTCTCTCTGCTGCCGCACTGCACACCACGCACAGCCTAACAAACATCACATCTCACACAGGTCTCAGAGGTCTCACAGGTCCCAGGTCTGCTCCAGTGCCACTTTGGCTTTAAATACCTGTTCCTCCACTGCATGGGCCTCCTCTCCTCTTTCTCCCAATCCGCAGTCTCCATTTATGTAGCTGGGAGCCACTAATGAAGGTGGGTGACAAAAAAGAAAGTGGGAGCCTCAGGGGTGCAGAGCTGTTTATTTATCTCTTGTTGTTGCAGTGTTCTCCATCTCCTCTCTCTCTCTCTCTCTCTCTCCCTCTCTCTCCTTGTGTCTCTGCATCTCTTTCGTCTGAAGTGTTTTGTAAGCCCCCACCCGACACAACCCTCCCCTACTCCATGCCTGGAGGTATGCATTGCAGCTAATGAAAAAGAGTCGGCGGCTTCTGATATAGCGAGGGAGGCTATTTATTTCATTTTATGGGGGTGGAACAAATGTATGCACATTCAGAAAGTTGCTTTTCTGTATGGAGATAGGCTCTGAAAGCCCTACAAAAATTGTGTGGCCTGCTTGGTGTGTTTGTTAGGCATTCAGTGGAGACGCACACACCTCCAGACCATTTGATGTGATTCAAACCATGTATCATGGTATAGTATACCCATTGGGTTCTAGCCCTGGTATTTTAAGCAGCCTTTTGCACTGCTGAGATGAGCTGGAGAGCAAATAGAATTTGGAGAGAGCTTTACTCTGTAACATTAATATATGGTCAATATTTAAAGTCTGCAAGGACCGTATTGAGTACCTAACCTCTCAGCTTCTAAAGATGGCTTCAGTTTCGCATTCAGCTCTTTGAAATATGGATTTGATTGTTGATATTGATGATGTGGAACTGAATATTTCATCAGAGAGGCCAAGTGAGATTGTTAATGGACAGTCAGAAAAGCTTAGATGCAGGGGCTGTGTGGATACTCTGGAATGTTCAGTGGACATTTTCTCACCTTTCTCCTCAGAGTTTGTGGTAGTTGAGTGAATGGTAGATGATTGTCCTCCTTCATTTTCCTCCAAAGTTTTTCTTCCCATTTTTTGTTTCTTTCCTTTCTCTTTGTTCTTTCCTCCTTTTTGATCCTTTTCTTTTGTTTTTCTCTCTTATCTGTCTCTTATGTTTGCCCTTCTATATGTCATTTATGTGTTTGCTGTCAGATGCCAAAAGCCTTGAAACAAACATGTCACCCTGTAATAACAATTGAACAAGAGCATGCTTTAGCATCCAAAAAGCAAATGAGCTTGTGATTGCTGAGAGCTGTTTCCAGGCCTTCACATATCTCTCCTGCAGGCACTGTTTACTGACCAGCTTAGCCCCACCAATGCTCTCTGTGCACATCAAGCCAAATCATTCCTAGACATCCCTCAAGCGGCTTCCTTTGATATGAAAGCAAGCCATTACTCTACTAAGCCTGGGAAGACACTGCTGAATAGAAAATACTCAGAGAAGAGCCAGCCTATATGTGCTTTAGGTGACAGGAAGATTAGACTGGGGAATGTTCAACACACTGAACAAGTAGCTAGTAAATGCAGACAAGAGTTTAAACATAGAAAGTCAAGGCTAACTCAAAACTGTTTTCACGGTCTAAATGCATAGTTCAGTGCATGGGTGTGTTTGGGCGTAACAAGCAATAAACCAATGAGAGTGGCATCCTCCATTTCCTTTAAGAGCCAGCAGCACAAAATCTTTGGCTGTTTGGTATTTTAAAAGTGGCTTCACCAAGTAGCACACCTCCACCACCATTCTGCAGATATGGATACATTAATATCCATGGTTAATATTCCTTTCCTCTCAGCCATCTTATCCAGCAAATTTACAGTGTGTTATCCACATAACTTTAAATAAACTAAGGAGATTTCCTGCTAGAAGGCAATTAGATGTAAGGTTAGGTCTAGGTTAGACTTTGTATTTTCACTGACTCCACAGTTAATTGACTGAAGCAGCTCCACTTAACTTCTTTCATTTACATGATTGAGCGCTGTACGAATATTGTGGCAGCCAATATGGCACCATGTTTGCGAGTTTGTTATTGAACTCCACTGTTGATAATGCTCCCTCTCCTCAGACTGGCAACGAATTGAACATTGCACCCAAACATGCCTCATTTATGGAAAACACTCCCTCTGGGGCATTGTATGGTTTGTATTTAGACAATGTTGGTACCTGGTGGTTTATTTGCTAATGCACTGGCCAAAAATGGACTATGCACCAGACAGTGTGTGATGTTGCATGATGTGCCCATGGTGTTCCCTCAAGAACTGCCCAACACTGCATCAAAATACTTGACAAAAAGTTTTGCCAAAAAGGTTGGACAATAACACCTGTTGAATGTAACCAGAACCAGAAAATTTTGCGGCCAAGAGGCCTAGGTTGCCTATGTCAGAAGCCGGTCTTGAATGTCCCATCAAATTGTCCTTTTATTGCTTAAAGCAAACAACGCATTAATGCCCCAAACTGAACTTAGATTTTTTAACTCATATTTAACACATTCTGAACATATTTGAACCTGTCTCCTTAGATGACTGTGAACTTGCCTTTTGGCCTCTGCACTTTGAGCTGCCAATTAGTGAGTATTACGATGGCCGCAGGTTTCACTGATGGCTGGGCTGTCAGCAGAGTGTATGCAGTTGGGGCAGCACTGTTACTCCCTCAGCCTGATCTCCTCCGGCCTGCTCCTCTCCGCTCCGCACTGCTTTGCTGATAAGAGAGCGCTCTGCCACAACAAGCTCAGAAACATGATCCAAATTATTCAATGCCAGAGGGGCCATGGCTTCAGCAGAGTCAACTCCTAAACAGAGCAGAGCCACGCCCGGCCTTTGAGCCTCCTCCAGGTTACACTCCATGACCTGCATATGTGCCAGGTGTGCTCCCACAGATCAAGGTCTTTGGAAGGAATTTGTACCTGTTGGCTAAGATAAAGAAAGTGAAGGACTTTTTTGCATCCAGTGTCAAATTTGAATAACATCGTTTGGAAGATGCAAAGAATGAAACATTACTGTTCTTGTATTTGCCTGTATTTCTATCTCCATAAGTGCCTATCCGGTTCAACTCCCACCAGACCTATTTAGAGTTAATGGCAGTGTTTGATGCCGTTGTGTACCTCAAGCCAAGGAGATAGTGTAGAACCTCCTAGAAATGCTTATTTCATGGTAGTTTTTAGTGTGGAGCTCCAACAATAAATGAATTCAGCTGGGACTGGCGTAGCCCTAAAGGGAAGTGCATCGCACCATGCTGCCCTTGTAAAGAGTTAATTTATCTCCCACACTTGTTATGCAGCTGTGGGGCAAAGTGTGTGTTTTTTAACACAGTCCGGTGGATGCACGTGCAGATTGTAAAATGTGCTTCACTGGTGCGGCGTGAGAGGGGTGAGCTATTGGGGTTATCTGGGCTTGTTCATCTCTGGCCACAAATCCTGAGCCACATTCATCACCAGCAACCAGAAGGAGACAGAGACTTTCGCTTCTAATGGATATTAAGAGAGCAGCCAGGATAACAAAAAACCAACAACACAGGAATGTGGGAGTTGGAGATGTATGTTTTTGTCTGTTCATTTATTTATTTATTTATTTATTTATTTATTTGCCGGTTGTCATGGCACTCCCATGATTGATTATGTGCATGTTGCCACTCTGCTGCTCTGAACTGTGGGTGTGAGGAAATGGGCTGGCGACACATAACAGTGGTAGAGGCTTAGCAGTGGGGTGTGTGTGTGTGTGTGTGTGCGTGTGTGGAGGGGGTATCTACTTTCTGTCTATGTATGTGTGTATATAATGTGTGTGTGTGTACTCCTCAGCATTGCTCTGTTTTCATAGCAGTGGTGCACCATTCAATGCAGGCTAACCTTGGTATTAAACAGTACCTTAGAAGTGTATTGCCAACTTATCAATAATCCAGCATGCTTCTGTCTGGGAGATCCTACTCAAACTATGCGCTTTCCACTACCACCATGTAGAGAAAGAAAAGAAAAAGGATGAAAAAATGGTACCACAAGAGGAAGAAATGTTGCAGTGCTCAGGTAAAGTGGTAGGGTCAGAAGGTTAAAGATTTCTCTTGTCTAGCATTCAACTGATGTCTCACATGAAGCTCACACCTCAGTTGCCACACTTCTGGAGATGCCTTGCTCAGACAAACCTTGCTTTTTAGTTTTGTCCCGGTACATTGGAGAAACAAGATCTCTGTGTGTATGTGTGTATCCAGTGTGTGTTTGTGTGTGTGTGTGTTTGCATGTTGCAAGAGTTCCTGACTCGATCAAACTTGCAGGTGGCAGGAATCCACTTCTTGCCTGCCCAGGCCATGCAGACATGCCCAGAGCAGACTGACAGTTGAGCCTTTGCACAGAACACTGCCTTTATCTTTTTCAGTTCTGGCCAAGTCTGGTGTGCAGCCCCTGGAATCTTGTACAGATAACACACATGCATTCATCAAGCCTGAGCCCTGTGCTTTTGGCCTGCTCCAGTTGGCACACAGTACAGAAATTCAGGAACCAATCACAACCACTTATCCAGCATGGGACAGGCATTAATTCTTATGATTGCACTAATATGAGCAAAAGCAACTTCCTTAAAAATTAAGTATTGATTTTGGTGACACTTAAGTAGTATTAACTTTCTGCAGTGTATTAATGCTGTAGTGATTGTCAGTCCATGATGTTGCTAATCTCAAACTTGTTTGTCTATTCAAGTTGGCTAGATGAATTAGGCCTATACCTTAATATATAATGTGGCACTATCTTAATGTGACCTATACCATGACATAGTACTATCTTAATGTGATCATTTGATATTTGGTCTGCGCTGATGGTGGCAGATCTATAAATAGGCTTATCAGTGTGGATGCTCTCACACTATCCTTGTGGGTCACCTTTTCATGTTCTCCTCTGCTGAATAATGTCTGCTCCCATGATGTTCATGCAGGCACTACTGCTTAAGCTAATGTAGTAGGTTCCGTACAGTATGTGGATCACATAGCCATTCTTTTGATTCAGATTCACAAATTAAAATGAGTTGAAATTGAGCACAACAGGATTTGGCCTAACGCCCTCCAGTCAATTAGCATTAAAAGGAGGAGTAAAGTAACACTTTAATTCTCTCCATAACTTTTAATATTGCCTATCTGGTCAAAGGATTAGAAACACTGAGTGCAGAAATGTCCTCTACAGCTGAGTTGAGGGGTGTAATTAAACAACTGAGCAAAACTACCAAGCTTTGGTACTGTTTGCTCTGGCTCTGTCAAGTGTCCTGTCTCCTTTCTCAAACAGAATGGGAGCCTTTAAATTCAGTAGTTGTGGCTGCATGTCTCAGTGCTTCAGGTGCACTCCTCACATTTGCCTGTGCCTGTGCCTGTGCCTGTGCCTGTGTCCGTCCAGTCAGGCTGATTTGACAATCCAGTCCAAGCTGTGTGCTTACTGATGAGACCCAGGTGAGGCTCCCATAGGTATGGCAGGTCCACCCCCTCAACTCCGCAAACAATTTATAAAATGTCAGAGAGACAGGATTATAATTATGGAGAGCACAGGCAGACGCATGAATTGTTCCAATGACAAATGGATGTAAATGATTTTAGGGAGAAAATAATATTTTCAGAAACACTCAACTGTCCATAAAATGCATCTGCATTTTTAAAACCTGATTATGAATAGATGAACCCATTGTCTTCTCTTAGTAGAACTGTCATAGAAAAACAGCCATGCAATCTGTCTAATAGGGTATTATCACCTTTTCATTGGTACTGCATTGGGAGTTCCAGTAAATAGAATAGAGTGACCTTCCTGCATCAGTTCCTAGGATGCCAAACTATTCTTTTGTGTTAGGATGAAGCTGTTCTCATAAATTCATGAACTTTGTTTACCTATTGAACGCTGCACTAAAGTGGCTCACAATGTTCACACTCCATAAGGGTGAAGCTTCAGCATGAAACATACTATTGACTAACGAGATGTACTAGTTTGGCTTGTTTATAAGACCTCACTCGCCTCTCGGCTCTGTGATACACACTCTCCACTCAGGGCCCTATCTCAGAATGAGTTTTGATAGATTCCACTGGCTGAGGGTGGGACCAGGTTGGTAATATGATGCCACCCTGAATCCCTGCCTGGGCCTTTCTCCAGAGCTGAATTGACATACCCCATGCTACCTTAACCCTAGAACTCTATCTTACCTCACAGTGTCCTGGACTTCCCCACTGTCCTACTCTACTAGGCATTCATG
This sequence comes from Tenualosa ilisha, assembly GCA_015244755.2. NCBI lineage: Eukaryota > Metazoa > Chordata > Actinopteri > Clupeiformes > Clupeidae > Tenualosa > Tenualosa ilisha. The sequence goes on from PYXC01000584.1 coordinate 3,347,419, forward strand.
GGAGAGTTCACTCTCTGTATTGTCATGACAAAATAATTACTACCAGCCACTGCTTTGCATGTTCTGTGTGATAACAATAACTTGCTCATATACTGTACTTTGTATAAAACAGACATGAGCCCCCCTTGCAAACATCAACAATAATCCCTCTCTTGTCATTTGACATAAGGCATTTCTTGACTTTTTCTTTATTTGACTGTAGAGAAAATGTGCTCCCAAATGCATCATGAGGACATAACCCCTGCATTGTGCCACTGGCATAGGCCGGCTATGAACCTCATCAATCAAACCATGATGACAGAGAAATCCACACAGCTGCCTCCCCTCCCAAAGCCAATGCAGAGCAGAGCGGAGAGTTCACTGACATTTTAATTACTTTGTCATGCATTGCCAGGCCACTAAGCCTGGTTTTGAGAGTGTAATCTCTAGCAGTAAATGAAAACAAATATTCACTGAACCTCCTCCTCCCCAAACACACACACACACACACACACACACACTTCAGGAGTGCAGGTACGTGTGGTGTTGATTAATGTAATATCTCTGGAGCTGTTGTCCGACACCCGCGGGGATTACATATTGAGGCTCTCTCGGCTCTGCTTGCATCTCTCAGCATCATGGACTTTCATAATGTTTAAGGTGCCGGCAGAGATTGCCACCCCCAACTGACACACACACACACGCACACACACACACACACACACACACCCCTCCCCATCGCCTGCACTGCATGTAAAAATAAGCTGTGATTCATTTGAAACATGTTTTCAGCTCTTTGTTTTTCGCCGTCTTCTGTGTTAACCCGATATATCTAAAAAACCCGTAATGTAATATTGATAAAAGTATTGATGTTTTTAGCACTGGAGTGCCATCAAAGTCCACTTTGTCCCTTAATGTTTGCCCATTGCGGATGGATGGTAAGCTGGGCCGGACATCATAACAAGGCATCCTGAGGCAGTGGATTGTAGCAGGTGCAAGGGTGGCCTCCTGTCCCCCCCCACCTCATCTCCATCCACTCTTGCCCAACTTGCCACCATTCCATACTCTCTCTGAATATTTAGATTACCTGTGTCTGGATGGCACCTCTCCTAAGTGGATTAACATTTCACATGGGCTCCCAGGAGCTGCATGCCTAATAACTCTTGGGTGGAAATCAAAGGCCTAGTGGGTCCTGAGGGATGGAAAACAAGGCTGGCCATTATCTCTCTCAACGTTGCTTTGTTTACCCAGCCTCTGGCACAGGCCATTCATCTGGAGGATTGAACTGAAATCCAAACTAGCTCAACTAATCATAAAATCACTTCATATGCAGCTTACATTGATTCTTCCTCCTCAGAGGAAAAAAAACAAACAAACACACAAAAAAACATTCACCAGCCAGGTAAAAGCTACCTTCACTGTTACTGGTGCGCTGACAAATATAAAACACCCCTTGGCTAAGCTACAGAGAGCAGCAAGTAATGCATGCGCACACACTCACACACATACAACCACCTACTCACACACATTTGGTATTAAGGCTGTTTAATCATTGAAAGAGTTACCTGTTTATATACACATCAACTCGGAGGCTTGCCAAGCCATTCGGGTCCCTGCATATTTATTAATTAAAAGTCCATCAAGACAGGCCACAGTGACCTTTGCATAGGTGCCAGTGACATCTGTGAAGGGTGCCTTTATTTCCTAGACGCAGAGCCCTCCCCAGTCCTGTCTCGTGCGCGCCTCGCCTCACTGCGTCTCCAGCCAGGTGTCAAGAGTGTGGATGGCGGTGTAATGCATCCTCATCAGCTGTCCGCCAGACGCCATCCCTCAGCCTGAGCACAGCAGCAGCAGTGGCGGGCCCCTCTTTCACTGCCACCGCCCCCCCCTTCCGTCCCCCCTCCACCTGCACCAGCACACCTCAACCCACCCCACAATCCCCAGGCCTTTGATGGATCTCTTTATGTTAATCCGCACTTAATCATGGAAAAGGGAAAGGGGAGCGGTAAGCAGACTTGAAGCGAACTTTAATTACAAGCCTGCCGTTGTTTGCCTGAAAAGAAAAAGTAGAAAAAGAATGAAGAAAAGAAAATTGAAAGAGCAGGGGGTTTTTTATGTGTACATGCACACATCTTTTGTTTGGAAACGTGGCTGGCCGTCTTAGTTTTGATGACATTTACCCAGAAATTGGAACTTGTGATGTTTGCTGGGGCGGGGCCTAATGTGTCAGCTTTTCTTTTCTTCCTCTGCGTTTTAGGTAAAAGCACTAACCACAGGCTCTCACAAGTCATAACATGCAATAACACTGATTTGGTTTTAAAAGCACCTCATGGGTTTGGAAAGCATCTAGGCAGCATTTGAGTGCTTCGTGCATGACTCCAGGCACCAGGCAGAGCCAGAGGCAAGGCAAGTCGGGTACAGTGATGTGGAATTGAGGGTGTCATCAATTAATCACAAAGAGACAGACAGAGAGTGTATAGCATTTGAGAGAGAGAAAGACTAGTGTGATGAGTCAGTGTTGCCATAGAAGATAAGCACAGCTTGGCCACCTTTCATCTCTCTTGCTTTCTTTCTTTCTTTCTCTCTCTCTCTCTCTCTCTCTCTCTCTCTCCAAATAAATAAATAAATAAAAGACAAAAAAGAAAGAGGCAAAAGTCATATTCAGCGCCCATAAAGAGGTGGGCTATCAAAGACATTGATGAATCCAGTGATGAGCCCCAGGCCCTAATAAATTAGATGGCGAGTACCCCAAAGCAATTTAAGTGAGGAGGATTCAGCTCTTGCTTTGAGTGCCATTAGAGGTCCAAACTGAGAATATGCAGTACTTGTAAATTTACAATACTGTATTTATGGTATATTCTCATGTATCAGGACTAGGGATGTAAGAGTAGTGTGCCTGTGGGTTAGTGCATGTCATGGTTTTGGTCATGGTACGGGTTTGGTATTTTAAAAAAAGGGGGTTAGAAAAGGGGGTTTAGAAAGGGGTTTTTGAACAGCTAGTCTGTAGGTCTACTACACTTTATTTCCCATAATATGATGAACTACCCTGAGCCAGTAAACATCCTATTGTATACCGTTTTTTTATTAGCCTACATCCAGAAAAGGTGTCAGACCTCTTTTTGCATACAACGTGCTTGATTGGCTGAAAGGAAATGCAGAATTCACAATGTGTTGGGGACCATTTGTGAATGTTTACTGCACAATGAGGAAGTTTTGGAAACTATCAATAACACATTAATATTGTATTAATGTACCGAAAATCTCCATGTTGAACCATAAGGGGTGTATTGTTTAGTTTGATAAGATACTGTGTACCACTGCATTCCTAATCAGAACTCATTCAACAAACTGTTGACAGTGCACCACTACAAAATAGTCACCCATTGATTGACTTTGCTTCAGCTTTTCCTAGAAGACTAGGAGCATGAAGCAGCATTTTAAAAAGCCCTCATGACACTGGCACCTGGCATGAGCTCCTGCACAGCTCTCCAGCTTCTCCCTCTAGTCAGCCAGCCAGTGTTAGCCCCTGGCAAAGCACTGTTTGTAAGCTTAGAGCGAGTAGTGCTTATGGGAACAAACAAATATTTTGCTTTTTGAGGTAAAGGATGCAACCACCCGTTGATTCCTAGCCGCTGTCAGATTGAGAGATCTGGTGCATTTTAATCTGCTCAGGCCCCTTGAAATTCCTGCAAAGGCTGGGCTGCCCTCTTCAACCTAATACCCAATCACACGGCAAGGGAGAGAGAGAGGGAGAGAGAGGCAGTGTTTGTGACATGCATGAACTGCTCTCTGTTTGTTCCTGTTCAATGCAGGATTGCTTTATCTTTTTCTCTCTCTCTCTCTCTCTCTCTCTCTCTCTTTTCTCTCTGTCTTTTTCTTTTAACAGAAATCAATTTGGGGGCTGGGTTAATCACCAGTAATGTTTCAGCAGTGACTTATTTTCTTCTCCTCTGGTTCTCTCCCTGATCCCTCTCCACAGAGCCATAACCCTGGAGAATCAGCTTGTGGTCCTGGCCACAGCCGCCGCCGATACAGGGAAGTACTACGTTCAGGCCGTTAATGAGAAAAACGGTGAAAACAAGACCAGCCCATCCATTTACCTGACAGTGGCAGGTAAGGCTACAGACAGAAGGACCTGGCCGCACGGCTCTCATCACCCACACACATACCAGAAAGAGTCCATTCTCACCTGCCAGACATTGTCAGCATATCCACACACAAGCCAGTCTAGTGGAAAGCTTTAGCCTGTGTAACGTTCAAGGACCAATATATTCCATCTGCAAAAATCTGCCCTGTATTTATAGCAAGCAGAGATCGCGGTGCTCTACCTCTTCCATACACAGAAGCCACTGGAGCCATCTTTCTCTTCAGCACAGCTAAAGATAACAATGCACAGTACAGTATGTTAGGCACTCATGGTGGGATGGAGTTGCTGGGATTGTGCTGTGTGGTTCAGACTGGCCTGAAAGAGCTGGAGCTGGATGGGAGTTACTCCCCCCCAGCTGCCTGACTGCTGGAAGGTTTCTAAAGACAAAAACATGCTGTTCTGCTTCTGGTGCCTTGTTTTCCATTCCCTTTTTGAGGTGTGTTGTATTCCTTCATGGAGATCTGTGGGGTTTTCCACCACAACATAGTTTTGCACCGATTTCCATTCTCATTTCTCTGATATTACACATATCGCTCTTGGCTGATGGTGCACCTTGGGCAAAGTGCATGCCAAGACAGCTCTTTCTGGGCATGTGTGGACAAGTGTCCATGGTTGCAGAATACCCGCACAAAAGCCAGCTCCAATAAATACAGAAAAGATGTGTCGATAGTCTGGGAATGCTTTTATAGGGCCATGGCCGTGCTGTGGTGTGTGATTAAGTGAACATGATGAAACCCCGAAGGTCAAGCTTCTAGAAGACAGATGCAGATGTCCTTCTGAAAGTCTTGTCTCATTCAGCCATGTGTATGGATTGGTTAAATGGGAATGAGTTTTTAATATCCAAATGAATGGGTCTTATTTAGGCGCAAAATGAGTGGCTTGATTGATTTCCTTCTCTCTTTTGAGACCACATGATTTCACACCATCACATCAAATGATGAATATTGACTTGTTGAACAGAATACTGATAAAGGGCTTTTATGTTCATCTTAATGAATTGTGTGTGTGTGTGTGTGTGTACGTGCATGCATTTTTTCATGTGTGTAAAAACATACATACAGTATACGTGTGTGTGTGTGTGTGGGGGGGGGGGGGGCGGTTGTACTTTCATGTGTGTTAATGCATACGTACATACAGTATAATCTTTGTTGCATGTGTGTTTGCCCATGTGAATCCTTTCATGTGTGTAAGTACACACTCGTATGTGTGTATTTGTGCATGCATGTGTTTATGTGCCCAAGGTGCACATAAGAGTCCACATAAGAATTAGTCTTGCCCAGCAGAAATTGCCCTGAACAGATGAATTCGTGGGCCTAGCTCAGGTTTCTCTGGCATTAGAGGCCTAATTGGGCTGAACCCGGTGCTTCTTCCTCTTGACACCCCCCTTATGCAGCATTAATACCTCCCCACAACTACACGCTCACCACCCCGTCTACAATATACAGCATCAATTACACATCCTCACCCTCCACATGCACACACACACACACACACACAGTCCAATATTCATTTAATCCCGCAGTGGAAGACAGTAGGGTGCTCCATGTCATGTCGGCTGACGGAGAAGCATCCTTTGCAGTTGTGTTGAATGTCAAGCTTTTCAGCACCAATTAGCTCTCCGGCTCCCTTGAGAAATGACTTGACCATCATGGGAGTTCTCTTCTGTCACTGATCTCATTCTCTGTATTTACTCAGCTCTCTCCTGCTTTCAGAGCACCTTACCGACCACCATCTATTTCATGCGGCTTTTTCCTGTCCTCCAAAAACTTTTTTTTTCTCCCCCGATCTTGCTGGCCAATCATTGGTGAGTTATTGTTAGCGGGCAGAGGCGGTTTGTCAGATGTGACAGGGGATCTTATTTGGAGCCATGTCCCCCGGGCTCCAAGCACTTCCACTTCCATTATCACTCACCACACCCGCCTCAAAGGTCATCCCAGTTAAGAAAGGTTGCCAAGGTGCTCCTTGATTAAGACTGATAACTCTGCAGAAAATGAAAGGGGGGATTATGGAAGGTGGTGGTGGTGATGCAGCTGCTGCTGCTGCTGGAGGCCCATAATGAGCAGAGGCAAGATGGCTGGCCTGACTCAAACTTTTGTTCTGTGACTCAGAGGCAGTGGCTGTCACAAAGAGATGTCTTCTGCTCTTTGTGATGTATTGGTCTGTGTTTCTCTTTGAAACGCAGGGATATAGGCTCTTGATTAGGGCCATTTGTTTAAATGGGAGTGTGTCGTATTCTCTGGCAAGACGTGGTGTTCGCAGCGTTTGGAGGGGGCCGTTGATTTATTTGAAGGGAAATAGGCTTCGACTAACCAGCTCAGTCATTATTTGCCGTTACTAATGATATCATTTAGGAGCAAGCGTGTGTGGGGGTTCCATTTCATTCGGCTTGGCTGAAATAATCATCCTGCATTTTAAAATACTGCAGGCACTTTGAGGGATGTATATGTGCTCTTTTCTCCTTCTTCCAGAGGCAATAGAGGATGCTCACATTTTCTTAGATTTGTTTTTCTTTTTTCCTCCCTCATTTTTTTCTCTCCTGACATTTGTCATTACATAAAGCCGGTAGGATGGAGTTGAAGCTGCTGTCGGCACTTTTCAGAGGCAAGCTAAAGAAACAGTGCCTCAACGAAAGCTGCCCACATTGGAAAAGAAATTGATTTACCATACACCTGGGTAATATGGTGACATTAAATATAACTCTTTAATCCATGCCTAATGAATTCAGGGAAACTATTATAGTATATTCATTTGAAAAGAATTACCCCCATGAAAAAGGCAGTCCAGCAGTGACCCTCCCTTTGTGGTCTTCTGTTTGAGTCTCAATATTTGTCCACTGTGTGATTGAGAGGAACTGAGGGGAGATCCGATGTGTTTTCTTGTCGCCTCTGATTTTTTGTGAACTCAGCATATGCTTCTCACTCAACATGCAGCAGCATTCTCCAATTCTGCGCTTGTTCGGACTTTACTAATCAGACCTCATCAGAACGGGTCGGTGGGCTTTTGGTATGGTAGAAGATTGTATATTACAAGTACGGCTGGGGAAAAAGTATGAAGTGCAGGGTAGTATGTGGCCTATGAAATATTCATGTGGTGCTTCCATTGCCTATCTTGATCCCAGAAGATTTCTTTTTCTTTTTTTGCATTTCTCCTATATGTCTGCTGTTTACATAATATTTAACGCTGTACACTGTGTTACTGTGGTATTGATTCAGCTTTGAAAAATGAGATGCTATCCCTTGCTCACTCCCTATTCCTCTGCACAGTGATATACTCACTGTTTTTGTTTAGCACTGTAAGGAGGTGGGAGCACATTGTGATACTCAGAGATAAACAGCACCCCCTCAGTTCCCATTTGTAAGTCAACGATTTGTTCTCACTTTGTTAGTACCATCTGAACCTGGGGTTCACCAAACTTTTCTTAGGAGAGTGGTTGAGAGTTTCTCATCTGATAGTAATTTTTAGGATTACATCAGTGGAACAAAAGACCAAGTCAGACGACGGTTAGGAAAATCAGGAGCAGAGTTTTATTTACATAGATGCGCATCAAGGGAGAGACAACATGTTTCACATAAAGATCCACCAGCCTCTCTAACTAGACAAGGAAATAGCCTGACTTTAAGTACAGCTCTGGGTTGACGGAAAATGATGTTGGTTATCCCAGATGACATGGCCCGCACTGAATCAGACCATGATTAGTGCCAGCGTGGTACACTAGAGCAGATAACTACTGACGTAGTAGACAAACGCAGACAGTGCAATCACTGAAACAACCCAAGAACACAAAATTCCACCTAATCACAAATGACAGAGACAGCAGGAACAACATGAAATAAAAAAAGTCATGTCAGATGTGGAAGGACAGTTGAGTCAGGCCTAGCTCAAACATAACGACATAAACTGACTGAACATTCTGATTCCACTACTCTCTCATCACACCTACCTTATATGTGCAATCATGTATTCAGTGCATTAGAATGGCAGCATATTTGGATGGTGAAGGCTTCTGCAGCATCTGAAGTTGGCTTTCAACAGAAAAGGAAGACAACGTGTGAGAGAAATGGTGGACCACATGAGGAGAAGCAAGTGGTTGTCCAGTTATGTAGTAATCGCACCGCTGGTTAGAGACTTGTTGGACAATACAGTAGGGGAGGTTTCATCTTCCCCATCTGTGCTGCTGTCCAGCTGTGCTGTGCCGGTGGGTTGTTAGTGACTTGACTCAGCACAGAGGTCCAGGGTCACTTGGGGGCTCCAAGACATCCTCAACTCTGGGACATCTGGAGCATCAGAGAGAGAGAGGAGTGAGAGGATGACAAGCACTCTGTGTTGAATGTTTGGAGGATTGTGTCGTTAGGATTTAATGAACATGGCCATAAATTTTTATTATGCTCTTCCTGCTGGCAGATTACAGTCAAACAAAAGATGGTTTCTGGTGCCCAAAGCAGGCCCAGGGGACTAAAGATGATTAAAGCACGGGCTGTAGATTTTATTTATTTATTTTGCTCTGGATTACTATATTTCTTTATTATTCTGAGCGACGGCACCTCTTCCTTGGCCTTCCTCCTGTCTTCTCCCTGCCTGTTATTGTTCTCATTAGCAGTATCCCTGCTGGGTCCTCTCCCTCGCCCCTTCCTTCATTTGATTTTCATCAGGGGTGTGAAATTAGCTCGGATATTATAGTGAAGGTCTCATACTTGACACTCCCCCGCCACATTTAATTGGCTATATCTTAAACAAATAGGTCCCAGGCGAGATTGGGTTTAGCTAGTAATATCTTAGATCTGATAACTTGTCACCTGTAATTTGGATGGAGATTGATAAGAAGGGGCAGTCAGTGATTTGTCCAGGCTGCATCACCCCTGCATTGCCCCTGGATGGATTCGGTTCCCCGTTTCTTCTCCTTGCTGCCTAGCCTCTGCCAGGCAGCCACAGCCTTGTGAGCGTACTTGACAGATAAATAATAAGCTGTCTGTCAGCTCTCAAGATAGTAGATGTTTATACGTTTAGCGGTTCTCTGAACCTTTTAAGATGATAACACACTCAATTACCGAGGACCAAATCACAAATCTGTTATCTCACCACCACTGGCCGCCTCTTTCTTGTTCTTATCAAGACTCGTCTAGTGACATTGTTAATAGAATAGTTTGCATAGGGTAATAGAGAAAATTGACTTCAATATTGCTCTTAGGTATGCATGTATATACATAAATATTGATTTAGCACTCTCTTTTTTCATGAGCTGTGTCTTCAATTGTGTAAAATGCACCCTCGTGCTTGAATGTATGTGTCATTCTTTGTGATTCAACTTTGACACTTGTTGTCCTGAAATTCCTGGCATAAATATGTACTAATGTATCCATCACATTCACTAGTGCATCCAGCATGTCTAATGGCTGCATTCTGCTGCTGGGGGAGGATTAATGTATACAGAGACCTGAGCGCAAAGGTTGCTTGTTTGTATGCAATTTATGCAACACTACTGGGTGTATCATCACCAGCATCAATTACAGAGATTTTGTGAGCATGCCAAGTATAAAATCTGCAACATATTTTCAGACTGCAAATACCTCCAATCTTTTCATTAGTTGCCTTCTGGTTGGCCACACTTCAACTCCAATCTCATCTTGTGTTTGGCAAATAGTGACAAATGTTACTTAATGGATGGGGGTTGTGGTGAATAGGGGAAAAAACGTATGCAGAATATTGCACATTTGTACAACATTTTTGTTGGCAGTGTTCATTAGTCTGTAACTAGGTCAGGCAGGAATGGAATTCTTGTAAAGTAAAAGTGGAATCGACACCAGCTCAGCACCGCCGAGCATGGCATGGAAATCAACTCATTTATCAGGCAGAGCCACAACTCAGGAGTATTTCTACAAATCCAAAAGGGGCCCTTGCGATTGTGATGTAAAAATAAGCATCCAGACTTTTCTTTGCTGTGTTACAACCGCCAACACCCGCCCAACCCCAACTCCAGCCACCCCCCACCCCCTCCACACACACACACACACTATCTCTTTTTCATTCGCTTTGAAAGCTGTAGGCACCATGTGGTATGCCTCAAAGCATCTTTGCCTTTCTCGTCTGCAAGCTCTACCCACAACAGAGTTGCACTTTGCTGTACTTTGTGTGGTGTTGTTGTTGAGAGGCAGTGGGGTAGTGTGTTTGCATATGCAAAAAGCATCACTACGCCCATATATGCCACAGGGTGTGGTGGCACTGACTGGAGGCAGCTTTTAGCAGACAGGCTGCTAGACGCTTTTGCAAGACGAGAGCTCAGCGTAGCCCCTCTCTGCTGGCCAGTCACACCTGACTGCATGGAAATGTGCATGTGGCACCTCCTGGAGTGGACTAATCAGGTCTTTCTCATCCCTCCCTCAGACACTATTATTTCCTCTCCCAGCCGTGGAAATATTGAACATGCCATGATGCCGTGGGTTCTTACTAAAGCAGTATTCAAATGTCTCTGTCACACCTTAATCCCTTTACAGTTCATTGAAATGAGATGTTCCAATTGCACTGATTTCCACTAATCAGTAGTTTATGGCAAAAAAGAAAAAAGACCACCTCAGGCTGAGCGCATTAAAATGCTTTTCAGGAAACCCTGGAATGTAAGACGAAATACGTACACATGGATGCCGTGCTTTTACATATATGTGTTAATGAAATGGATGCAGAATCTGCCGTGAACTAGTAGTGCTCTTTGGAAGTGGTGGCGATTGAGGCCCCAGTGCTGTGCAAAAGCCTTCATTTTTAATGGCCTGCTTTGGGGCTCCAAGTGTGTGCCCACGAGATATTAGTTTAAATTAGAATCCCAGCCCAGGAATGTTGGCCATAGGAGCTGTTTGATAATGTAGCACTTGGGGCTGAGGGGGGATAATAAGCATACAGTTTTGGGGCTTGGGATCTTAATGCTTTGATAACACCAGGAAATTAAATGCATAAAACCTATTAATGAGCATGAGGAAGAGAAGGCTTACAGGCTTGGTCAGTCTGACCTAAAATGACATGTTTCTGGGATACGTCATAAAATAAGTATCAGTAGTATGTATGTAGCAGTATGAGTCAAATCAAAGAGTCTATTTTACAAAGGCATTAAACAAATTGACAAGGTTTGTTTTTTGTTCTCTATGCTCTTTATGTGTGTGCTCATTACACTGAGCAAGGCAAAGTACAGTGTTTATTTACAGTGATCATCTAAGATTTTTGGCAGTGTGTAAAATCAACTGTGTAAGCATGTAAGCTAGATGATCCAACTGCCAAAACAGTAATATGTTACTGATTACATTAAATGTCTTCTCTAATATACAGTAACTCTGTCATTGCTCATCAAATATGCCATGATAATATCATTAAGGGAACAGTCAGTTTTACTAAGCAGTTGCTAGTTCTCCATTCTCAGGGGCCACTGTAATAATAAGTTCAACACAAACAAAGTGTGGGAAACCCAGCTAATAACACTGAATTGGAGAGAGGGGTAAGATACCTCTCCAGTGGGTTTAGTTGGTTCCTTGATTAAAATAGAGGGAGAGTTGTGTTGGACGAATTATAAACCCATACATAAACTACTTTGCCCTATATTTGACTGCAGTCAGCCCACTGGCTAGACCACATGACAGTGTACACTTTTACAAATGCAATTGTAATTTTGCTAAGGTTTCTACATTTTAGGTGGAAGGTTTTGTCATTGCTTAAAGCCCAGTTCATTTTTTTTTACAGTTCCATCTTTGTGCTTGCATTGCTGTTTGTAACAAATTAAACAAGTAGCATGATATGCTTTGAAGACGCAATAGCCCTCTATTTTTATCCAGCCTCAGCACACCCAATCGCAGACGAGGCCCCTTAAAGTGTCTGCCACCAATGTTAAAGAGAAGAACAATAGTCTTTTGTCTCCTCCTTCTGCCATTGTAATATGCACTTGGGGTTGCGTAAGGGCCCTCAGACCTCCGCAGCAGCAACCAGTGTGCCTTGATGTGGCATCTGCCTAAGGTCACAGGTTCTCATCACATAGCCCAAGTCATGTGGAATGAAAGTGTTGAAGGTGTGTTTTGTCTGTGGCCATAGAACCTGACCTTTTGGTGAATTACCTTTGAGGCTCGTGTTCCATCAGTGAGCTAAGATGTGGCTGTATGGTTTTCTTAAGACTGGACCTGCTGTGCTGCACCTGGGTAATTCCACACACTGCATGCTCATTGGTCGTCCCATCCAGAGGCTGGGGTGAGGTTAGTGGCCTGGGAATGCCCGTGGGAGGTAGAGCAGCTAGGTGACTACACACTCTCACCCCTGTATTTCCACATCCCCATCATCATCCAGGAGCACTGAGACAAGGTGGCCCTCTCTGTGAGAATTGATATAAATTGGACCAGTATGAAGAGACACAAATATGGACAGGCGGATGGACAGACAGGCAAGCAGGCTGACGGACATGATTGCACTAGTGGGAGCCAGGTGAATTAGAGCTATCTATATGAATACAACAGAGTCCATGCAATCACTGCACTAACACTATCCTCTAGGCTTTTAAGATAAGCAGGGGTTAGGTACCATGGTTGTGTGAGGTGCATGTGAACAAACTGGCTGTTCAGTGTATGTAGGATATTGTTGATATCGTCATTTATTTCTAATGACTCACCTTGTTAGGAATGTTTTGGTCTTCTTCGTCAAGCTATGTTTGGCAGTTGTATAACAAATTAGTTCAGATGTCAAATCAGTGCAGAATTTAATAAGTATTTTCCTATGTTTTACGTATGAGAACCTCCGTGAGAGTATCATTATTAAACTGCAGCTCAGCTAGTTTTCAATAAGCAGATTTTTGTTTGCTAAATAAGTGCTTCCACATGAAAAGCATCTTTGTGGCGTTTCAGATATCAGTGTTAATTACTGCAGTGTATCCTGTGAGCTTTGCATCCCCCTGTACTTCACACATCTTATTAATGCAAATTGAACCTTCGGCTGACAGGTTCCTGATTAATACACTTTGTCAGAAAAAGGAACACCTTAGAGTCAATGCCAATACACAGTTTCCACCTCTTCTCTACCCCTTTCTCTCACTCTCTCTCTCTATCTATCTTTCTCCTTTCTCTCTCTCTCTCTCTCTCTTTCTCTCTCTCACACACACACACACACAAACACACACACGCACACACACCTTTTTCACTGAAACTTTTAAAATAAATGGAGGCATTCCAGTAAATTGAAGGATCTAAACCACACCTCCTAACTTTGATGCTTTTTATTCCACTTTGTATTCATCTGGGGCCAGCCCAGATCCCCTTTGGTGTCTGTCTGTCTAAATTACCTTGCCAGGGAATTACTCAAAGCCTTTTCGCAATGCTATCTGAACAGTGGATAGTAATGTTTTGACTATAAAGAAGCACTTACTGTAATATTATTGGTATTTGTTGTTCGATTTCATCCCAAGGCCAGTTCAACAATAAAAACCTGGGCTGGAATAACTTAGAAAATGGATTTGCTGGATGGAGACTGTGGCATTTTTGATTTGTTGGATGGAGACTGGTATTTTTGACACCCTTGGTTCTGCCAACTGAAATATGTTAATGGGAAATAAGGTGTCCCATTTCTCTTGCATCTGTTAAAGGACAGGCATTAAGGGAAGTGTCACATTAGGATGCACAGGCTGGCTGCCATCACATGGGGTGATTTAGACCTCCGCCACCACATTTGGATGTGGTCGACAGCGCCAGGCTTTTGGCTCCTGCCATTTAGGCAACATTAACCAGCATATGTGTGCAGAAAAAGGACACGTTAACTACAACGGTTGTTGGTGTGAAGTGATTTGTGTCCATTGCTTATAGGGACAGACATTAGCAGTGGGTGAACAGTAGTCCCCAGGGGAGCCTCTATGCTAAGTACTTTTGGGCTGCAAGGACTGCATCACCTAGCCATTTCTCTGTGTCTCCTAGTTATACTACTACTCCTCACACAGCCCTTAAATGGCTGGGAGTCTGCATGCCTTGCTTGACAAACAGCACACCCACAGTTCTAATTTACTTGCTGGGACCTGGGGATCGCTTTGAAGGGAAAGCTGACTGTTTTTCCCCTCTTCTCTCTCGTCATCCCTACCTTTTATTTCCTGTGTGGTCGTTAAAAAAGTGCAGGGGCTGGTCTTTTCCCTTCTTTTTTTTCTTTCTCTTTTTCTGCCAAGTATGTTTGAAGTGTGTGTGTGTGAGAGAGAGAGAGAGAGAGAGAGAAAGAAAAGGCAAGCAGGCATTGGTGTGTGTATTTTACTTCAGGCTGGTCCCCTGGTGAGAGAGTGGCAGTGTAGTCAGCAGTTCAGCAGGAAGTCCGGTGAGGCCACCTCAGGAGTGGCCGTTGCTGCCTGTCACTTTCTCTTCTAGACTCCCCCACTCTCAGTCTCAGGGCCTTTAACCTTTTTCTCCTTGCTCCCGTTGTTGGCCTCCAGTTTGTGGAAGCCGCTGCAGGCAAACCAGATGTCCAGCATGTCATCACAGTCCTCTTGCTTGAGGAACATCCTGAACAGGTGGATGCCATCTTGGCCATCCAGGATTGAGTGCAACAACTTCGGGTGTGGGCAAGGCGCTGCCCTCTGGCTCGTAGCCCAGGTCAAGGTCGGGCTGCTAAGGTGAAAGCCTCACTCCTCAAGCTCTTGCTTTTGGAAGCATAGAAGCCGCGACTTTACTGCCGGCTATCACTTGACACCAGGTCCTCTTCCTCACCCAGAATAGACAAATGGAAGAAGTGGGTTATCACTTCCACCATCATACACTTGGCAATGATCATAATTTTGTCACCAATATACCACTTGTTATTTCTACTGTTCAAAAGTGTTCACTGCTTCACTTTTGAAGTGCGTTTTTAATAAACAAGTTCTACTACTACAGAATTTTTGCATACTTGTTAGGTAGGCTATAAGCTACTATATATTTGGGCATCTTAATGTTAATGTACAGTCCACAATTTTCTCCTTGTGTTTCACCTCTGACCCTTCTGTGCAACTTGACCTCTCTTCTACTTTGAGTGCTTTACTACGTCTGTCTACTATCTGTGTCCCTGTCTTACACAAGCACAGTGTCTGTCCGGTGCCTGACTGCAGGGCTGTTAACCTCTCAGGGAGGGAGCCAGTCCGTTTCCTGACCCTAGTGTTTGTCCAAAGCAGATATGCAGTACGAGAAGATGATGGGAAAAAGATGTGAACCAGGCCTGAGGAGAGGGAGGAAAAAACAAGAACAATCTTTCCCTTCGTTCCTCTGTCTATCTGAATGAATCATTAGACTCTCTCATGGAAGAGCTGCTATGCTATGCACATAGAGTTAATGAGATCTCTGCACTGTTGCTTTGTGTGTGTGTTTAGATTACTATGTCATGGCATGACATTATGTATACAGTTGCTTGTCTTTATATGTTGTTTATGTTATATGTTGGGTGGGTGTGTATAATGTGTGGTTGTATAGACCTAAATAGTTCCTTGTGGAGTATCTTAAGCTTTTCCCTTGTCTACCATCAAACAGACTTTAACAGAGTAGAATTCCAAGCTACTCTTTAAAGTCTTTGCCAGAGTAAATCTGAATTTAATCTCAGGGAAGAAATTTCCCCACCAGCCGTGCAATTATCAAAGTTTTCGAGATGTCACCTCTGTAATTACATAGAGATAGCACAACAAGCCGTGGCATTTTGAAGGTGCTCTGTTTAATCGAAAATATCTTCTTTGCCTTGAACCAAAGAACCATCTCTTGAGAGAGAGGAGCTTTTCCCCCTAGCATAGTCCTGCCTATTTTTTAGATTTCATTGCATGTTATACCATTGTCTTTGTACAACTGGCCCTCATAGTCTGCAACTACTCTGTGGCTCCCATGGAAAAAGGATCACAAAAGGCAGCACATATGCTGTATCATTTTTTTCACTCCTGACATGTTTAAGAATTGCTTCAGGTGAACATGAGGATGTGAGCGCTGTGAAAAAACCACCATCACCACGCCCCCTCCCCCCTTACCCCTTTTTGTCCACGCCAGCCTTTCATTTCCAACATCCTACCAACTGGCCCAACCGTGTGCGCTAGCACCCGAGCTCATTTGGAGGCAAGATGGAGGAGTGTAATGATCTCCCTGGTGAGGTCAGCAGAAGAGAGAACCCCCCTGATACAGAAGATGGCTGTAGAAGAGAGTGTAACATTTAAGCCCTTTGAGATTGGAAGGAGCTCAGAGAGATCAGGGAGCCTTGTGCCATTCTCCATTTAGTTGCTCTCTCTCATTCTCTCGCTCTCCCTCTCTCATTGTCTTTCGTGCATTTTTGTTCTCTGCTTTTCTCTGACTTCACTCTTGCTGAGGGGGATAGCATGGCATTTGACCCCCCCCCCCCCCCCCCCCCCCCGATAAAGAGACTGGGACTACTCAAGTCTCATTTGCCTGTTGGTTTTTACAGGTGTATTGTCAGTGTGCCCTTGGCTGACAGTGCTTACTTTTGACTCTTAGTTGGTGCCGATGCTCTCTCCAGGAGCAATTTCATTAGGCAAGAAAAAAGAAACGTGTTTGTAGTACTCAATAACTCAAAAACGTCCTCTTTTTCAGGGTTTAAAGGTAAATTCACCTTGGTCAAGGTCCATGATTCAAGTGCAAACCATAGTTGTTTTCAAGAAAAACACTGCAGGTAGCTCTCAACCCAAAGAAACATAGCCAGGTTTCAAAAATTCAAGTATATGAGCATCTGTGTGTATATTTCATCAACTGTGTAATTCAAATTAAAAACTTGACACTCAGCAAATAAAAAATGGACATAACCCTAATGCGAAAATGTCACAATTAAAAGGTTTCCATCAGCTTTAGTCGCATTGTGCCTTATTCGCATCAAGAGTTAATCCACCTCCTTCAAGCAAATCAAATTTATATTCGTATTAGGACACTGATTGTAGGTGTTTCCAACTGAGGATTTCTGACAGAACCCTTTTTCTTGTAACTGAAAGAAATTCACTGAATTCCTGTTTAAAATCTGAAATGGATTTCTAGTGTTAATCATATGTATTGTGTTTCATTTACTCTATTAATATAACATATCAATGAACACGATTATATTGCCAACCACTATAGCAGCTCCTTTCTGACAGTAACCCCCATGGATACTTCAGTAACAACCTAGCATGGACCTCAAGTACCCTAGCAACAGCCTAGCAACCACTACCACAGTTACAACCTAGCAACCAATAAAGGATCTAACATGATTAACCTAGCAACCAGCATAGCAACCAACATAACCACCCTAGTAACAGCCTACCAACCACTTCAACGAAGACAACCTCGCAAACAACATAACAACCAACATGATTACCCTAGCAACCAGCATAGTAACCACTTCAGTTACTATTGCAACCACCACAGCTATCTCAGCTCAGATACCCTAGCAACAGCTTATTAACCTGTTCCACAGTCCCAACCTTGCAACCAACATGTCTAAGCTAGAATCAAGCATAATAACCGCTCCAGTTACCAAACCTACTAGCATAGCTATCTTACTAACAACCTAGCTATCAATATCATAATGCAGCTATTTGCCACAAAGACCACATCAACTGCAGTTTGCATTTTCATGCACTTGTAATTCCCTGGAATTACATTCACTAGTTTATTGCATTGTTATTCTGGGCGGCCATCTTGTTCTTGAGAGTGTCTCCTCTGTTCCGCCCTGGTCTGGAGGAGCATGAGGTGGTAAAGGCTGTTGATAAGAGAGGGCAGGTTGACAAAAGTTAAAAGTTGGAAAGGTTTTTTTATATATAAAAAGAGAGAGAGCCACAGCTGTCCAGTCTGTCTGCATTCTCTGAAGTATAAAAGAGAGCCCCTCTCCTTTGTCATTCTTTGATTGGCCATTGGCTACGCTTTTGTTATGTTCAGATGTTTCTGACCACTTTGCCAACCTTATTCCCTTAGTTACTTGTTCAGAAAAAAGAGATGGAGAGCATTAGTCTAACTAATTAATTTGTCAAAAAAAGCAGTTGGTGTCCTCATTATTTTATCAACGTGGTCGCTCTAATTTGCATTATGTATACACATTTCTCTGCAAATGGGCGAACTCATTTTAATTTGACAGGGCCAGATGCCAATTCAGCGTGGTTGAAGTCTAAAAAAGGGACAGCTCTCCAGCTCTAATTACGCTCCAATCAAAACAGCGGCGCCTCTCCTCTTGCTCCCTCTCCCTCTCCCAGTCCTGCTGTCGAGCTGCACAGGGGTGCGAGCGAATGACCCTTTGGCCCCAGTGAGTCTGCATGGCTCTCTGTCTCCCCAGCGCCTTGCCATGATTAAGTCATTAATTGGGGAAAGAGTCTCTCACCTGTGTCTGTGAGTGTACATTTGTCACGTACAATGTATTAACACCCAATTACAAATGTACTTACACCTGCTGTGATGAATCTCTCTCCAGCCGCGCCACATTATTAGTAAAATGAAGGCAGGTGCAAAATGGTTAGAAAACCATTGTCTGGATTGTGTACATGTTTACAGCTGTGTGTGTGTGTGTGTGTGTGTGTGTGTGTGTGTGAGTATGTGTGTGTGTGTGTGTGTGTGTGTTCACTGTGGTTTTGAGAGCATCTGTAGTCTTGTATATGCAGTATACAGAAATGTGTAGAAGCATTTCTCTCTCTCTCTCTCTCTCTCTCTGTGAATATGTATGTATGCCTTCCTCTCTCTGTTTGTGTGTGTGAGTGTGTGTATGTGTGTGTGTGTGTGTGCATGGGCAAACACCAAGACCATCCAAATCCCTCAAATGACTCCAGTTAGAGTGTGTGTGAAATGTCAGTATGTGTGTGCATTTATGGGCAGCTGTGTGTCCTCTCCTGGCTGAGTGATTGGCAGCACACTTGGAAAAGGTTAGCAGGTGTCAGAAGCTGTTGAGGATGAGCGTCTGGGCCGCCTCCCTATCCTCAGCCTGTTTCCCACATTGTTGGGCAGCCAGCTGCCTATGCAGCTAGAAAATAACCTTTGTGCTGAATGAAGTCCAGGTCAAGGCGTCAGGGGATCAATACCAGTGGTGACTAGGGGTCTTTAGAGCCCCCTGTGTCTGTGTGCTTGTGTGGAGAGACAGGGAGAAACCCTTCTGATTGTGTGTATCATTGGTCCAAGACGCTGATCCACTGCATAGAAAAAGAGCGCAGGTGTCAATCGATGAGTTGAGCATACATGGAGAGAATGCCAAACAGCCTAGGTTCCACCACTGGGAGAGAAAGTGAGAAGAGAGAGAGTGAGAGAAGAGTAGGAGGGATGGGGGGTGGAGAGAATGATAAGGGAAGGCGGAGAGAGACCTGAGAAAAGTACCTCTTGAGTTTCCATTTTTAATGAGCTCTTTGTGCATTGTTCATTAGTGTCCTGTGTTTGGCTAATGCAGTATTTCACAGACTGGCTTGAATCAACAATGGCTAAAAAAGGCTCTCAGCTTTTTTCACCTATTCCCACCAAATGTTCGAATTACAAATGCATGAAGTTGCACATAGGTTTTTTATAGTCAGGGCCAGAGCACAAGATAAAGTTGGGAAAGCGAGAATTCCCACATCAAATGCCATGTTTAATGTAGTCTAAAGCGAAGTGCAGTACTATTTCCGATGAATTATGTCTTCAAAACACTGGATGTGTTCAGCTGCTTCATATTTATATGAAATGCCCTCAAACTCATGGTGGACTGATCCCAGCAGTGGGTTCAGAAAGCAAAAGTATGGCATGGTTTTCTAGTGAGTCTGTTTCATTTGGCCCTGTGTATGCACACATAAGCTTATAGTCCATAGGCTACATAATGTATATTTTGCTCTCTGTATGATCTTATGTAAAAGTGGTCTTGCATCTGACTTACAGCTTTGTGTAGTGCTAGATCTGCAGTAGACCATTTCTGTCATTTTTTTGTGGTTGCCATTATTTTTGGAAGAGTCCGGAAGTCATGAAATACACATGCCATGCTTTAACAGCAGTCTAACAGCCAAGGTTGTGAATATGCATCTTTTTGACATCAGACAACTAGACTCAAAAGACTGAGAGGTTAGATTTCCCTCTCGTTGCACTATTCAGACTTTGAACTTCCTTTAGCAGTCAAACATCTTTAAAAGAGGAAAGTCTGTTATCATTATATTGCTCCCCCTCTGCTTTGGTAAGTAATGAGGAATTAAGTGAATGTTTTTAACACAGGTGAGGTGCAGAGAGAAGAGAGAGTTCTTTCACTGCCCTCGGTCAGAAGAGCAGTAGGAAGTCAGCCACTGGTGATTTCTCCTTCGCAGACATCGCAGACATCAGACATCATTGCCTGTCACTTTCATTTTATGTGACCTTTGTGCCAGCCAAAGGTGACAAACACCCCTTTTTATAAGGGATACATGGATTGTACATGCAAACAGCCTTTTTTGTTTGATTGTTTTGTGACTGAAAAACACCTATAAACAACAAGTCTTTTTTAAAGTATATTAAGATGATTTAAAATAGATCAAGTGGCTGGTGTTTTCATTGTAGTGGCATCTTTGGAAGGGCAATGCGCATGTTTGGTAGGGGCGAGGACCAGCAGGAAAGGCATGCAATGGTGGCTGTGTGTTTGTTGTTCTGCTGCCATTATTCTTTTTTGTCCTGAGTGCTAAGTTTTGTGCCTGCAGGGATTAGCACAGAGGCATGTTGGGAGGCCGCAGGCGAGAAGTAGATCACTGCTCTTTGATCCTCCAGAGCCCAAGCAGTGCGGACACGTCAGTCCTAGTCTTGAAAGTCACAGCCCTCTGCTGGAGTGGTGCTCATGGGGGAGGCAATAGGGGGTGGTACGTAGGGAATGGTTGGGGATACCCCGCATCCTCCTAACCCCAATCTTCCTCACCTCCCCCAGCTATGGTGGAGGCAGTAGTGATTTGCAAGAGAGCTGCCTGTGCCATCCTCCATAGCCCTGGGCTCTGAGAGAGAGAGAGAGAAGAGGCGGTAGAGAAGCAAAACAAAACATGAATATGGATCAGCCTTCTGACACACACACAGACACACACACACACACACACACATACACACAAACACACATATATACACACTCAAACAAACAAATAGATACACATGCATGCACACATACACACACAGATGCAGAGCGTCGCAGTCAGTGACTCTCCCTGTTTGTGAGTGTTTATGTGGGTCTCACCAAACAAGAAGTGAGAGCCAACCTCTGCCCCTGGGGCACACAGGCGAGAGAAAGCACTGACCCGAGAGAGAGGGGGGGAGGCGTACACATCATGTATTAACTTGCTTCACCTGGCAGAACAAGTGACAGAACACAAGTGGGACAAGCCCATGGGACTGGACCCCCTGCATGGAAGCGCACAGCTGACTGCCATGCCCAGGGGAATATGCTCCGCTAACTTTGTTAGCTTGTTGGCCAGAGCCTGCTACTCATGGCTATGCTGAATGCACAGTGACACCGCACATCACTCCACGTGGCTGGTTTCCTCCACAGCATTTGTTTGAAACATGTAGTACCAGTAACTAAACACCATATCATGAAGGGGGTATTCTGAAATTGACATCATATGCAAATGTCTTTGAGTATTATAAAATATAGAAGCAGGTTTAGGGAAAGGCTCCCTGACGGAATATTGCTAACATCAAGCAGAAGTTTGTCTAGGTTGCTGCATGTCATGTTGTTGCTGAAGCCAGGAAAAAAGCTAGCAGGCTTTGTGTACTTAGAAGATTTTCTGCGTACATAAAAGGCTGGGGTGATCAGTGTTTGCGTTCCTTGGTGTTGCTGTTTGTGAACACAGGCTTTGTCACTCACTCTCTCTCTTTCTTAGTGTCTCTTCTTTCTCACTCTCTCCCTCCACCATTTGAACAATGAGAAAACAAGCACAACAGTGTCTGACAGCATCCTGCAATTGTACATAATGCCAACTGTCTTGTGTATGTGTGTTTGGTATATTTTTGCTTTTTTTTTTTTTTTTTTGCCTGAGCTCTGTACATCTGTCTGCCTCCTGGTAGAGGAACTCTCAGACGGAGCTCTTACATGTGCCTTGAAGTTCTACAATCCCTGGAGCAATTAATATTTCATAGTTGTAGTCTTTTTCTTTCTGTTGTTTTTATTCTGACAATCTGCCAGCTGTTTAGTTGTATATCTTTCTCTGTGTGTTTTATTGCAGCCAAGTCTTGTAAGCCTACCTTGAGTTGTTTTAACTTGAGTTCATCACAGAGACTAAAATTAAGGCCATGACATAGATTTTCTGAGCAGAAAAAAAAACTAGGGCACTTTCAATACAAAGACCCCTCTGAGTCCCAAGTATGGGTCCCAGCATTTTGTTTCTACATGCTTTACTGTGGTGCCTGAGACATTTTAGAACATATCTGATCACATGTATGTAGTATATGTTATTTATTACCCTCTGCTGCTGTTTGTGCTCTCTTTTTTGTCTTTGCTACCGGACAGTAAGCAAGAGGAACCGGGGATCACATGGTAAGATACCTCTTGGGCACCCATATTTTCCAACCAGCTGGCCTAGTGCTAGGAAATATTGCACTTTATATTTCAAAATTACTGCTGTGCACAAGAACTCACCTGGCCTGATATACTGGTAGACTGTGAGATATAGGTCGTCTCGTCCCAATTTTAACCTTTTACAGTGAGGTGCTCCCTTGCTATGATTTATGCACAGATTCCCTATCTGCTCTTTGAAGAATTCGATTAAATGAATGCTTGGCTGGCACTAGCTCTGATGCTGCACCCGGCAACATGGACATGCGCTTCTCTCGTCCAGATGATTTATTTATAAGCTGTTTATGTTGTTAAATAATGAATGTGTGACTAATCTTCCTCTATTGGCAACCACAAGTTCCACATGGCAAAATTGTCTTACAATTGATTAGCGCTTGTCAGAGGCAGGCCAAGGGATTACTGCTGATATTCTTGCATGTTTTGTTCCACTTGACTGTTAGAGTATTTATAGTGCGACGGTAAACTCCCTCCTGGCAGGCCTCATCAGAGATTCTTCTAGAGTGCGATAAGGACAAAGCCATAGGGATCAACTCATTACCAGCAGTCCAGAAGAATGACCCTAGCAACGACCAGTGCCAAGTACTCTGCATGTTATTTTATCTGGCTGAGAAGGCACCTAACTCAATTACACTGCAAGACCCTGCCAAGGAGCATGGAGAGAAAGATAACGTAACTTAATATTCATGTGCTGATATAATTCTCCAGGATTAAAAGAAAAAATGGAGGAAGGAAGACCTTCCTCACATGAGACCTTGCCATCAATTACTCCTCACTCCATTAAATGAAACTGTAAAAATGGAAACAAATAAGAGACAAAACGTTGAACCTTTCTTCACACTGCTCCCTGACAAAGCCAGTAAACACAGCACGGCATCCTTTGGCTTCTGGCGTTTCATTAAACTGGTCCCTGGCAGGTTGTCATCACGTTGCTGGCAAGCATAGAAAGTGAGCCAGAGTGACGTGAGTTGCTAAGCTAGACACAACTTCCAGCCTGCCACTCTGGGACATGGAGTGAAGCACACCTCGACTGATGGCATCACACCCAAATCTTCTTCACGCCTCAGACAGCACACACACGCAGGCGTCCTGCTCCAGCTCACAACACGAAAGCCAGAATGCGACGCTTCTAAAAGCACCCACACCTGCTGCAGCGCTGCCAGACAGAAAATAGATATTCATAGGATCTGTTTTAAGCCCCAGTTTCTCATAGCTTTTTGAGACCTCTTTGAGTGTTAAGATACAGAGAGCCGGAATCCAAATGGTCGTGTTCTTTGCCACATCCTTCAACTGTACGTTTACCTGCAGCTTAACATTTCCAGACTGGTGTATTATTTCTGGATTTGTGTAGAATAAATCAAGTGCCTTTTAACAAAAGCCAAAGTGTGTTTGAGCACTTCACATTCAGCATAGTTCACTTGGTGCTTAAGAAAGTTGTCATGCAGAAACCCTCACAGTATTCATTATTGCATCCTAGGCAAGGTATTTCAGAAACTTTCAAAAGAGATTAAAAGTAGACAAAGTCCCGCAGTAGTTCTACTCGGCTACCTTTGTCAAAGTCAACATCAAAGGGTGGATTCTTGCATTCATTCTAGTGCAAAAAATGTTTCAATATTTTAAGCTTCTCTCTAATATCCATTTTTTGTAGCAATGAAACGTATTTTAATAGTCACTCTTTAATTTTTTACAATTAAAATATAGATAGGCTTGGTTCATTTTTAAAAATGTAGCAAGCACATTTTCATGGAAGAATGGTTCAGTATAAAAGGCAAATGAGAGAGGGGGAGGCAATGCAACCCTGCGGACCCAGCTTTGGCCTACTGCCAAGTGATCAATTATTCAGGATATTCCCCCTCCGGGGGAGGCAGACATAAAGCATGTCAAAAACAAAAGAAGTGAAACCTACTCGCCAACGTCTTGCTTACGGCTTGCGCTCGGAACTGACTTGGCCAAGGAAGTGATCTGACACGTTTAATAACCATGTCTTGGAATGCTGCAGCACGTGCTCCATTACAGTAGCACCTTCTGGATGTTGTGATGTTATTCTGAGCAGAGGTGACTGAACAGAATAGAAGAGCTGAAAGCATTTCAGAGATGAGCACTAGAACTGGCCCAGTGATTCAGATCAGTAGCGCAGTCAGAAGTGTCCCTCAGTCAGCTGGAGCTTGATGGAGAACTGTTACTGGAGTACTGAAGTTTATGTACAATGTAAATGTAAACAAAATGCAAATATTTGTAAAACAAGCCATCTGTATGATTGAGAACAGTGCAATAACAGAACTGTTAAAACTAAGAATATTAATTGTTTTGTGGGAACATTTCAAAGCTAATTGCAACTAAATTGTGACATGGTTGGATAGATAAAAGACTATTACAGAGAAGCTGATTCTCAGAAATTGTTTGCATAATGTTGTTACTAGGATCTTTGTGGCTTTTCATTAAAGTAAGTCTGTAATGAATGGGTTCTTGAATTCATTAAAAACCATTGTCTATGAACATGTTTTGACATTTCATCACAAATGCTGGTTAGAACTCCAGTCACACACACAAATAAATATATATTTAGGCGTCATCCTGAGTTGCCACAGTCTTATCTAGGCCCAACGTCATTTGTGATGGACCTCAACGATGTGGTTCAAATCTATAACAATTTGCTCATAATGAAAATGAACATGATGAAGACACCTGCCTGTTGGCAGCTGTAATCCTGCACCCACATCTTGCCAGTTCATTTTTCACAAAACCTCCTCCCTTCTTTGGTTTTTAGAATTACAGAAATTTTCGACATTTCATTTTGACTTTTCATTCCCATCTGTGCCACTTTGCAGGCATGCAAATAATTCAGAATTAATGAAATGTGTGTGAATAACTCAAATTACAACAAAAAAAATCAGTTTCACTAACTGTCATGTTATCTGAATATTTTGAAATAATATAATAAATTATATAAATAAATTATAATATTTTTTTTTATTTACATTTTAAATTTCATTCTCCATGTCCTAAGGTTTTATAATTTAGGTTGCATTTCTGTTTATGGACAAGGAAAAGCAGGCAGTTATGTCCAGGAAAAGCATATAGGAATATTTTTGTGAATCTAAGTCAAGCCATTTGAATACAATTATGGGATGCTTTCTCACTGAAATAATGTTTCGTGTGTGTTTTTTTTTGTGTGTGTATCACACTGAACACTGACACACTATTTCCTATTCATGACACACATGCGCAATGTTCATGTCATGTGGAGCATAAATCAGCAACATCAAGCTTAGATCTACAGCTGAACTTGTGGGCAAGATTCTGTCTGACTGGCTTCCAGGCTAGACAGATGTCTGAATAGTTGTTATGTGTTTGTCTTTTTCTTGTTTTTGCACTGTCAATAAACTGTGTACTAGACACAATAGTAGACTCTGAACACCAGTGGCAGGTAAAATGCACAACTACATAACTGCTCATCTCTCCATGGTCACATAAAGCCATTTTATTGCTCCAAACATATGTGCACCAGACATAGACTTCCGAATGGGCCGACACCAGATCAAATTTCCTGCACTCAGGCTTTGTGGAAGGTTTGAGTTTTGGCTGGCTTCCACAAAAAAAAGTTTGGACTTTGTGTGTGCTGTGACAGTGACTCTGTATTAAACCCCCACCCCCTCCATTTCCCTCTCTGCCCTCAGATACCGATGCTCCGGCTGACCCAGTAGCGCCAGTCATAGTCATCCCACCCCGCAATACCACTGTGGTAGCAGGGGTGAGCGAGGCCACGCTGGAGTGTGTGGCTAATGCACGGTGAGTGTGTGTGTGTGTGTGTGTGTGTGTGTGTATACACCCTGAAAAAAATCTGGAAACTTGACTGTTCATTAACTGCAAAAGAGTATACTACATGTATGCATCTTCCTTGTGTTACTTCTTCACACTAAATTGGCTCCTAAACATGTCCTCAAACCAGCGTCTCAATTTGGACTTTGGACTCAAGCTGTCCACCACATGTTTCTGTGTCCCATCTGAGCCCCTTCCATGTATGTTGGCCTGTGCTCCTACAGCCCGGTGGACAAGCTGAGTATCACCTGGAGACGGAATGGGGTGGAGCTGGCGAGTGGCGTGGGCTCCTTTGGCCGACGGCTGACCATAGTGAACCCCACGTCAGCTGATGTGGGGCTGTACGTGTGCGAGGCCTCCCTGCTGGATAGCAGCGTACGCTCAGCAGATGCCCAGGCCTACCTGTCCATCATAGGTAAGCTTCCAATCTCTACCTGTCCATCATCGGCAAGCCTCCAATGGCTTCCCCCCTCTCCCTTTTCTCCTTGGCCACATTTCAAGGAGACTTGTGCCTCTTATGCCTTAGGTGAATTGTGTTCTATGCCACAGGTGAACTGTCTTCTCTCCCACTTATGCCATAGGTGAACTGTCTTCTCTTTCACTTATGCCATAGGTGAACTGTCTTCTCTCTCACTTATGCCATAGGTGAATCACTATCCTCTTTTATCCCCTTTGTCTTCTACGCTTATTCATTCACCTGGACTCTGTTCTTTCTTTTACTTCTCTCCTCTTGGCTAGTTTAGTATTTTACCTTAGGCATCTCGAACAGGGGCACAAGTAGTTTCATATTCATATTCATATGTTCTTGCCGGTGCCATTCAGTAGGTAGAAGTGTGCGCAGGTAGCGTGCTCAGAAAAAAAATCATCATTCATGAATTATACTTTAGTTTTAGAGCACTCGTCAAGGCCTGTTGTCTGAGCCATTCCTGCTGCATGCTTTCTTTGAACCCCCATTTCCTTCAAACACTCCAGGATATGTTGATCATGGTCATTTTCTTTTTTTAACATCTAAATAAGCCAATGAATTGGTATTATTAAAAATCATTTTAGTAAGAACTAAATGTAGCTTTTCATTTTAAAAAACAGAGTTATGGTGTCATGTGTTGGAGACCAGCCATGTGTTTTGTAAAGAGGTGGTAGGCTGTTGCCCTGAAAAAAATATAAATTTTGCTGTAAATTCAAAGTTTATTGTCTTCGGAACCATTCATCACAGCAACTAGCAAATATGAAGTTTTATGCTCTAGCCTGAACCCCAGCAGTAGGTGTGCAGAACACTTTGGCCTCAGCCACCTTGGACAGACCTAATGACTTCCATGTAGGACTGCACTGGACAGAACCATTTACAAAAGGTTAGTGAGAGAAAATGTATGTAGGCACGGGAATCTCACATGGCGTGAGTCCCACATTCAGTACTTTCAAATGGCAGGTCTGATATTTCATGGCGGTACTACACACCGTCTCTGAATCTTTTAGGCGTTCTGAGTACCGAACTGCACCGCCCTACTTTCCCCCCAGATCCCAAGCCAGTAGTAACATTCCACTTTCCTCCATCTTCTTCATGGCTGCATGACGAGGGAGGCAAGTTTTATCTTCCTCTCCTTCTATTCTCCTCTCATTCTCTCTTTCGTTTTTCCTCTTCTTTTTTCACTCTATCTTCTTCTCTCAGATACTTCTTTTGCCCTTGTGCTCTCTCTCTCTGTCTCTCTCTGATTAGTCTTGTCTCTCAGTCTGTCTGTGTGTGTGTCCTCTATGTCCCCCCCCGTGTTCCCTCTGCTGTCTCGTGTGTGTGTGTGTGTGTGTGTGTGTGTGTGTGTGTGTGTGTGTGTGTGTGTGCGTGTGTGGGAGAGAAATAGACTTACTCCAGTCCAGCATGTGTGCTTGTGCTCCTGCTGCTCTCAAGCTGCACTAGCACACACTGCTCTGACGCCTCTTCAGTCACATAGTGCTCATCTGCTCAGTGCCCACCCCACCCCTCCCCTCCTCTCCACTCCTCCTTTCTAGAGCACAGGTAATGCTAATGTCCTACATGAGCGCTAAGATCCCATACGCTGTCTCTCAGCTCTGGAAGCTTTACCCATGTCTGTCATGTCCCTCTGGTGAAAGAAAAATGGCTTGATCCCGGAGCTGCTTACTAGTTTGGCTCGGAGAAATGCCTCTAGAAGTGTGTCACTGTCCCTATTTGGCAACAAGGCCAGACACCTAATGCAAGGACCCCACCCAGCTAGCCAGCCAGCTGAATTCTGTGAAAGGGCTAGCTCATTGCTCCACATGGCAGGATGCACACTACTCAATTACCTTGTCCTTAATTGCCTTCCCTGAGATGATTTTATGTACTTGTTCTGTTTGGTGAGCAAATGTGCTCTGGGTGTGTGGATAAACAATAACCACTCACCATAGATAGCTCTAACAGGCTTTAATTATTAAATCATCATGTTAACGGCTGATTTAATGACCGACTGGCTCCAGGTGTCTGCAGACTTGTCGGGTGTGTAGCAGACTGGCGAGCTGGTTTGAGGTCAGTTTCTGTATGGCGCACCTGTAAAAGGATTAGCCCAGGCTGGATGCTCACGTGTGCTGACTATGATGCTCTTCCCTACTACAGCATTTCAGTTGGCTCCACCACTTTTATGGGGGGAAAGACACTGAGCCAAACAACATATTAAATATTTATGGCTCATTTTCTTTGCTCCTTTTCGTTAGTGCTAATTGATTGCAGTTTGACAGGTGTTGTGTATTGTAAGCGGCCCAGATACATATGTATTAAAGAGCAGGGGCCATAACTGGATGGCTGTGTTGTTCCTGACGCAGATTGAGGTGACAGGATGTGATGAATGTGGGCTGTCAGTGTGGCATTGCCCATAAGTCAGGCGCTCAGTCAGTGTTGGCGCACTTGTCCGCACTAAACGCTCCGCCTCCAAATGTATGCATTTATTCATCTGTTTCTATGGAGAAGGTGCTCTTCAGCTCCTGTCATCAAAAGATGTGACGCTCTGCAAGTTTCTCCTGCTGCAGCAACACAACAAACAAACAATAAAAAAAGCTCTCTGCATATTTAATTCCCGGAGCTGAAACTCCTACTGTTGTTGTCTGTCGTGTGTGTCAGACTTTTGCATTTGCTTAGGACGCGAATATCAAGCTGTCTGTAGAGGCAAAAAAGCAGGAATAACTCAGATCGGAGGGGGATTTTATAGAAAATGAAAAGGAGGAAAAAATGATTTCTGAAGCAAAGACAGGATAAGAAGCCAAACTGCAAGTCTCTGGAGGAGTTCACAGTGGAGGAGTGAAACTTGTGTACCATTAGCTTTTTTAAATGACATAACCCCTATAGGAAGCCTGTGCAGTTCTCCCTGACCATCTGCTGCAGTTTGCCTAAGTACACACATTAAAGACATGCTAAGTAGTAGGGAGAGAAGGTGTGTGTGTGTGTGTCTGTGTATGTGATGTGTGTGTCTGTGTATGTGTGTGTATGTGTGTGTGTGGCAAGGAGGGCAGTGCTAAGCATGCAGGCAGCTTGCAAACAAACATGTATTTATGATGTCTGCTAAACTACTTTTCTCCCTGCTATTTTAATGGTGTAGTTTTATGAATTGTTGCATTTGAAATGATCATCCAATCTGTTGTCTCTAAACAGCACTGGTGACATCTCTGGTATTGGTTTATAAGCCATGTTACTTGTTCTCCTGAAATTGTCCTTGAGTGGTGCTATTTTCTCAGGCTCATAGATCTTGAGAGTTCATTATTTTGTCTGTCTCTTTGTCATTTTGATATGGAGGTCCTTTCTGAATAGCTCAGCCTAACACAAGCAGTTCTTTTTTTCCTCCTTTTGTTGTTCCTTCGCACAGAGGCGCCATACTTCACAGCAGAGCCCAGGAGGAAGGTCATCGGCGAGGTGGAGAAAACCGTTGAGATCCAGTGCCAAGCCAAAGGTCAGTTCTGACCCGCTCTGCAACACATACGCGTGTGCACGCACACATACACATATACACACACACACACACACACACACACAGAAAGACACACAAATTCACCCAGCAAGAGTTAAAGTTGAAAAACGGAGCACACTTCAGCACACAACGCCTCACTGCACTTCCATCACAGAAGTTATCCGCGCGGCGTGGCCTTTCATGCTGCAGCATGCATCACACAACACTTTAGCAGTCAGAGCAGCCAGCGAAGGCATTTTCAGGCTAGTCTCACCCATACTGGTGCCCTGCACACACTGGCCCTCATTTACAAAATGATGGTACGACAGAAAATATGCTCGTTCCCACACAAAATCTGAATATGAGCGAAAATGAGTGGTGTGTATGCTCAAATCCACACCAAGTCCAAGCATGGTGCACACAATTTGAAGTCAGGGGCTTGCAGTGTTCCTGTCAGATACTTGTGAAGGTGAAGGTATCATGGAATATAGTGGCTTACAGTATACTGGACAAAATTACTCCTGTGCATTATTGGTACGATAGTCCCTATCATGTAGCCAGGAATGTGCTGACGGATCATATCGACAATATGATCTTTTTTTTTTTTAAGGGCAAGCAGGAGTCATGCATGTTCTCCAGGGACAAATGAGTGTTGTGTGATTTTGTAGTGAAGTCATTTGGCATTGTAGGTCTATATTAGCATGTCATGCAGTAAGCCTGTCAGAACCAAGTAGCTCAGCTGGAGTTCTACGAAGTATTACGGACGTTCATGCTGTAAAGATCAGGGGACAAGGCCTCTGAAATGAGAGTATATTTGGACAGTGATCTTTAGAATACGCTTGCTTTCAGTCGCTGCATTTATTAATACCGTTAAGTCTTATGATGAATTGGAGCGATATGAACAGTTTCATAAATCACATGTGAGCCATGTGGTAAGATCACAGAGGTAGCCCTTTAGCTCACACTTGCACTGGTGTCTATGCTCATTTGATAAATGAGGGACAATGTTTTTTATCTTTTGTACACAAACCACCCCCGACTGTTAATTGCTGCCCAACTCCCACTCTAATCAAGCTCTAAATGTAATAAAGGGGGTGAACAATGAAAGTTTTGCTGCTTAATTTGAGGGATGAAGTCTTGAGATGCCCGCAAACAGCTACTGTCTCAAGGAATAGCAGTACACTGGAGGGCAAGCCGAAGCCATTAGATTTGAAAGATGTGCGGGAGATGTGAGAGGGCATACCCATTATCATTATATGGAGGGAAGCGAAAGGATAAAAAATGATATTGGCTTTCTGCCAAAAAAATATCCAGCAGTGCTCATTTCAAGTTCAGTAATAGTGCTGAAATGGAAGGTCAGTCTGCCAGTTGGAGGCATATTTATGATATTTGTCAGTGCTGGTTCAGGTTTGGCTGTGCAGTATTTTTGGAGGGAGAAGTTTTTTAAGGACTGAGATAAGTAAACATGCAAACTCACAGAGGGAGGAGAGGATCATCTCCCACCAGCCAGTCATAGTCTTTTAGATGTTCAACCAGATTTCAAAAAGGAGATTAGAAACGGATCCTTTGAAGGCAACCAAGGGGAAAGCATGTCATATTCAAATTTCTTTCTCCAATCACAGTGCAGATGCTGCAACAAAGGTTATGTTTGTATTTATCAGCAGTGCACCAACATGGCAACTCTCCCTTCCTAATGATAACAATGGCCCTGTCTCGATGTCCACCCTGACAGACTCACACTAACTCACTAAGTTTGCGAGGGTTTAGGGGCATCCCACAGTCTTTTACTGTAATTGGTTTTACTGGAGAAACAAGAAGAGAACGACTGTCAGTAGTTGCCCCCTCCTCTAAACAGAGCAACAACAGCATGTTGGGTCTGCTTTTGTACTAAACACACAAAACAGGGATTGCAGAGAAGCAAATACTACTTCTTGAGAAGCAGGAAGTATCAGAGTGTAATTTTTGCAACTGCAAAATGCTTTTTAGCCAACATGGTTTACTGAGACCATCTCAATTCTGTCCTCTGTAGAGAGGTAGCCCTTTGGAACCCCACCACCACCAACCCCCCTCCCCATCCCCCACCCCCACCCAAGATCAAGGGACTAAGTCTGATCTACTTACAGCCTCTCATTCACTCTCCCCCTGATTCCGTTTGAAGCCCACTTTGAGTACAGAGGAAAAAAACTCATTTCTTGTGGAGTGCTGTTTGATATATATGCGTTGACTATAGGCAAAGCAAGCCTCAGGAAATGAGTTTGAATAGTGGGCTCCATGACTGGCTCCTTGTGAAGCACTGTGATTATATTCTCTGTCAGCTCTTTTAACTGTTACTTAAGCCATTCCTCAAGAGTGCGCTTTTGCTAACAGCTCAGATATTCTGAGTCACGCAAGACCAGTCGACAGCTTCCGTTTTGGCTTAATGCTTGCTCTAATCAAGACATGTGGCTCAATCTGTCTGTGGGCCATATAGAATATGGCTGGGAGCTGCAGAGTTGGGATGCTGTAAAATATACTGTGGGCTTGAGTGTTTGCCGGAATCTGAGCTAAATGCCTGTAGGTAATGATCCACAATTAAATCCACTATTAGTGCAGTTAGTTTGTTGAAAACGTCTGCAGTATCCACATGGGAGTGGAATTAACCATAATGATGATCTCATTCACTTACTAAATGTTTGCCTTATGGATTATGAACTAGCTAATCCTCTATTTACTGGGTCAATAAATAAAGGGCTTGATTTGTTTTGCAGCAATGGTTGTCTTCACTCTCTTTCTCTCTTTCTCACTTTCTCTCTCTATCTCTGTCTCTCTATCAGGTGTGCCAGTGCCTAAAATAGAATGGTATAAAGATGCAGTGCCTCTGAGTAAGATCAACAACCCTCGCTACAGAGTGATCTCCAGCATGGGCCTGCAGGTGCGGAGGGTACACCCCAGTGATGCTGGCATCTTCCAGTGCTTTGCCAGGAATTCCGCCGGAGAGAGTCAAGTGCATACCTACCTAGATGTCACAAGTGAGTCCCATCATCCCATACACTTGCACATACAGAAGGCTGTGTCTATATGAAAAAGAAATGTTGCATGTTACTAGCTAGATGTCCTCTTCTTATCTTCAACACTCACTCACACCCATTTAATGTAAGGGCTGCTGTGTTTGATTAAATGCTTGTGATTTGGCTCTGTAGAGGTTAAAATTGAAGCGTGCATACAAAAGGCAAGGAAACACCAGCTTTGTTGAGTCTTTTCATGGCTGATGGCCATTTAGAGTGTCTAACCTCTCCTCAGGTGCTGTGTGTGTGAAACAGTCTAATCAAGCACTGTAATTATGCTCTGGGTCGGCTGCTTGAAAACGTACCGTTTTTTTTCCGCGCCCAAGCTCCTCTGAAGGCTCCTGTAATGATTCTCACATCTAGTAGGGTGCTTAACGCTTGCTTCCTGATTGTCTTTGATTATATGCTGTGTCTGGAACAGCCTCCATGCACAGCAAAATACAGAGAGGCAATAGAGTCACTGATGCATTCGGCTGGGGAAAAAAAGTCTACAGTCTAAAAGTTGATGCCCATCTACAGCCTCCGAACTAAAGCCTAAAGGTGCTGGTCATGGCAATGTGCTGTGCCCATGGTTGTGAAAGCATGAAATGAGACTGCAGCCTTGTCTGCAGATGCGCTTGCATTCAGCCGCAGCAGCGAAAAGCCTTAGTCATTGTATTGATCGTGCCTGGTCTTGTCTCAAAGCATTGATTGTGGATGTTGCACTGACCAGTGATTGAATCGAAGGGCTGTATTAGTCATTCCCTGGGGCACCTTGCTCCTGCCCATCTGTTTCATGCCAAAGTGATCAAAGACAAGTACAGTGAATTAATAGCAGGCCCTGCTGTAATTTCTCTCTGTATCTGGCCGTAGAATAATGCATCTTTTGTCTTGGAAATAGAGCTAAGAAAAGAAAACAGACAATTTGTCAGTCACAAATGTTCCAGAGCTTTCTGCAGAAGCTGTAGCTTGATCTGCGCATGTGTTCCAAGCAGCTGAGACTTAAAAGGAAGTCTGTGTCTTCTACATGAAGAGGCTTTTAGTTCTGTTTTGTTGAGAAAAATTTAAGAAGCTTTCAGGATATGTTTTTTGAAAAGCACTGCTAAGATAGTCCTTCTTCAACAGGCATTTATGTGATCAGTCAGTGTGCACACACACACACACACACACACACACACACACACACACTCAAACACACTGACAGACAGTTATACACACACAGGACAAGGCTGTATCTTCCTCTCCAAAGCAGAAATTGGTCCGTAATGGGCTTTATTCTCCCATCTTGATTACTTGAAATTGCCATGGCAGCATGTCTGTGCTGTGCATGCCAGCGAGGCAGCCTGTCTGCATGCAGGGCCCCATCTGAAGCATGTTCTGCCTTCTCCGAAATGTAGCCTTTCCTTCTTCCACGTTTTCACCCATTAAAAATGACCCAGCACTCACACTTTCTCCATTAGGCCACTTCTACATCAAAATAATTGGATCCATACGGGCTGTTTACGTGACCTGAAGTGTGCATTTGTCGATGTGACAAGGCAGCGTGCAGAAATCTGTACTTCAGGTGTGCCACTTGGCTGATGAAAAATAATGAAAATGTGTCATCTTTGCTTTAATGAGTGCAGAAACAAAAAGGGCCCTAATTTCCAGCTGTTTTTGCAGCTAGTGATCATGTGGTTTCTGCAAACGGAGCCCACTTCTATCTCTCAGCAAAAACTGCAGTGTTTATGGAGTAAACACACCACAAGTATCACATACCATAGAGGACAGGCTTTGGGTGGCGCTAGGCCACGGTACTGTCAGCTGCTCTTCATTACAGTGTAATAGTGTATTTGGTCATTGTTGATATTCTGATGTGGAGCTGTGCTTTAATGGGCTCCCAAGTCCCCTTTCATTCACTTTCTATTCATGAATTACATGTTGAGCAGAGAAAAGTTAAGAAAAGAAAGGAACTATGTGATGTACAAAAAAGAAAATTGTTCTTTGCTTCCTGGTTAGCTGGTGACAATTCAGGCCTGACCCCTAGGTCCCAAATGCGTTAGTAAATGCGTTTACTTTGATTAGCAGGGAAAATCCTGGAGAAGTATAAAAGCCTCTCCTAAACATCAGCCATTAAAGTGGTCTTCTGCTAGGTGTACCTGCAAATGCACTGTTTCACACAAGTGCCGCGAGCTTTTAAAATCACAACAAAAGGAGCAATTCTAACACTCCAAAAAAGCCATCTGTGCTCTTCTTTTGGAGTGCTGGACTATTTAAAACCCTAGGTGGTCACAGCTTGAAATAGAAGATCATCCATATAGAGCAAACAGATTGGTGGCTCAGCCTCTACTTGGGGAGAACAATTCATATGTGATTTTTTTTTTGTATTATCGCCTGCTCATATCATCTGTTCATTTGTCCTCTTATGGCCATGTGAGTTCCAGTAAAAGCTTTTTTCCTTAAAATCATTAGTCTGAAAAGATGCTAGAGATGTTTGTGCTAGTGCAGCTTGTAATGCACCGAAAGAAACAGCACAAAACAAAACACTCCTGAACAAAGAGTGTTACTATTAGCAACCCTCCTGCCCATCGCATCAGTGGATTTGAAGTATGTATGATACCTTACATTGAAGTATGTAAGGTATGTTTGCAGACAAAGCGTTGGATTAGTGTGTGTCTGTGTGCCTGTGTGTGTGTGTATATATACACAAGTTGGAGCCTGTGTGGGCGGTAGTTGTCAGATGCTTCAATCTCTCAGTCAGTGTGTGTGTGTGTGTGTGTGTGTGTGTGTGTGTGTCTGTGTCTGTGTGTGTGTGTGTGTGTGTGTGTGTGTGTGTGTGTGTGCACGCACGTGCATGTGTGTGTTCGCCCCAATGCAGGCATGGCTCCGGCATTCCTCAGCCCACCCTCCAATGCCACCGTGACCGATGGGGCTGTGGCCATCTTTGCGTGCCAAGTCTCCGGAGCGCCCAAGCCTGCCATCACCTGGAAGCGAGGTAACTAACCCCTGCACTCCACAGTGGGGAACCCCTTTTCTCTTCTGAGGCTGTGAGGGTCAGGCCATGCTCTTGGCAGCGCAGCTATGATGGATGGTGGGCCACGTCCCTACATGCAACCACTCTCCATGCAGGTGGGAAAGACTGCCAAGTAGAAGCAGACACTATCAGATGGGCTCTCCTGCACTGTGTGTGGGTGGACATACTAGCCGCAATACAGTTCCACTGCCACCTTCACACTAGGACAAATAGAGAATGCAGAGAAATATTTCTTTAACAGTCCTGGCACTGATGGTTTTTTTTTAATGCAGACATTTGTTGTCACATCACTGAAGCTTTCTCTTGCCAAATTCCTCAGGCATATAGATACACAGTATATTCTTGGTGGTGACACAAATTGATGTGCAAAGTAATGTATTTTGCACTTCACAGGAAGCCATTAAGATGTCTTTGTTTCAGCTGATTGGCAACAGAAAAGATAATTTCATGCAGCAGCAACACAAATCGACCATTTTATGCCACGGCGAGTTTTTTTCCCCTTCTCCCCTTCTTCATAAAGTGATCTTCATAGCTATCCCAATTATGGGACTGCACATCTAGCGTGCGGCATCTCCTAACAAGAGGACGCCAGTGAAGGCGTCTTCAAGAGGATTTCCCTCTGGGACAACTTTAAGCTGCTAATAAAATCATACAGAGTTGAGTGCACACATGCAGTAATGCCCCATTAATCCCTTGTCTGGCAGCAAAAGTTAGCTGAACCCCGTTCTGTGTGTATATGTGTGTGTGTGTGTGTGTGTGTGTCTGTAGGGGTTGGGGGTGTTTGTATGGTTGGCATGTGTGTGCTCTTTCACAAGTGTGTATATCTGGCTTTGTTTGCACTTGAGTGGTTGACTCTGTGTGTGTGTGTGTGTGTGTGTGTGTGTGTGTGTGTGTGTGTGTGTGTGTGTGCGTGTGTGTGTGTATGTCTTGTGTATGTGTGTGTGTGGTGTCAGACACTCAGATTCTGGCCAGTGGCTCGGTGCAGATCCCCCGTTTCACACTGCTGGAGTCAGGAGGCCTGCAGATCAATCCAGTGGTGCTTCAGGACACTGGCTACTATACCTGCTATGCTGCCAACACTCAAGGAGCCGTAAACGCCTCAGCTGGCCTCACTGTCTGGAGTAAGAGCTTGCACACACACACACACGCACACACACACACGCACACACACACACACACACACACACACACACACACACACACGCACGCACGCACGAGTGCCTCAGCCAGCCTCACTATCTGAAGGAAGAGGTTATCTACACACACATACACAAACACACGCACCTAACCTGCCAGAGATTTTGTGTGTGTGTGTGTGGGGACAGGGAACTGTGGGCAAACATATTAATTTGAATGAAATATGGGTTGAAATACAGGAGGAACCTGAGAAAAAACAGGAGTGTTGGCAGCTATGACACACACACACACACACACACACACACACACACACACACACACACAGGACACAAACAGAAACTGAACACACTGAAGGAGTATCAGTACCTCAAGTACACTGTGTTGAGACACACACACACACACACACACACACACACACAAACCTACACATCTGTGTGTGTCTGTGAGTCAGTGCATTTATATGCACAACTTACACTAGCTATTATTGTAGCTCGACTAAGCTTTTTAACTGGACTATTGTGCAGTTATGCCTGGGGATTAAATCAATTTATTGACCTAAGTACGGTTGAAACCAGTTACATATACTTCAGAAAAGATGCAAAAACATTTTTTCTTTACCTGTTTTAGGTCCGTAAATATTACAATATTTTTGTTCAATTTGTTGAAAGAATTTGAAAGAAAATTTTTTGTATGACTTTCATCAGTCAAAAATGTACATATGTACATATACTTCCTTAGTATTGGATAGAATGACCTTGAAACTTCATACCACATGGGTCAAAGGTTTGGGGTATCCTTCCACAAGCTTCTCACAGTAATTTGCTGAAATTATGATCCATTCCTCTTGACAGAACTGGTGTAACTGAATCAAGTTTTTAAGCCCACTTGTGTGCACATAGTTTCAGTGCTGCACACAGATTGTCTATTGGAGTGAGATGAGGGCTTTGTGGTGGCTACTCCAAAACCTTGTCTCTGTTGTCCTTAAGCCAAGTAATTGGGAGGTATGCATGGGGTTATTGCCCATTTGGAAGACTTATGTGCACCTAAACTTTAACTTCCTGCCTGATATCTTGAGATGTTGCTTCAATATATACACTTAGTTCTTTTCTTGTAATACCATCTATTTTGTGAAGTGCACCAGTCCCTCCTGCAGCAAAGCAGCCCCACAACATGATGTTGTCACCCCCATACTTCACATGTGGGATGGTGCTCAGAGGCGTGTAATTGTAAGCATAGTACACTGTTTATCATTAAAGCCATTGCTTCAAAACCACCATTAAATAACCAGAGTACAGTTTGCAATTGTACATGGGGACAAAGGTCTTCATTTCTGAAGGCATGTCCTGTGGTCTGAGGAAACAGTTTGGCCATAATGATGAGTGGTATATTTTAAAGAAGAAGCTTGCAAGCCTCAGAACACAATCCCAAACGTGAAGTATGAAGGTGACATTATTATTATTGTTATTATTATTATAATTATTATATGATTATTATTATTATTATTGTTGTTGTTGTTGTTGTTGTTGTTGTTATTATTAATATAATTAACAATACTACTACTGCTACTAATGATGATAATAATAATTGAGAGCTGAAGGCACTCAGCATTGCATGCAGTGCGCCTAGTGCAGCTTCAGTGTGATTAAATGTCTCCATGCACTGAGTTAGGCTCTATCTAGGTTTGTCGGTTAGACTATGAGAAGAGAAATTTAGTTCGGTCTCAGCCAGACACTGATTCTAGTTGGACTAACACCATGATTCACTGGTTACCAGTTCTGTCCAGAATCAAGTTCAGCTTTTCATGATCTTGCCCCTCCTTACATCTCCCTCAGATCCAGTTTCCTCTCTGTCCCCCACTCCAGACTCTTAGACTCTCCTGTCTCATGAACACCTCTCCTCCACTACCACCACCACTGCTTAGCATACCTCCCCTGTTTTTTACCTCTCTCTGATGGGGCTTTGTATTGGTTGTATGTTTGTTTGTTTATTTGTTTGGTTTTGTCTGTCTGCATTCCCTTGTATGTGACCTTTAGTTTGTGAAAGGTGCTATATAAATGTAACCTATTATTATTACTATGATACATCTTTTTCTCTGTGCATGTAAACATACTGAGTATTCAGAGAGTCAGGGGCTATTAGGTTTGATTGCGAGTGGCATCAGTGCTTTCAGTACTAGTTCTCCTTTCTCCTCCAAGGTCGCACGTCCATCTCGCTGCCTCCTACAGACCGCCGCGTCATAAAGGGAACAACAGCCATCTTGGAATGTGGTGCCACACATGATCCCCGCGTGGCTGTGAGGTAGAGGCATGATGTGTGTGTGTGTGTGTGTGTGTCTGTGTGGACTGGTCATCTGCTCCCATTCCCCCAGGCTATGTGATCCATCATGACACAAGCAACATAGTTTCCAGTGTGAAACATGAAAATCTGCTCAAATAAGGCCGAGGCTGGTCTCCAAGCCCTGGCTGGAGTTTCAGCCCTGTGTGTGGTTCAGGGCCTCAGGAGGCTAACTCATAATGCACGATGCCAGCAGGATCAGAGAAACTCAGTTCCCTCAGCAAAATTGATAATGGTGTTCCATCACAACAGTATTGCCATTGCCAATACCTTTTAAAAACATTAACAATAAATGCAATAGACTTACCACCTAAAGTCTATCAGTCCATCAGTGATACCTTGTCAAATGTATCACTGATGGACTGATCACCGAACATAATTGTGCACCTTAAATTTGCTGACTGTAAAGTAATGTGTGACTGATGTTCTGTTCCCCCTGTGTGTAGCTTTGTGTGGAAGAAGGATGGTGAGTTGGTCACTCAGTCCAGAGGGGGCCGTATCAGCCTGCAGGATGGCTCTCTGCTCATCACCCAGACATGGTCCGGTGACATTGGTGACTACACCTGTGACGTGCTCTCCCAAGCCGGGAACGACTCCAAGTCTGCCCGTCTGGAGGTCATGTGAGTAATTTTTTTTTCTTTGTTGGGCGGTGGCCCATCGTCTGCCTTTGCAGAGCCATTCCGTGGTACTCCACCAGCATGAGCAATGGGTGTCACCTTCCGACTCAGCCCCATATTTCAGATTTCAATCGCAGCCCTGCTGTTTAACCGCAGCTACAGCATCAACAACCCACAAACACCTTGGGAGATTCAGAACATCCTGCTTGGAACGCTGTTGTTTTCTCTTTGGGCCTGTTGAAATATAGCGTTTCTCTCAGAAAGACATAAAAAACGCAAGACAACAAAAAGCAAAGTGAGTTCTTGTTCCATGGCTCAATGCAGCCTGGCCTTTCAGGCTGTGACACACACACCCTCTATGGCAACCACCAGGGGACAAACAAAGTCTTTCCTCTTTTTTTCCCCCTTTTTTTTGCCCTGTTGTGTGAGTTGCTCTCTATGATTTTCTGCATGAGGGAGGTGCTGTTTTTCGAGTGTGCTGCTGTTGCACTGGGAAGGCTCTGCACAAATTTCTCTCCCACTGTGGGGGATGAACTTTTTCCCTGCCGTTTGCTCTCAGAGAGTGGGCTTCCATCAACCACCAAAAGAAAGGAAAAAAAAGCAAAAAAAAAACGATGACCTTTTCTTTGTTACTGAGTGGGCAGAAGCCTTTGGCCAAACCTATTTGAAGCTTCTGCTCTCACAGATCTACGCTGGCTTTTTAGTCAGCAGAAAGACAGGGGGAAAACTCTTAGAGTAGTGTTCACATAAAGCACATTACTGAGCTTTAAAGTCTTAGACATTAAGAACTACAACATACAAAAATAAGTAGAAAAAAGAACATTTAGGCTAATTTAAAAGCTCTCAAGAAAATACAAATGCATTAATGTGCAACAAACAGCAAAGTTGTTTTGGAGAAATTGATGCACTGTAGAAGTTTCCATTGTTTAAGATCTTCTATCCACCCGTCATTAAGGACTACAACCAAGTGGCTCTTTTAGAATGATAAGGTGAAGCCCTCAAAGCCTGTTTTTATCTATCGGAGTCAATAGAGCATACCGCAACATTAATGCCTGTTGAAGCATTACAGAGCATTGCATTAGACAGATAAGGCTTTTAGTCTCTTGGAGACACACAATTTATTGATGCAGATGCTTCATTTTACTTTAAAGTGTACATTCCTCTTGCATATTAGTGCAGCCATGCAATCAGCTATTTTTAAGCAGCCGGCAGATGCCAGCCATATTTAGATTGGTCCATCAATTAGATGGCCTGTTTGAAAAGGGCGCCTGTGGAAGAGGAAATAGTGAGTGGGATACATGAAAATGTTTTCAGCCGGCCCAGATAAAATGTATGGCAGTCATTACTTTGCCAGAGAGGGCAGGGCCCTCTTAAATCCAACCGTTTGCCAGGTCGAGACATCTCCAGGTTGTATTTCATCATCCACCACACAGGAGAGCAGAAGGCATGCAGTCCGCTCTCTGCTCCCACCGACCTGCAGCCCAGCCCGGCCTGGCCCGGCCCGGCCCGGCCCGGCAGGCAGACAGTCAGGCAGGATCCCTGAGCTCCCTTCCAAGTCTGCACTAGACAAAACTGAAAAAAACATAACAAGGCGTTATGATGAAACTGTGTCTGTTAATTCTCTCTCTGGGTTTAATTTACGACGGAAAGAGAAACTCTTTTTTTTTTCGTCTTTAGTTAGCAGCTAGCTAGCACTTGCCACACACCTCCTGGTAGGGCAGCAGAAGCCTTTCTCAGAAATGATTAATAAGCAATCAATAAGGGAGCGAGAAGCAAAAAAGAGTTGAGCATAAGTCGACATGTGCATGCATCCAGTGAGAGCCGCAGGCCGAGCAGAATGAGAATGAAGAGGCGGCGAGCTTTAAAGGCCTAGACGTGGAGCAGACAAGAAGGTGAAGACTAAACGGGAGGGAGTGCTGAGGTTGCCAATCGTGCTGGGAACAGAGTTGGGTTTGAAAAACAGACCTGTTGAGATGGAGGGCTACTGTAGGTTGTGAAGAAAGGGGAGCTTTGGGGAGCTTGGCATCTTTATTGTGTGTGTGTCTGTGTGTGTGTGTGCTTGTGTGTGCGTGTGTGTATGTGTGTGTGTGTGAGAGAGAATGAATGTGCTAACTGTTTGTTTGTCTGTGTGTCTGCCTATTCGTAAGAGAGAATGAGCGGAGGAGTGAGCACACAAACAGAATTGAAAAGCAAAATAATTATATTGATTTCCCAGTGTAGTTTACCCTGTGTTTGTGTGCTTTTGTCTGTGTCGGAGGACATATACTTGCATGAGACTGTAGCTTGATAAATCTATTTCTTTTGTGTGTGTGTGTGCGTCTGTGTACCTGTGTGTGTGTGTGTGTGTGTGTTCTGGTTTGTTTCCATGTTCCATCCCAGTGAGCTGCCCCATTCTCCACGAAATCTTCAGGCCAGCCTCAACATGAACAACAGTCGCAGTGTGGACTGACCTGGATGAGGCCCTTTGATGGCAACAGCCCCCTGCTGCACTACGTGGTGGAGCTGTCAGAGAACAGTAGGTCGCTCCTGCCATCATGGCTTTGCTGTTGGAGGCTCCTCCACCAGCATTCTCCTCTCTATGAATGAGCCTATTTAGAAAAGAATTACAGATCAATTACAGCTGAATTGAACAACAGTTTAATTAACTCTTAGTTTTCTGTCTGAACCACATCTTGTTCCCTGTTGTGACCCCTGTGCTCTCGCTACCTATCATTCCACAGGAGAACAAATAGATGCTTTTGTCTCTTTCATCACACATGCTGATCAGATTAATGTCTCTTAAATGCATGGATTATTTCATACGTGTGAATCCAGTACATTCCATTTCAAAGCATTAAGAGAGCACAAAGACATAGCCAGTGTCAAAAGCCTTGAGACAGTATGAAGCCATAGCCTGTGTCATAAGCCTTGAGACAGCACGAAGACATAGCCTGTGTCATAAGCCTTGGGCAGTAAAATGCCAGGCATACTGTAGTGTCTGTGGACAGGTGTAGGATAAAAGGCTGTCTATGTGCTGCTGATTCAAATAGATGAAGCCTTGCTAAGCCAAATGAAAGGAAAAGAAATGAAAAGAAAGTGAATGAAACTGGTTCTGAGTGTTTGGTCCCCACTCCCCTGCCTCAGCACCACCACCCTGTGTGTGGGTCTGCTCTGCTATTGATGCATTCATATTCAGGCAATGAATGGCCTTAATTAACATGAGGCACTCTCAGGCTTGTCCTTGGCCAGCGTGCCATTGTAAGCTGGTTCACCTGTGATTGTACGAGCCTGGCTGGGCTGGGCTGGGCTGGGCTGAGCTGAGCTGCGCGCTGCTTTCCTTGCTGTTATTGTTAGTTGTCGTTAAGTGTTCCTGCGCGGTGGCTGCCACTGCAAGATGGGCCCGAGCCACATAATGGAACAAAAACCATCCACAAGAAACCCAGATTGATCTACTGTAGCTGAGAACAGACAGTGAAAAATGGTGGCCCAGGCAGGATCCAGATTACTGGTGCTTATTGCACAATGACTCAAGGAAACTCTCATCAGTAGCAGCTTTTCCCAGCCTAGGAGAGTGGCCAGTCCTCCTAGAGGCACTTGGATTCTTTGGAAAGCAAAGACAGAGAGAGCTCACGCACAGTCTGATTCAAGCACTCTGGGTTATGATGATAGCCTGCACACAAGCTTTTTGACAGTGCTACTCTTCTACTTAAGGACGTATAGCTTTTTTTAATTCTTTTAAAATCTTTTTAAAATTCTTTTTAAATCTTCATATCTCACCGTAAGTGTGTCAGCTTGTTATTTTTTTGTCTCTTTCATTGTATGTTTTTTGTCTCATCTTTTATCTCATAATCAGCAGACACTTTAGCCAGCAGTGGGAAGAAAAAAGAGTGCTTTGTAATTAGCTTAATAATGTGATGAAGTCCAGCATTGTCTTTTTTACTTTATAACAAAGCATCCCTTT
This sequence comes from Tenualosa ilisha, assembly GCA_015244755.2. NCBI lineage: Eukaryota > Metazoa > Chordata > Actinopteri > Clupeiformes > Clupeidae > Tenualosa > Tenualosa ilisha. The sequence continues at coordinate 3,391,789 of PYXC01000584.1, forward strand.
AACGTCCTTTGATCTGAAACTCATGCTGATCATCACAGCATGATCTTTTGTATCATTTCCAGGGAAAATCCTCCACAGAGCCGCATGCTGCATGAGGCAGTCATTAAGTATTAATAACAGCTGGGTTACCTTCCATTAGGGAATAGGGCCGACATGATGTGTGATTAGGAAAGGAGAAATGGATGAGGAATTAGAGCCTGAAATACAGATAAGTGGAGGGAGAACAGCGTGAGCAAGCCAGTGCGCGCGTATGTGTGTGTGTGTGTGTGTGTGTGTGTGTGTGTGTGTGTGTGTGTGTGTGTGTGTGTGTGTGTGTGTGTGCGTGCATGTAGAGAACAAATGTGATATATCTGGACTATTAAATGAATGAAGCATTTTTTCATCAGTGCAGAATTTTTTATGTCAGCTTCTCTTTATTTTTATCCATTTTCATGTCTTGGTTTGTTGTCTTTCTCCTCTGCTCTGTTCCTGAAAGACTCCCCGTGGAAGGTGTACCTGCCTGAGGTGGACCCCCCCCTCACTGGCGCAGTGGTCAAAGGGCTTACTCCTGCCAGGACCTACCAGTTCAGGGTGTGTGCTGTCAATCAAGTGGGCAAGGGACAGTACAGCACCGAGACCAACAGGTATAACTCTGCCGTAACACACTTTCTTGCACAGGCATAACACACCTTCTTATCAAACTCAAAGGCTACAGTCACACACTCATGCAGCTACTTGACAGAACACTACAGCATGCTTTTGTTTGTCGGAACACTACAGCGTGCTTTTGTTTGTCGGAACACTACAGTGTGCTTTTGTTTGTCGGAACACTACGGCGTGCTTTTATTTGTCGGAACACGACAGTGTGCTTTTGTTTGTCAGAGCACTATGCCGTGCTTTTATTTTTGTCGGAACACTACAGAGTGCTTTTGCTTGTCGGAACACTACAAAGTGCTTTTATTTGTCGGAACACTACAGAGTGCTTTTGTTTGTTGGAACACTATAGCGTGCTTTTATTTGTCGGAACACTACAGCATGCTTTTGTTTGTTGGAACCCTATAGCGTGCTTTCATTCATCGGAACACTACAGCGTGCTTTTGTTTGTCAGAACACTATAGCGTGCTTTTGTTTGTCCTCATTTCCTTTTGCTTGTCTCCTTTTAATTTGATGTATTGATGTATTGCCATTGCAGATGAGACTGCCGGATGTGATTTGCTTTGAAATGCAGTGTTAATGACTAATAGGCTGCTATCTTGCTGATTAATCTTCTGATTCAGAGAGAACAGTGGAGCTGTCTCCAGCCACGCTCTTGGAGCATCATCACAGGGTCGCAGCATAATTATGCACTACTTCAGTCAGTGGGTTCACACATACACTCAGAATGGTGTGTAGGTCTAGCTCTTGATAATTATTCCTGCCACACAAAAACAACATTCATGACCCACCCGGAGGCCTGAGCTCAGTGCTACTTCACTAGGGGCTCGCTCCCTGCTTGGTCAGTCTTTGGCCAGACTCTCCCAGGCCACAGGCCTCAGAGTGACCATGGAGTTGTTTCAGAACTCATTCTATTTACTGCCTTTGCCCTAGCTCCATTCTGGCACTTGTTGAAAAAGTGTGTGTTTTGTTTGGTGGTGAAGCTCAACACACTCCCTCAGCGTCCCCCAGGAGCCTTGGCACAGGGAGAGAACACATTTGCTTCTGCCTGCACAAAAGACCATTTGAGCCCTGAAGGACTGAAAGTGGCACTGGCCTCTCTCTCTCTCTCTCTCGCTCTCTCTCTTTCCTTCTCACACCTTCTGCCTTAATCAGAGCTTTCTTTCACTGGGTGTCAGACACCTTGCCCGTGTCTGCTGTGCCAACTCTTATCACCACCTGACAGGTTCAACTGGACCTCTCTGTCTGTTTTGGTGTAGGAGGAGCTGCTAACCTCCACCCCCTCCCCACCCTCCCACACTGCAGAATGAGTTATCTGTATGCACTATGCACCACCCTAACTGCGCCACGAACCCATAAGTCAAAAAGAATGCACCCATCTCTGGGAGCAGATGCTCCTCAGTGGAATTGTTGGAGGCAAGATGCACTTTATTCCGAGGTGGTGGCAAGGGGAGAGTGTTTCATTTGCCTTTTGTGTGGATAATGACAGAGCGGCCCAGTCCAAATGCCAAGAGCAGTTAATATGGATGACAACCTGGAGAAGGCCTCTGTTATTTTGCCATAAAACCCACACACTTGGGAAAGCTCAATCACTCCCCTGGTGTCACAAGGCCTTCTCTGGTGACTCAGTCATTATACAGGCACTGTTCATAGGATCATGTCATTTGTCTGACCAGGAGAGCTACTTCTTGACTCTGAGACTTACTTTGGGGAGTGTGCTTGTTAGTTTATCCATAGGATAATTGTCACGTAGGTTAATCTCCGAGAACAATCTGATGAGGTGAATATTAAAATTTGAACACCTGGCTCTCTGATGACTGAGCTCATGCGACCCCAATTAATACTTAACTTTATCTCAGCCATACAGAACACTTGAAACACGAAGACCTTCATTTATGGAATTGGAGTTTGAATTATCCATTAGATTGGGAGAGACCAGTTTAAACTGTGTTTAGGATCTGCCAGATGTAGACTCAAAACAGACCTTTTGTCTGAATGCTTAGCAAGGTTTATTTTTATACAAGTGACTACAGACTCTTCTCAGTATAGATGCATTTAGATATTGCCTAAAACCATACAATTTCTATAGTGTGCACCATGCACAAGGTTGCTGTCAAACATGAACAGGAGCATATGAACAAAACATGAGGCGTTGACAGATAATCTGCACAGTTGAATCTGTTCCCAAGTGTTGGTGGTAGTGAGTAGCACAGACCTGGAGTTAACAGCTTCTCCCTACCCCCTGGATGTGGCACATGGCACAGCCCTTGCTGTCTCCCCCACATGAACAGCAGTGTGCCTGTAAGGTAGTTTCAGAGTTGTCTGTGCTAGTTTCCGCACCAAGCCACCTCTTCAGGGACGGAGTTAAGCAGAGGCGTGAGCAAGCGAGAGAGCAACGCAGCCGTGGAAGCCACTAGCCATCAGTCTTCCGTCTCCGAGCCTGGAGTCGCCATGTCACATCTGTCTCTTTTTTGCCTTATTAGGCAGAGGGAGCTGTAAAATGGATGACAGTCTCATAAAAACAGCATCTAGCCTGCTCACCCGTAATGAGACGTGGCAGAAACAGCTTTGGCTGGTATTCATGGCGCTGGTCTGCCGCTGTTGTTGTTCTTCCACTTGTTGTTGTTGTTGTTGCTCCTGCTTGTACCATATCCTTTTTCAAGGTAACCCCACAGGGAGGTGTTGTCATGAATATTCAGACTCAGAGCAGGCTATGTCACCACTATCATTCAAGGCTGCCTGGTGATATTGCCACCTGCTAATAAGCGGAGCAGCCCTTTCCATACTGTATGGGTGATTAACTGCCTGCTTTTTATTTTGATTTCCCAACACCGGCACTCTGGGGTCATTCCATTAGGCTCTTCTCCACCACGCACACTCTGTGTCCTAGGAGGAAATGAATGGATCACCCTTGGCATTGTTTATGCGGAGAGGCAGATGTTTAATGGCCGACGGCTGCACCACGAGTGTGTAAAACAAACGCATAAATACACCCAAGAAGGACAGGGCAGTCTAGGCAAGACTAGCAGGCCCGGAGAAGTGCACCCGCCTTATGCTGGAGATTAGGTAGATTTACACGTCACCACTGGAAGAGAGGAGAGATGCGCTGTGGTATTGGTTTTTGCAAGCATTAATTATGAAATGGACTGCTGGGGAGAAATAACAAGTGGCCAGAGGTCTAGCAAGGGGTTTGGACGATAAATCTGAAATAACCCAATGAACCCATTAAAAGTTAATGTAGATTTAACTGTCCATTAGCATGAAGCGCACGCACAGCAGAGAGATGATCTTGCCAAGTCTGCCTGCTCAACACTGCAATTCATTTTTAATTTTCATTCATCTGAGAAACACTCGTGATGTCTCGGGAGTGTGAAGGTGTTTCCAGAAATCTTGTGGTAGTGAAATTTGGAATCACACCTTTGATCTAGGCTGTTATGTCTAGCCCATCTTCCCTGCAGTCCAGCATGGTGGATCTGCTCTGTGTTTAGGTTCCCATTCAGACCACTCTTAATACCACATAAGCATCTGACTGGAGCCAAACAGCTGAAGATGGATGTGTGCACACATAGAAACACTGTAGTTGCCAAGCGAATGGCATACACTGGGTCACCTTCACTCTATTATTCCCCTTTCCCAAACACTGATTGGACTGTCATGTGCCGTTTGCTTGTGTATGTGGCTGTATACTCCACGAGAGGGGAGTAAGGGAAGAGCCTCGCCAGCTTATCCATCCAGAACAAACAGCTTCCCTGTGAGGAGCAACACTGCTTTCACATTACAAATGGACCTTTGCTTCTCATTAGACTTTTATTATTTTCCCCCCAGGGAAATATGCAAGGCATCTCATCATGCTTACAGTCTGTGGATTAGTAAGAGCGTGATTAGCATCAAACACATTATTAAGAGAGTAAGCCTTTTTGTCTCTCTCCTCCTCCCCTATCTGGTTATTTTTGTTGAAGTATGAAATTTGGATCATCTGGGACAATGCAAGATTTGGGTGAAATGCTTGATTAAACTTTAGTTAGACCATCACTTGCAGCAGCACATTAAGATGCACAGTGCATTGTTGTTGTGTTCTTTTTTGTTTTGTAATCATCCTCTTAAAAGTTCCATGTGAAAGTAAATATAAGTTTATTTGTGTGAACTTCTGCCATGGCCCTCTTACACATTCTAAACACAAAAAAGCTGTCTAGAAGTCTAGAGGTCTGTCCAATGGGTAAAACAAGAAGGAGCATGAGGAGCATTGACCAGAGAGTCTGGCAGTCAGGACTATATTCTGCCCTCATAGCCGCTACCATACTCAAGTGTTCTTTTGAGATTTTAATAAGCAGGCTGTGTTGGCTACTGCATGGACTTCCATAGGTTTGCCGTTTAGGAAATATGGATTTACATTCAACTTCAAAAGTCAGTATTTGAGTGACTATTGCTCTCCGTAGCATCTACAAAAATGGTCAAGTATTCTCCTTGATTCAGACACATTTTAGTCAGAAGTGAAATATTTGAAAGTGTGCACTCACTATTTGTTTTTGGTGATAGACCAAAATGTCATACAGTTCCAGATTTAAATGGATGTAATAATCTATCTGTCTATCTAGGCTGTGTCAAACCAACATTTTATGCTGCAAAGAACAACTTACAGCTCGTATAGCCTGTTCCCCAGGTTTAGTGGTTTCCAGCAGAGAGCTGTGAACACAGTTTGATATGAGTCATATGAACTTCCATGTTGCCACTGTTTCCTTTTAATTCCACCAATGGGAGTTAAGTTGGGAGCAGATATGGTCACTAGAGATCCTGCCTCATCACATGACCCTGTGGTAATGTGAGAGTTTCTGCCAACAGTCCTAATCAAGTGGCTGGCTGAAAATCTCACTTTTCCTCATGAGATAGGTATATCTAAAGTTCAATAAGCTTGTCATTTTCTGGCTATGTTACATTTCTGCCTTTGGAATGATATGAATTATGGAGCAGTTCCTCTGCCATACTGGTTTGGAAGTAATGAGATAATTCCCTCTCAGATTTTTTGAGGGCAGCTTTTTTGTACATTTACATATGACACAGCTTAAGCAAATTAACAGTTATTACCAAGCTCCCAGAGGCTTTGTCACCTTACAGAGAACTGATTCATAACAGCAACTTTGTTAGGGGGTTTTACAATTTAGTATGAGTAATCAAATGGGTGTTGATTTTGTATTTTGGGTGCATGTTAAAGAGCTTGAATAATTTTGACTAGTTTGAGATAAAATGACTTAAGGATCCTAACTTAAGGATCCAGTAATGATGTATCAAATATTCCAAAATACTCCCATATTCCTGTCTGTTATTTCCTGAAGGTAAAAGTCTCTTTGTGTTTTCCTCCATACTCTCTGCAGACTGATGCTGCCTGAGGAGCCTCCCAGTGCACCTCCTAAGAACATAGTGGCCAGCGGCCGCACCAACCAGTCCATCATGGTCCAGTGGCAGCCCCCTCCAGAGCCTCAGCTCAATGGGGTGCTGAGGGGCTACGTCCTCAGGTAGGGGACCCAGGCCAATGATGGGGCTCTGCATGCCTGTACTCACATTTGTCTGTGGGACTCTAAGAGGATGAACATGATGGTTGAGTTACATGAGCAAAAACTGCATTGAAATACTTGTTGTTGATGGGGGTGTTGTTGTGGAAAAAAATCATAGTTAATTCCCCATGTTTTATTGGCTGAAGAGAAGAAAAGTGAAGTAAACATATATTTTGACTTTATTTTACAAAAGAGTTGGTCTGCTTCAGGTAGGCAAGACACTTAACACATTAAGGCTTCTTTAAAGGGACTGCTACTGTTAATCAAAAAATCACTGTTTGTCAGACATTATTAGCAGGAGCACCTGCTCTGTAGACTAGTGCATGCTTTCCCAGGTGATAATTGCTGATAGTAAGGTAGGTAGCTTGCAGTGGCAGACTGCCTGAAGAAATCCCCCCCATCCCAAATGCATTCCCCAAGAATTCACGAAGCAACTGCTCAGCAACCCCAACCAACCCAAAGTTGTTTTTTTCTTTGTTTGTTTGTTTTTAAACATTATAAAACATACCATGCCAATTCATTGGCTAAAGTAGATGGAAATCCTTGGTACTGGTCCAACACGCATTGCGCATTGCAATGCCTGCTCTTGGCAAAGGCTGACAAGGATCGGCTTATTCTTCACAATATCTTAATCCATATTTTTTTCCGCTAGGGTGTATGATTTTTAAAAGAAGAATTTGTTCATAGGAGACAACCAATTGGGTGATATAACTAATTCATCATCATAGACCTAATATCAATAAGTGTAGGTTTGGTTGGCATACTCTTCACTGAAGTGCAGGCCTACAATAAAATCTTAATGTCCAACATGCTGCATTTGTGGCCCATTGTGTGGGCTATGTACAATATCATGCAATACAGTTTTTTCATGATGAAAATATTGCATTTTGAGCTGCAAAAAAATCCTGCTGCAAAATGCAGTTTCAGGCATCCTAACCTGCAAAAACTATACTAGCTTTGGATAACACAGAAGATCTGTTAAACTCAGTTGTCATTAAATCAGCCCCATAGCCTACGCTGTGCTGTGACCATATAGGGTGAAATGCCTATTACTTTTTAAAAGATCTGAGCTGTGAGGAACTTTCATTATGACTAATTAATGGCCTAGTGTGAGAGAGAGAGAGAGAGTTAGAGAAAGAGATAGAGGTTGACTGTAAAGGTACATCTGCACAAAGTACCAAACAGCCAATTGCTCGTCCTGTCATTCTCTCTCGCGCATGCGTCTGTGACTCTCCCACTCGCAAACAAAATTTTCAGGAGAGGCTGTGATTTGCAGAGACAGGATCTGCAGTTTTGACAGTTAGAGTTAAGAAGTGTTTAGGCTATGTTTGTAGAGTTTACCATCTCATTCTAGCAGAAGACCCACTGTATCTTTGCTTCACCATGACAAACGCCAACAGCTCATTTGTTAGTGACTTTGAGTTTGAGTGTATTGAAGTTCATGCCAACGGTGATATATCTCGTGGTTAAAGTGTTCTTTTTATAAATAGCACACACATTCCGCAAACATAGATTTGATGATGTTTTGATAAATAGTCAAGCGCCCACTTCACAATTTTCATTCTCATTTTGAGAAGTTAGATATATCTGAAAGATGGTAGATTTGATACAGGGATTATAATTCTCATCAACTCTAAAAAAAAAACATACAGAGAACATGACCTCGGCATCCTCGAAGGCAACTACAGCCATGTCTACATTTTAGGATTTTGTCACTTTGGGTAAAATCATCTGCTAAATGCCTAAACCTTTTAGCGGCCTTTCCAAAAAGGCTTTTTTTGAAGTGCAGTCTTTGTGTTTGTGTGCTTGCTGTATTTGCGAGTATCTGCAGTAAGTGTGAGTGTGTTTCTGCCTCTGACCTTGATGGTGACCATTTAAGTGTAGGTAAGAACAAATAGGCCCTGCCCCCTCAGCCTGTCTTATGACAGCAGTGTGTGTGTGTGTGTGTGTGTGTGTGTGTGTGTGTGTTTGGGGGGGGGGGGGGTCATCTGGGCTGAAAGCCTTGTCCTCAGCTGTTGCTGGCACACATGCGACCTTGGGGTTCCAAGCTGTGCTAATGCATGACAGGAGGATGTTTTTATCACCACCCAGCTATTCTTCCCTTTCTCTATGTCTGTCTCTCTCTCTCTCTCTCTCTCTCTCCCTCTCTCTCTCCCTCTCTCTGACTCTCCTCTGTTTTGAGGACAGGGACAGATCTCCCCATCTTGCCAGCTTCACTCACACATTGCCCACTGCATCCCTCTGGCATTCATGAGCGCTCAATAGCCAAGATGAGAGAGAAAGATGGAGGCAAAGAAAGACTTCAATGATTTTTTTTTGTTCACTTCAATGCACCAGCCAGAAAGGACAATAGTGCCCCAGCTGCCTTTGGTTGATTTTTGGGTGTCAAAGACAGAAAAAATAGGAGTCAATCAGGCTAAATAGTTGTCAAGAAATGAGTAAGGAACAAGTGGTCATGGCTGGTGGCTAAATGCCATGGTCTGATAGCAGGCAGCAGTAAAGAAAGGCCTTCTTATTTGTGGCTGTCGCTGTTTTGTTGGATTTCTTGCTTTGAAAGAAGACAGAAGAAAAAAAAGCACAGGACCAAGAGAGTCTCTCTAATTACAGGCTGTGGAATGGCTGGTAATGGAGCGTTGACCTGGAAGGAAATCATTGTCACTAACCGTTTGGCCATTGATTCCTCAACTGCAGGTATCGCCTGGCGGGCCTCCCCGGGGAGTACCAGCACAAGAACATCAGCAGCCCTGAGATCAACTACTGCCTGGTCACTGAGCTTATCATCTGGACGCAGTACGAGATCCAGGTGGCAGCGTACACAGGCGCGGGCCTGGGAGTCTTCAGCCTGCCAGTGGCGGAGTACACGCTGCAGGGAGGTGAGACCTCGCTGCCGCTCCTGTCGTTTGTCTGCCATGTTCTTTGCTCTCACTCGCTTCTTCACTCACTCGCTCACTCACTCTCTTGTTTCATTTGTTTCAGTTTTTTTTCCTTGCCAGCCTCTCTTGCTCTCTCTCTCTCTCTCTCTCTCTCTTTTTTTTTCTCTTTTCTCCTTTGCTTTCTTTTTTCCCTCTCCCTCTCGACCTCTCATCAAATAATTTTTTCTTCTCTGTCGGTCATGCTCAGTTTTACCCTCCTCACTTTCTCTCCCTCTATCCACTGCCTATCCCTGTGTCTTTACCCCCTTGACTCCCCCCTTTTTTTCCTTTTTTTTCCTTTACATCACTCTCTCTCTCTCCTTCCCTCCCTCTCTCTCCCTCCCTCCCTCTCTCTCTCATCCTTCATCTTTCCTTCTGTCTATGAGGCAGTGATGTCCAAAGGCCCTTGTAAAGTGCTGCTTGTTTACCCAGTCTCCTGCCAGGGTCAGGTGCTGTGGAGCATAGCCGCACCCAGCCATTCACACAAGCCCACTCCTCTGCCTCTGGAGTGGAAGGGAGCTGCCGGCTGACTTTGAAGTTAATCCTCTTCAAAACAATTACACCAATTATGGTTTGGGCCGGGGCCTCGCTCCATCTCCCCCCACTCTCTGCTGCCATGCGAAAAATTATACCTTCCACGTCAATGAGGCTCAATGAAATCCATTTCAGGCAGCAATGCAGACGATCTGATTGGCCCCTTTTAGGCATGCTCTCCCCTTGAGAGGAGCGAATGTATTGACCAGGCAGGGGCCCTTCATCTGTCTAATTAGACATATTCACAAGAGCCTTCAGCATGGCACTGCATGGCATTGATGAAACCTCTCCTGGGCTTCTCACTTCAGCAATTATCAAATGTCAAAACAATGTTTATTTCATATTTTTACTCATCTCCATGCTGTGCTTTTGCCATGGTATGGTAATATGTGTGGGCTGAATTACTCTGATTGGTTTGAAGACAGATGCAGAAATCTGGAGACAGATTCTTAAATGTACCTAACCCGTTAAGTAAAAAGAAAATAAGGCAGGCCAGTTCCCTGTTTTGAATGTGGTGGTTAAGTGTATGTAGGTGTAGGGTGACTCTCCTAAAGAGATCTAGAAAAAACTCTGGGAGCTGGGTGGTGATGGTGGCGTGTGTATTGTGTGAGCAGGTTATATACACACCGCAGGTCAGAAGTCATTTCCAGTTGTTTGTTGAATTTTAATGGCAAAGCCTGTCAGTGTGCAAAGCTGCACACTTGAGCAAGTGATTGCTGCGTGTCATATTACTGCCTCAGGGCTCAGCACTGTGCTTACTCTCACTCACTCTCTAGTCTGGAGAGCCAGGGTTAGCAGACAAGCAAGCAAGCCATTGTGAGTGCTGTGGCACGGGGAAAGAAAAGCATTGAGCATACAAGGGAAGATGGTGAAGAGAAAAGACCATGGAAGACAATTGGAAAAAATAGACCCGAATTCAAGGACACAGTCGGCTAAAAGCTGGACTGATTCCCAGGATAACCAGTAGGGCAGCAAGTGAGAGTAAATGAGCCCGCTCCTCAGACTGCACCGAGGCTGGCCAACCCAAGTTGTCTGCCTGACTTTTGCCTTATGGCCAAGGTCGCTGCATATGAAACAGCCAGAGTAAATCTCTCAGCAGCCCATCATGCATTTGGCATATTCTGGAACTGTGTCTGTTCCATGAGGTCAAGGATGTGTTGACCCCAACAACACTGTTATGTTAAGAAGCCAGCTGCATAATGCCAGCACCAAACCTCAATCCTCATTCCCCCTATCTTCATGAAATATACTAATTGTTTTGCATGTTGTGCTGCTTTACTTTACTGAGTTTCATCCTCATGTTTGAAAAGGTGAAAACTCAGAGTGAGGAGGAGGAAGCACTTAGTGCTCTCAGTCTGCCCCCTGTGCGTAGGTAGCCACCTGGAAACAAGCCGTCCCCACTGAACACAGCCATTCTGCCTCTTGTAGCCTGCTGCCCTGAGCGAGAATCCATTTCCCCTCCACTTGAGCCGAGAGAGGGAGAGAGAGAGAGAGAGAGAGAGAGGGAGAAAGAGAGAGACGTTGTGTGCAGGAGTCTGATGGGTTCATTTAGTGGAGACATATGTCCTCTATTGGGTCAGTACAATGAAGCAGGTGTATTAATGTCCAGAAGAGTGAGGTGATTTGGGTTCAAGGTATTTGCACGTACCTGAATGGCAGAGTCAGGCATTACTGAACCTTTTTGTCATTATTTCCATTTATGCCAATGAGTGATCTATTCAGCCACTTGAAATGAACCAGCTGAATAGAACGCTGGAGATCAAAGAAAGGCTGGATGTTGTAGCCAGGAGAATGCAGCAGTGTTTTTAAAGGCAGCTAAATGATGTCATTAGATTAGTTTGACTGTCTTCAGAGAAATTAAAGGTACTAGAATTGCCTTCAACTCATCAGTTTCCTAACATGAGTACATGAGTCTGCTGCCGAATGTCTATACTAGTCACATGCATTTCGTTTCTTGGAAAACCATGTATACTCTGTGTAGGAGTATATATGTATATATACTATATATTTATACATATATAGTATAGACAGAAAGATAGACAAACAGACAGATTCTCAATTTGGTTTGTACAATACAACATTTCCAAGTTGAAATCCATGTAAAAAAAAAATCTGGTTGCTTCCTGTGTCATTGACTTCCACTTGCTCTTGTAGTCCCCACAGCACCCCCTCAGGGAGTGGAGGCCACAGCTGTCAACTCCACCACAATCCGCTTCACCTGGAACCCACCACCCCAGCAGTTCATCAATGGCATCAATCAAGGCTATAAGGTGAGCATCCCCCATAATGTTTCTCTCCATCTGTCATCTTTGCTGGAGTCTTCATAAATCTGGGGTTAATGGGTTCAAGATACTTCTGTTGGACATTGTAAATCAGACATGCTCCGGTATCTTAGAGTTGGGCCATCACACCTGATCACTCCAAATGTCTTTGTGTCAGTTAGCATACAGGCATTTTTGGCTGGTTTATTAATGTTCTGTTTTAGACAGAAAACACATCACATATATATTGGGAATATTTTGCCAAGTTATTTTAGTGATGAAATGACATAATTTAGTCTGTGAAGACAAGTTAATAGAGGTAACTTGGGTGTATGTAGGCCTAAATGCTATTAAAGTGGAGATATATGTCTCAATATGAAGCAATTCTGAGGAACAGTTTTAAGAGTGAGCTCATCTTGTCTTGTCTCTCAGCTCATGGCATGGCCTGAACACTCCCCTGAGGCCATGACTGTCGCCACTATCACCCCTGACTACCACGGCACCCGCCATGTTGGCCACATCAGCGGACTCAAAAAGTTCACCTGGTATCTGACATCCGTTCTGTGCTTCACAACCCCAGGCAATGGGCCCAGGAGCATCCCCAGACTTGTCCAGACTCATGAGGACAGTACGTGGATCCTCTGCTACCTTCTAGACCAGGGATAGTGCAGAGGGGCAGCATATTTTTGTTCCATGATGGTTGGAGCCAAATTATAAACTGGCTCTTTCACATAATTCTCTCCTTTATACATTTCCTCCATTATTTTGTTCAGTTCATAAGTTTATTGCAGGTGGCAATAAGGCCACACCGAGAAAAGGGAAAATAACACAGCATTAAATAGATAGCAGCATTAAATAGACACACACACACACACACACACACACACACGTACACACTACTTTACAGCTAATTAAGTCTACTCCAGTTATTCTCAGTGCTTAGTTTGACAACTCTTGTGACAAGCAGTATACTATAGGGCTGACTCATTATGGTGGTTGCCATAGAAACTCCTTAAGTGTCACAGGATCAGATAGCACGGCAGCAGTTGTTATCAACCTGTGACATTCCTGATCACCCTAATGATGTTTGTGTGAGCTGCACACTGGGCCATACTGCAAACACAACATGAACTCTGTGCCATATGCCCACTTATACTGTTTCATGTTGCTGAAGCATCCACTGACTGGAGTTGTAGCATTTGTATTGTATTGTATTGTAGTCTACTTAATACACCTGTCCAGTGGCATGTATATTTCAAATAGTCATGTTATCATGTGAAATGCCGAGAGTTTGTGCTGTTTGTCTGCAGCTCCAGGCCCTGTGGGTCACCTGAGCTTCACAGAGATCCTGGACACTTCCCTGAGAGTCAGCTGGGAGGAGCCCCTGGAGAAGAACGGCATCATCTCAGGTCACACGCTAGTGGGAGTCTGGCTTGCCACTGACACAGCCATCACACCACCAGAGCCAGTAGCACTCACACAACAAATTGACAGGAGATTTACATGTAGTCATTTAGCACTCTGATGCATAGCAATTCACAACAAGTGCATTAACATTGAAACCACATTGCAGAGGAGACATTAAAGCAGAACTACTGCGTTCCCCTGCAGTCGCTGAGATAAATATATATTGTAATTTACACCTTTGTTTTTTATTTTAAACTCTCGCCAATACATGTGAATTTATTTACAAGTCTAAAAATAGGAATCAGTGATGATGATTTCTTTGTTGTTGATTTTGTAGGCCTATTGATATTTACATTATAATAAAAGAAGACTATTCAAAATTAAACATGAAGGTAGGGAATTTTAACAGACTCTTGGTGTTTATGATTTGAGCTAGTAACAGTGAGCTTCTAAATGTATCTGACAGTTTATCCTTTTGATAGACATAAAACAGAGGTTTCTGTACTCTGTGAGCTGTCCCAGCATGGGCTGGCTGTCAAGCCTTTGGAGTGCAGGGTGGACACACACCTTTAAAACCTCCAGAAGGGTGAACTACAACACAACACACTAAGGCATTCTTTCTGTTTTTTCCCAGCACTTGCTGAAATGACTGTAATCCTGCCGCCTCCCCAGAAGCTGATGTTCTGTGCTCTGTGTTGCACTGGATTGCCTTGTAGCTTCTCATAAAAGTGTTGACTTTTTGGTCCACATAGCCTCGCTTTGAGTTTTCTACTCTGCTGTACTTGATTGTAATAGATTACCCACAATGCTACTTTTTGGAGTGTTTGCTCGCGCTTCCTTTTTCGATTGCAGCCTGCTTGTCTGAACTTTTAAGAGGGATTTCATATGCCGTCAAGCCTTCCTGAAACACTGCTTTGTCTGTCAGGATGATTCATGGCATAGAGGACTCCTCTAGTCTCCAAATGAAGTAAAAGCTTCTTCAGCGCCCTCATTTCCCCTGCTATTTGGTTCCATAGAGTGTAGATCTGCAGTAGATGGGAAGGCTTCTCCTTTTAAAGGTGTTCTATTCTGATTAAGCAGGTATCGGGTGTTTCTTCTGCTCTATTAATGGGTACACTTCTATTTAACACTTCATTGGCTCTTTGTACAAAAGGCAATTATCTTGGCGTTGTTATCGCACCATGTAGGCAGAAATATCTCTGCCTCTCACCTTTTTTCCTCCCACTCTCCTCCTTTCCCAGACAGGCGCTTTACAGCCCCCCACATAGAACCCCAAAAAAATCATCAGTCATTAAAACCTCTATAAGGAATCAATTAGCAGCGAGCCCTTTATTGCAGGAAGGAAAATCAAACCTGCCCACTTCAGCAAGCGTCATCAGTAAGCAGGTTGGGCCACAGAAATCAAAGGAAAAGGTAAAAGAGAGAGGGTGCTTATTGGATGAGAGAGAGAGAAAGAAAGAGATCAGATAGAGAGTAATGCAGGAAGGCATAGTACGATACACAGCCCAGATTAAAGAGCAGGAGAGAAGAATAGCATTGGATGTAGATTAAGGACATGGGGAGAAATGAGATTGCGAGTACATTAGACTGAATGGCCCTTGTCTATAAGGCTGGGCGCCGCAGTGCTGCCCTTTGAATGCCGGGTAAGCTCAGCTCCCTGTGCCGGCTCTCCCAGCGCAAAGCTTGATTTATGAGGCCCTGGATAGGAGAGGACATTCTCTGATTGGAAACAGTGCTGACTGAGGGAGAAAATACTCCCAATAAACAGCAAATTACACAGGAGCTCTCCCGGCTATTAGTCTCAGTTAGAGGCAGGTTAGGGGGCAGGGGCCAGGGGCCAGACAACTCACTACACAGGGGTCGCCCACTTCCACCAACACAGGGCCCACGAAAAGGAATTCTTTAGTCTTAGTTTGTTTGAACTAAAACACCCACCCCCTCACTCCACAGAGTTGTTAACTCTCGCTGTGGACCACACACACAACAAATAACACAGAAAACAGAAAAAAAAGTAGGTAGGCAACACATCAAGAGTATATACTGTCTGTTTTAACGTCCTCAAGTGGTTTGTGTCTACAGGCTACCTGATCTCGTGGGAAGTGCCTGGGAAGAATGCAACGCGGGTGACGCGGACCATGTCCAACACCACGCTTGAGTACAAGGTGACGGGTCTGACCGCGCTCACCACCTACACCCTGGAGGTGGCTGCAATTACAGAGGCTGGAGTCGGAACCCTCACCTCCTCCACCATATCCTCAGGGGTGCCCCCAGGTTAGGACTGGACAAACATGCACACGTACGCACACACACATACACACACACACACACAGACACACACAGCAACACCTGTTGTGTCTTTCATTAGCAGCAGCTAATATTTAGACATGCAGTATTCTGTGGTCAGGTTAAGTCCTCCCAAAGACCATAATTCCTCCCAATCATTCATGATGTGCATAAGATCCCTCAGTGCACCTCCCGGGTCTTGACAGCTGGCTCATTATCTCCCTGTCTGATATCAACACGGCATCATGCAGTCCTCTCAGAGAGCTCCTTATACATCGAACTTCCAAACAGATATCCACTCATCAGGGAGGTCATGCCTCTTTCTCTTCCTGTCTTCCTTACTCCTGCAGTAATGCTGCTGTTTACAGGTATGCAGGGAGTCCCCAGGTCTCTAGCACCTCTCTCCTTACACCTGCACCAGCTTTAGGCATCACTGACACATTTGTGTGGAGTCCTAGCTACAAGGCTCCTTAGAGTCCTACCATGACTGACATTCAGGCACACTGTGTGTGTGTGTGTGTGTCTGTGTGTGTGTGTGTGTGTGTCTGTGCCTGTGTGTGTGTGCGTGCATGTGTGGTTGTGGTTGTGTGTGTGTGTGTGTGTGTGTGTGTGTGTGTGTGTGTGCCTGTGTGTACGTACGTGTGTGCTTGTGTGTGTGTGCGTGCATGTGTGGTTATGGTTGTGTGTGTGTGTGTGTGTGTTTGTGTGTGTGTGTGTGTGACTGTGTGTGCGTGCACGCGTGCTTGTGTGTGTGTGCGTGCATGCGTGCTTGTGTGTGTGTGCGTGCATGTGTGGTTATGGTTGTGTGTGTGTGTGTGTGTGACTCAAGGGGGAAAGTTTGCTCCTGTCAGATTGTACAGCCCCACTTGCTTCCCTTCCTCAGGCTTGCTCCCTCATCACCGGCAACTGTAAATGGGAGCCGTGATTTTTTCCTAAGGGTCGCTACATGATTTTTCACAATTTTTTTCTAAGGGCCGCTCCTCTGGAAGGAAGCTAGCTGTTTTCCATACTAAGCTATAAATCAAACGTCACACTAAAAGGAGAAAATATTCATTTAAAGCTAGCTTAAAGGCAGAAATTCTCTCAGCGAGGAAGACAAATGCTTAACTGGCCAAATGCCAAGCTAAAGCTATAATACTGGCTGATAAATAGCTTATTGTGAGACACGAGAGGAACAGACAGATATGATTCTCTGCAGGGATTTCTGCCAGATGGGAGACTAACAGTCATCTGGTATTTGATTTAATTCCAGAGTAATTTCATCAAAGTTTCCAACAACACAAGAAAACTAGAAAGATTTTGCCCTGTCTCTTTTTCATCAGTGAGACTTCTTCCTTACCTTCAGGGCTCAGACTTGAGTGCATCTTGGAACCCTGACCTCATCTGTTGCAGAGCATCGGAGAGAAGATTAGAAGATAGCCCAGTCAAAAAACTCATTAATGCCTCTCCTCTATTGCCAGAAAAGTGTGACATTTCATAGCGAGTGTACAGTATGTGTGTGTTTTGTGTTTATAAATTCCAGAGCTTCCTGGACCCCCATCAAACTTGGTTATCTCGAAAATAAGCCCGCGCTCTGCAACACTGAAATTCCGGGCTGGCGATGATGGAAAAACATCTATTTCTAAGTGGGTTGTTGAAGGCCAGGTGAGTGATTTCGAAAGACCATCATTCCCTACAAACTTTAGATGTTTCACCCACACAGACTCAGAGCAAACTTTGATCACTGACATTGCATTCCTCAGCTAATCAAAATCATTATATTTTAGTCACAAATATGGTTTTCATTTGATATACACATATCAAATCAAATAAGACCTTCTCTGACCTCCTAGCAGGTTCACATGAATGTCATGTGTGACAACTGGACTGGCTCCAAGGCCTTTAGATGGAGCTTTGGAAAGAAAGCATTTTTTTCTTTAATCATCACTGGATTAAATTGTCACTGAATTAAATTGTCACTGAATTATGTTGTGTACATGTTCAGGGTGAAAAAAGTATTTATGTATTCTTCAACTCTGTTTTTGTAAGATATATTTGAATGTGTTTTTTGTTCCCCAGTAGAAGAGCAGTTCAAACAAAGCAAATCATTTCCAGCCTCTGTGTTGTCACAGAGACAGGGGCTGAATAACACTCTGTGTTGTCACAGAGACAGGGGCTGAATAACACTATGCTTCAGTGTGGATGAAAAGCTGTCAGTTACCACACCGCACCAACGCTCATTTATGGAACATGTTGCTTCTTTTTCAGTGGGCGCCAAAAGTCTGAAACAAATGCAGAAAAAATAATTATCATGACACAACAACTATGTTAATCACTAATAACTACAGCTGGAAATTCTGTAGATTTTCCGACTGGTAACAGCAACCTTGTCAGATTTATAATATTTATTATAATACAGACGTTCTCTGTCTGTATTACAACTGCATTCTTTATCCAGACATGATGTTGAGAGCACACTTTTAAATCAGATTTATTTGCAACTAGCCGGCCTTGTCCTTGTGATGAGCATGGCCATGTACCGGAGATGGTTGTTTTTCCAAACTTTCAAGGGAATTCAGGCTGAACTCTGAGGCTGCCTCCTTGAATGCCAGAGTTTGTCGGATGGCAGGCTGTCTAAAAAGCACAGGAATGTGTCACAGGGAAAACTAGAAAAAGTGTCACAGGCAGAATGAAAAACTAGAGGAGGGTCAAAGAGAAGGCAGGAGACAGGGAGGCTGAAAGAACTAGAGAAGAAAGGAAAGAAAGAGAGTGAAAAAAGACAGAGTGAGAGAGAGAGAGAGAGATTGAGAGAGATGGGGGGATGAGTTGAGATGAGATGAGGGGGCGAGAGTGAGTGAGAGTTCTGGAGAGAGCCTCTGCATACACAGGAGCCATAAAACACAACAGCAGTCACCAGCAGGAGGTGGCACCCTGCTCCAATCCATCACCTTGGCATATATGCTTACCACATACAGTACACTCCATTGGTCTTTGTAAATCTCTCTGCATGCCGCCTGCTTTGATTCGCACTCTAGCCCCGGCTTCACACGGGACTCCCCAAAGTCTGCTGCTGTATTGCGCTCCTCCCTGCATTTGTCCTCAAGGCTGCAAATGCCTCAGAGCGCATCTGCCTCAAAGGCTTCCTTAGAACAAGGCCTGGGTTCTTAACATCCAACCCACTCTGTACTTAGTCATGAGCAGTGCACGACAGTATATGGTGAATACCCACTCTAGGTAGTCCCTAGCTAGTGCACTAAACGGTGAATACCCACTCTGTCAGTAGTCCCTAGCTAGTGCACTATATGGTGAATACTATATACCTATACCTACTATTGTTAGGTACTACTACTAGTGAGGAAGTGGGTGTGCTGAAGGCACGGCAGGTTTCTCTCAAGCCTCAGCTTCAAATGTGCTTTAAACTGCTTCACCCCACACAGGCTACAGGAGAATGGTATTAATTTCTGTGGGATGTCTTTGCTCTTTTATTCCTTGAAGTGTTTTTGGGATGTAGCACCAGTACCAGTCAGTGATTGTGTGCAGGACATGTTTTAACATGAGCCCCTTATGCAGACATGGAGATGAGATCTTTAGAGTGGCTTTAGTCTTGCAGGCCGGCGTGTCAGGGTTTTCCCGTGGATGATTACGGGGTTGTTATTGTTGAACATGGCCCAGAGTACGTTTCAGTGTGACGTGTGTTTACTGTAGGTGGGGAACATTGGGGAAGATGAAGAATGGAAGGTGATGTACGAGAAGGAGAATGATCCGGAAGCCCAGGTCCTGGAGGTTCCCGGTCTCACACCTTTCACCTACTACAGGTAAGAGTCAGGATGCAGTCCCCCCCCCACACACACACACAGACACACACTTGTTTTTTTTTGTTTGTTTTCTTGTGAGTGCAGTCTGTGGGTGAAAGAGCACAGAATGGGGAGTGAGTGTTTTGCCAATAATCCTGTAATTGGTTGCTGCAAACACAAATGCACATTATGAGCTCTAAGATTGTGAGTGGATCGGCAAGCTGTTTTGGCACATAAAGCCCAGGGCAGAAGCCAAGCAATTCTGCATGTGACATTTCCTGTTTTATCACACCCCACTCCTTCAGCACCCCACACATCTCACACCTCCATGCACGTGACGAGCGCTAGCCTCTCGACAACAGAGAGATGACAGACATATTGCTACAGGCAAGGGCAGGCATTTCACTGGATTGTCAACATCACAAAACATGTGCTTTCGTATCTGTCCCTGTTTTCTTTGCAGTCAGATATATATTAAGATGGCTGTGTGGGTTCGTGTGTGTGTATGTATATGTGTATGTGTGTGTGTGTGTGTGTGTGTGTGTGTGTGTGTGTGTGTATGTGTGATCCCAGGTTCCGGATGCGTCAGGTGAACGTGGTGGGCTCCAGCCCAGAGAGTGTGCCGTCGCGTGTTATCCAGACTCTGCAGGCGCCCCCTGATGTGGCCCCTGGCAGCATGACTGTGCGCACTGCCAGTGAGACCAGCCTGTGGCTGCGCTGGATGGTAGGACTCTCTTTCTCTCTTCCTCTCTCTCTCACACACACAGACACTCAGTTCCCCTCCTCATCATCTTTTTCACCTACTTGACTGTCTTTCCCAAGAGGATGGCACACATCTCCCATTCTGATCTCTCTCCCTCCCTCTCTAGCATGCATGCACTAGCATGATTGTAGTATACAGTAGTATTCCCACTGCAGTAGTACAGTAGTATTCCCACTGCAGTAGTACAGTAGTATCCCCACTGCTACAAAAACAAACACTTGTAGCAAAAGTAAGTGATATTAATAATCAAAGTGAATCCAAATATAGCTGAATAAGTGAAGATGAATGAAATTGATGGATCAAAGTAAATAATGAACAAAAAAAGAAACAAGCAAACACAAAGCATAAGTTGTTACTGTATATTTTACTTCAAGCTACAAAACGGGTTGTGTTCTTCCCCAGTATGTTTGTGTGTCCATTCTGCTTTTGTGGACATTTGTGGACAGTTTATGCCATTGTATGTGCATGCATTTCCATATGCATCCTCTAAATGCCTGTGTGTGTATGTGTGTGTGTGTGTGTGTGTGTGTGTGTGTGTGCGCGCGTGTGCCTGCATGCCTGTCTGAGGCTAATGTGTTGCTCCCTCTCTCTGCCTCTGTCTCCTCCACACCTGGCTCTCTCTTGTGGAGAGCGAGGGCCGTCTCGCTGTAAAACACCATGGGCTGAGGGCCTACACACTTGTTCCTGTCTCCACGCGTCTCTGCCTCTGTCATGTTGCTAATTCACCTACCAGTGTTTCTCTGGCAGGGGACCCAAGCACCTGACCTTTTTTGAGCATTTAGGTAATGTCACCACAAAGCGAAGGCGTCCCGGTCTCGTCTGACGGCTACAGCGGCCCTCTGGAAGAGCGAACCTGCAATGCCGACAGCTGAAAATAGAAGAAGCCCAAGATGAGAACAGCTCCTTTTTTTATTCTTTTTTGTCCTTGCTCAGCTGAAACCAGCTAAATTATTCAAGGCGTCTTTTCACATTACTGTCCCGATTTTTTTCCCCCCATCTGAGAGATGATCCATGCAAAGAGCTGATACTCCAAGATCTAGTCCAGGAGAACTATCAGGCGGAGACTATTTCTCATCATTTGCTCATAAAGTGTCATTATGCTGCCCATGGAACGTGTAGGCACAGGCCGCCCAGATTCGTGAGGGACCCGAGACGTCTATCGATTTCCCCATAAAATAAAGAACACTGATGTGTGGGGTCCGCCAGCCCTGAGATTGGATTTTTTTTTCTATGGGAGGCATGAGATGCGAGATGAGAGATTGTGGGTGTGGGTCAAGACGCCCTGACTCATGTTCAGTCGTGAACTTCCCCAAATCATTTAATGAATTTGCAAAGAATGAGAGCGTGCGTGGGTGGGGTGGGTGGTCTTGGAAAAAGGCAAATCATCATCAGATCCTGAGTAATAGAGTTTCTCTGTTGTTTTGAATTGAATAGTCCAGTAATCATGTTTTCTGTGGATGTGTGGACCAAACGAAGTGGTATAGAAAAAGGCACTAGTGTTTTGGTTGGGGGGGGTTGGGTTGGTGTGGAGTGTGGTGTTGGTGTTGAATTTCTCTGTATCAGATCCACACCTTAGTGCAAGGTTAGCCCACTATGCCAAGCACTGGCTAGCCTGAGTGCAGCACTTTGTTCAGTCCTGTAGGATGACTTCTGATTAGATCAGGGTGCAGATTGCATCACACACTTGTGCTCTTTGCCAGATGAATTTCTGACTCCTGGTGGTAGAAATGTGGCATGAGCTTCTGCACACATGAGAAACAGAAGTGTGCAGTCTACTTAATGTATTTTCACGCATTTATAATACACTTCCTGCAAAACATGTTCATTCAATGACCCAGTCTCAATGTCCACCCTCACAGACTCACAGACTTGAATGCAAGTTCACACTAACAACTGCCATAAAACAGAAACACAACATGTTTGCAAGGTGACTTTAGTGCTGTTAGTTGAACAATCTGTCACAGGTGTGGTGTCCCAGTCGTGCAAACAGCAAGGGGAGCACTCACAGCCTGGCAAACTCATTCCCTTCACAGCTTGTGTCAGTTTAGCCTGTGAGGGCCTAGGGCTTAGGTCTCAAGGAGGACAGTGAAACTCAGCCATTGACAACAGTTTCAGGTGAATGTCTGCATTCCTGCCACTGGTTTTGTCTTTGGAACAAGCATAACATATACAGTATGGCTGTCTAACTGACATCATGTAATCCAGTTTATTGATGGGTTTGACATTTATGACAAACTATGCTGTCAACTGTTGCTCTGTGGTCACTTGTAGTGTCTGTGTGCTTCTGGTATGAATGTAGCCCCTGCAGGAGTCGGAGTACAATGGAAACCCCGAGACGGTGGGCTACCGCGTGCGTCTGTGGCGGGCTGACCTGGAGGGGGAAGCTCGGACGCAGGTAGTGAGTGACCGCTTGGAGAGGGAGCTGACGCTGGAGGGCCTGGAGGAGTGGACTGAGTACGCCCTACAGATCCAAGCCTTCAACTCCATTGGCCCCGGGCCCTGGAGCAAAATCATCAGGGGCCGCACCAGGGAGTCAGGTGAGACACACACACACACACACACACACACATACACACACAGGCATTTAGAGGATGCATATGGAAATGCATGCACATACGATGGCATAAACTGTATGTCCACAAAAGCAGAATGGACTCACCCTCACCTTCTGACTTTAACATTATGTCTAGCTGCCAGTATGCTGTCCAGTCAGAACTATAGATAATCATTTATGGCCTGACTGTCATACTATGGACAAAACTATGGACAAATTTGTGGTCTATCACATAATGGTAACTACTGACACTGTACATGTTGTGCACGACCCCTGGCAGTGAGGTCGCCCCCTTGAACCATGGAACCCCCAAGGTTTCTTATTTGAAATAACTCCGGCAAAGGAGTTTTTCCTTGCCCTGTTACTCTTGGATGCTCCCATGTTATTGTCTGTAAAGCACCACAAAACAATTGTATTGTAAAATGGCGCTGTATAAATATAACTGAATTGAAACGCCCAGAAAAGCACACAAACATGACTAATTCTAAGGCTTGTGTGATGATGATGATGATGTGTGTTAGTCCCATACCTGCAGGCATGCTCTGCTGCTTATTTAGTGTGCATTCTGCTAGATGCACACTAAATAAGCAGCAGAGCATGACAGTCACATCTGCCCATACACACAATGCAAATCTACTGTAAAGAGCAAAGGTCTGGTTGATGAAGTTGTGCTCAGAGTGTGTCACTCACTCACTCAGTGGTATGTTGACTTGTCTGGATTGACAGTGTTTGTTTGTGCATCTTCCCCTGCTGCTTCGTGCTGGGTTCAGAGTGAGACTCTGCTCCGCCTACACTCTCCATTGGATAGAGATGACTGGAGATGAGCTTCCACACGTGCATCTTTTTGCCTTCCAGTTGTATTGTTAGTTAGATGTTTACTCAGACACGCTCCTAGACATCACTTCATATATCCTCTCCAGATGGCCTTGAACACTGTTCTCCCTCTATCTGCTCAGTCAAACTGAATGAAAGGTACGGTTGCTCTTGCTCTTGTGTTTGCTTGACTCTTGGCAATCATATGAAGAGGAGTGTGGAAAGGAGACTGAGGGTGGGAGTGGAAATGAGCAGAGCCATCCATCTATCCATCTATCCATCCATCTATCCATCCATTCATCCATCCATCCATCCATTCGTCCATGCATCTACCCATCCACCACTCATCCATATACCCACCCATCAATCCATCCATCCCTCTCCCCTGGTGTGTCCAGTGGCAGATGAACATATGCCAGTCAGTGTGTCTCCATGGAGATGGAACATCTGGTGCCCAAATAAAATGAAGGGATGGGAACAGGTGGTTGCTGGATTAGGATGGCTTTTTCTTTTTCTTCTTTTCTTTTTGGCTTTTTCTTCTTTTCTCTTCTTTTCTTTCCCTTCCTTCCCCCCCTCCCAGCCCATTTCAACACTCGGATCATCTCCACATGCTCAGCACTCAAGCAGCAATCCCTGTTTGATTTGAGAGGGCCCTGTGAATACGCTTCCTTCCCTTGCAGATAAGCTGAATAGTGATTGCCTGCCCTCGAAACCTGTGGTGTCCCCCACTTATCGCCCATCCCCTCTCCTCTCCTCCCCTCTCCCCGCCCCCCCTCCTCTCCTCCCCTCTCTCTCCTCTCCCCCCTTCCTCTCCTTTCCTCTCCTTGCCTCACTTCTCCCCCCTTGTCCACCACTACTCCCAGCTCCCTGCAGACTGACACTCACAAGTAGAGCTCTATGGTCCACCACCGCTGCGTATCTGCAGAGAGAGGGAAAGTAAGAGAGAGAGAGAGGCAAGCACACTAAGAGAGAGAGGGGGCATGAGAGAATGACAGAGCCATGGTCAGAGTATCAGGCCTCTATTAAACCCATTTGGAGGGAGGCGCTCCAGCAAGTGTAATCAGAAAGTGAGGTGTGTTTGATGGTGAAGGTTTCTAATGGGATGTTATGGCGTAATGGTGCGTGGCAGGCCCAGGTGGGGAGCCACGCCGACGCCCGCCTCTTCCCCGTCTCAGCTGCAGTCCATGGCTGCCTGATGGGCCCTGGCCGCCTCAAAGTGTTTATCAGCAGCTCTCTCCTAAGCTCTGGGAGGCCGGCCTGCTGTGGCGCAACGCATTCAAGCACTAGAGAGGGAGGGTGGGGGTCTGGGGGTGGGGGGGACTTGGGGGGCTGGTGTGCTTTCTGCTCAATCATCAGCTTTTGTGACTCACTCTCTGCTCTCTCACACATGACCCCTTTGCTTTCTCCTTTTTTCTTCTTCTTTCTTTCTTTCTTTCTTTCTTTCTTTCTTATTTTGTCTCACTCCCTTTCTCTCCCACCATCTTGTCCACACTCCTTTTCCATGTCTCTTTGTTGTTCTCACATGGCTTCTCACATGGTTTTTTCTCTCTCTCTCTCTCGCTGTCTGTCTCTGTCTCTCTCTCTCTCTCTCTCTGTCTCTCTCTGTCTTTGCTCTGTACACAGAGCTCCTCATGTTTGCATTTCCTCCTCACTTCCCCCCTCCATCCTCTGGTCACTCTCTCTGCCTCTCCTTGGGCTCATCTGAACAGCAGGCTCTCAACACACTAGAATCACATTGCTGTGATGATGCTAACATGATTCTGTGTGTGTGTGTGTGTGTGTGTTTGTTTGCCCAGTGCCATCTGGAGCACCAGAGAACGTGACGGCCGAAGCTGTGAGCTCCACTCGTATCCTGATCACCTGGAGTCCAGTTCCAGAGCAGGAGCAAAACGGGAATATTCTGGGATACAAGGTACATAAAGCAGGCACTCCAACGCTGCAGTCGTCCATGTCCGGAGCGATTAGAAGGCCCTACCATAGGTCAATACCTTCTTAGCCTGGGAGAAAAATCAATGAGGAGAGGAGCGCTTGGAAGACATGAATAAATGTTTCCTAATGGGGGTAAAAGGCCCGACTCTTGTGCTTGCTCAAGCTCCCCCAAAGCCCTCCAACAACACACACACATGATGAAATGTCCTGTAAGAGCAGATGCTGAAGTCTTCCCTGAGAGGATAGAGGGTTTTTTTTCCCTCATTTTTCCTCTCATATTTTTTTCATTGTTGACCTAAAAAGTTTTGTACACTTGAATTTACTTGAATCGCCTTGTAGAGAACTCTTAGCTGCTCAGAACGTTTGGGCAGGTTTGGTGTTGCAGGCCTTGAGCTGGTAAAGAAGGAAACAAGCAGTGGCTCACAAATGTGTTTCTCTACTCAACACCCAGGACATTCTGCCCTTCTCACATGCATGTGTGTGTGTGTGTGTGTGTGTGTGTGAGTGAGTGTGTGTGTGTCCCAGTATAATAAAAGTTGTATGAATCTCAAATGGAGAGCTATGAGTAAGACAAATGTCAAGCCTTAATATTTTTTCCTATTACTCCAGATGTCCTTCATGGCGTTGTACCCCTAAGTTTTAATTTGAGTCCAATATGCCGCTCTTTCCTGGGGAGTGCCCTTAAATATTAATGCCTGCTACACCATTGTCATTTTTGCACTTTTAGAAATGAACAAGACTGTAAATGCATTAATTGAAAATCTAACCCTTTCCAAAAGGGCAAATATTTGCAGAGGTATGAATAGCAAGCACACAAGTTATCCTCGGCTACCCCTGCCAACCCCCCCACACACAGACCCTCACACAAACACACCCACACCCTCTTCACTGTTGTCCTAACAGAGAGCCAGATGGGGGGCGGGGGGGGGGAGCTCCCAGCCCAAAGACAACGTGGGGACAGAGGCTGTGTCCCCAGCCATTAGGCAGCTTGTGCTCTGAGGGAATGAGAGCTGCTGCCAGCACCTCACAGTCATCATGCGCCCTAGAACTTCTCTCCATCACCAAAAAAGGACTTGATAGACTCGATAAGTTCAACCATTTGCTTGTATGTGTGCCTAGACGGCGTGGCAAATCAGGAGATTTGGGAGGATTCCCAACAGGCCTCTTCAGCTTAACCTCTACTTTGGGCTGGTGTGGGAAATGATTTATCTTCTGCAAAAAAACATGTTTTCCATTCATTTGAAAATGCAGCCCCAACATCGCAGTAGTCCTAGCTCTAGTATCTGAGGGAGTTCTCCACTACTAAATGCATCGGTTGGGCCCATGTGGAATGCAACACTGTTGCAGTAAGCACCTTGGTTACAGTTGAGGGTAGAGTCCAGGAGGAGCTATAGAGAGGGGCATTGTGGGGAGAGAGACGCTTCCAAATGTGTAGACTCGTTTCCAATGTCATAGCCTAAATTCAAATCAAGCATAAAACCAATTCAGATATCTTACAGCCTACAATCCAGATTACTCCGTTGAGCCTTAAAGCCTACCTGATGAATGGCCTATTGTTAAAAATGAAATGTTGTTTCCAGCCTCAGCCTGAGTTTGTGATTAGCGGCACAAGAACTTGATGACTGGAATGATAGAAAAGGATAAGAATGAAGATTTACAATCAATTTATATGCGCAAATTGGTCATCATGTCTGTTTGTGTACACACGTGTGTGTGTGTGTGTGTATGTGAATGCGTGCTTACTTGGGTACTTGTGTCTACCAGGTGCTCTACAAGGAGAAAGATTCTGACCTGGAGGCCCAGGTGCAAGTGGTGAAGGGGAACCTTACCCAGTCGATTCTGCTGAGGAACCTACGCAAGTACGTGCAGTACCAGCTCCAGGTGCTGGCCTTCACACGTATCGGAGACGGGCAGCTCAGCAGCCCCCCAGTGCTGGAGAGGACCAAAGATGATGGTAGGACACCACTCCACATACTCCACACACCCCTGCTCACACACTGCACACACCCCCACACACTGGAGCAAACAGGAACTCTTCATCTCTTTCACACAGTTTGACCTGCACTAGTGGCTCTATGAGAGTAACAGTTTGGGGGTTTTCCGAGGTTCACAGGATACTGAAATGCAAATGTTGCGGCATTGTGCCAGGTTTGGATGTAATGTTTAAATGTTAATACAGTACTTTCTCTCTCTCTCTCTCTCTCAGTCTCTCTCTCTTGCTTTCTCTCTTCCCCTCTTCCCATAGCAGCTCATAATCTCTGAAGACAAGAGAGTCAGTTCTGTCCACTTGATTGCTGTGAAACTCTACTTTGTGATTGTGTATGTATGTGTGTGTGTGTGTGTGTGTGTGTGTGCGCTCTGCTAATGCTGTTGGAGGGTGCCATCTGACCCAATGAGGCAAGCTGCTCATCAGTCTGGGTCAGTCGCTCATCACTTGTTTTTGTCTTTCCCTCTTCGGTGCCTGTCAGAGTGGCAGCTGCAATGAAATATTAAAGTGGCCTTACAGGGAGATTTGCTCTGTGCGAGATGCTGCTTGTGCTGAAAACAAACCCATGATGCAACAGTCCGCAGAGTTAAGGGTGGCTCTCCAGCACCCGTGCCACCGACTGCAACACTACATGAGCTAACGGCCATGCCATGAAGCATGCAGGCTTTGACACAAAGGCCCATGGAAATGTGTCCACATCAGAGGCTTCAAAGGGGAGCTTTGTTTGTTTCATAACTAGTGCGCATGATGGACTTTCACCCGACTCGCAACTTCCATTGACACTTGCACACTCCAACAAGCTGTAGATGCTGTGTTTGTACAGCCTAGATGAGAGCCTTCAGTCTCAGGAGAACCTGGCTTATGCAATTGTAAAAGAAACTTCATGCAAAACTAGGGATGCACCATGTCAAAGATTTGGTTTTTTGAAGGTCAGAATCTACACAATCAAGCCTTGCCCAGTTCACTGTTCCTGCTGGCTATCTCACTGCTTCTGGCTCTAGTAGTCAGTAGCCTAGGCTTTGAGCCAACATGCTGTTGGTGAAGCTGCTGTGGCAATCATTCTGGTGAAAGGCTGATGCAAGTCAAGCATATTGCATTGCTTCTGTAACTGCAGCTGAAACATGCAACTGAGTCCAGAAAGAGGAACTATGCTGGAGAGTTGTGTATGCCATTGCTTCCATTCTCATGTGTATGTCTGGATATGAGGAGAGAGCCACTCTTAGTTGTCATGCTAGGCTAGATGGGGAGAGATGTGAGTAAACGGAAGCACTCAGTACTTCAGTGCTGAAAGACATTTTCTCCTAAGTGCTTCACAATTGTGTTTGGACTGTGGACCGTCCTGTACCTTGTGTAGCGAGTCAAGGCTCTTCATTTTCATCAGAGGATTTTCATCTTGTGTACAGACTGCCCATTATTTATTCGCTCTGCTTAAAAGCATTTTCTGAACCTCTATCAAACTGTCAAAGCTAGTCTGCAGTCTGCTCATCACGTTTAAAGACGCGCACAATGAATTCAACATGGCTGATCAAACAGTACTATCTAAATGATAATGGAAGCTCTGCCATACTGTGCTGGCGTATATGTACTAATTCACGTCCTCTTCGCTTGGTCTGTGGTTTTCTCCCTCTCTGGCCCCAACATTAAACTTTATGGGGTGATGCCTCGAGGCTTGTGTTGAATTTAAATGACATATTTCATATTCAACGGAAACTTTTCTGTTTCTGACCGCTAACAAAAGCAGGTCTGACATGAATATGGCATTCTGACTGTGAGACTGACTGAGGCGCCCGGGTGTGCGCTGCCTAAGTGCAATGGCCGAGCGAGCGAGTGAGTGAGTGGGCAAGGGAGCGGAGGCGATTAATGAAAGCGGCGTGCCGTTGGTCATGTGGAACATTAGAGCACTCAGCATAGGAGATAACACATTCAGCTCCCTCTGGACAGCGGCCCAACTGAAGAGCGAGGAGAGGATTTTGCTTTTCTTGCCCTCTCTCACTGCCTTTATTCATCTCTCATCCTCTTCTCCTCTCTGTCGAGCTCTCATGATGGAAGCTCAGTGGGCACATATCCACACACACACATCTCCCCCCCCCCCCCAACCTCCATCCCATTACAGCAGAAAACACCCAGCCCCCTATGTGAGCTCACTCGACCTTGGCAGCAATTATCCTCATGTTTGCCTTTTAAAAGTCTCCTGGAAAAGGCCCTCATTAGGGACCGAGGGTTTGCCACACGCAGGCAGGCAGGCAGGCCCTATAGCCAAGCACTGCCACATTTGCGTCAGTGAAAGGAGCTGAGGAAGATGCAGCGCTGCCAACCACTGCGCTCCTCTCCTCTCCTCTATTCCTCTCCTCTATTCTTCTCCTCTCCTCTCCTCTGCTCTGTGCTCTTCTTCTCCTCTTCCCTTCTCCCATGTGAGTAATGGCGCTGGTGGCTGTCTCGGGCTAAGCTAGCGCTCGCGTAATTGAGCTTGATCAGTTTGATTTGGCCGCATCAGCAGAACACTCGGGCAGATTAAGTCCTTCATTTCGTTTGATTAGATGAGCTAACACGCATGACGCTCACGAGCACTTTCAAATTTTTACTTTCTGAAAATGTTTCATTGGAATTAATTAGCAACCCTGAGCGGAGTGGAGTTTTTGTGCAGCAGGGGGACGGATGTGCAGACAGCAGATCTTTCATTTGTCCCTATCTGCTCTGTGGAGTAATGAGGAGGAGAGCATCAGCTCATCTCCCCGCTACTGGCTCATGTGCACAACACAATGACACAGATATGCAGGCCTAATCAGGACACCAGCAACTAAACAGTCAGGCGAGAGTTGGACAGTGGAGTGGTTTCATACTTTTGTTTGAAAAGCAGAACTCCACTGTTCTACTCATAACATAGGCAAAGAAAGAGAGAAACTGCAATTCAATCAAAGTCTGTTTAATTTTGTCAAATAAATTATAATCAAACAATCAGGAGAAATTTGTTCAGGGTGTGAAATGACTGTACAATTGTGACTCAGAGGCTCCCCATGTTATGTGAAACAACCTTAGGTAATACACACACACACGCATGCACACACACACAAAGACACAGACACTCATCCATGGCCATTTGCCCTGGAGTCCAAAGGCAGCAGTCTCCTTTAATATGTGTTTGATTTGATGTAGTGCTGAGCCGTGAGCGTATTGGCAAACAGAACAGTGCGAAACGGAACAATATGAGCGTTTGCCGTCGTGCCGCCAAAGCCTCTGGAGGATAGGCGTTCCGTCATAGTTAGGGCCAGCACGGCCCGGCCCGGCCCAGCACAGCGACAGCCAGCACCTTATTGGATTCCGTCTGCAGCAGAGTCTCCTACACAGGAGCTCACTTGGCAGCCCTTAGGAATCACACAGGAGCTTCATCCAGCCACTCTGTTCTCCTATGGGTGGAGCGCTGGGGCGCTGGGATGGGGGTTCAGTGGGGGTGTGGAAAGGCCTTCCTTTAATCAACACCCTCTTTATCAGCACCCTACTCCCTCTCCTCAGTCCCTCCATCCATCCTTTTTGCTCTCTCTATCCCTCTCTCTATCCCTTTCTCTCTGTCTCTCTCTCTTTCTCTCATCTTCTCTCCTCCTTCGCCTCTCCCCTCCCTTTATCTCCCGTGACAGACTGTGTCCTTCAGGATAGGGCGCCGCATCAATTACCTCCCCCAGCCATCAGCGTGCTCCACCCCAGGGCAGCTCGGCTCGCCTGAGCAGGGAGTGGCGGCGCGCGGGGGTGTGTCCGAGCCCTGGCAGGCGGGCGGCAGGCGGACAGGCATCCCCCATAAAGCATGGCCACTGTCAGACAGCTAAATGCACCAGGAGCTGAGGAGAATAGCCCAGCATTCATCACTCCAGGCCTTATTTGGACAATTGTCTGAAGAGACCTGTGTGTTTGTGTGTGTGTGTGTGTGTATGTGTGTGTGCTGCAGTCAAATGTTTACAGCACCTTTTGAAGGAGAAGCTGTAGCTCTTGAGTTAGGCACCCTGCCCCCTAATAATTCACATGCAGCCCAGTCTGAAGATGGCGTAAATACATGTGCTTGTGGTATCAGTGTCCAGTGCAAAAGCATGTTGCAGACTGATAGAGTTTAGATGACCTCCGGGGGGTCTGTGAAATCTTCATCACCACTGACAGGCCAGTGAGGCTTGCCAGTGTCAATTCTAGTCAGGTCACCTTTCAGCATCAGACAAGATTTGACCTGAGGACGTCATCATGGAACATCTTTTGTGGAACATGGGAGACTTTTTTTGTCTTTCAAAGTGATGGCTTGTGACTTATGACTTATGGCAGCCATCAATATTTCAGTATTTTTGGTAAACTTGTCATGCAGTTGTCTGTGAAGCTATGCACACACAGATGGGAGAGAACAGGGGATGGTGGGGAAATGAGCGTGGGTCAAACCCAGGTCCCCAGGGTTTAGACAGTCTTGGACAACTGGGCCACTGCACCCCCTGTGCACACCTTCATTATGCAAGTCCACTAGCTTTAGATCGATACTCTTTTTCTTTCTGTAACTATCATCATGAATGGAGGAGAAAAAATAAAGTTGTCCCTGGGACTTTCATGTTCTGTAATCAGCAATGAACTATGTACTCACTTAGAGGTGGTACACCATTCAGACCTGGTATAAATTTGATTGATTAAAAAAATAAATTAACCAAATTAATTGATCACTTAATTATGATTATGCCCTCCAACAGTTATTACACATAATGATTATTTGCAGAAGTGGGCAATCTGGTCTTGAGAAAATCATGGTTGCCATTCAGCGCTTCTGCCTGTACAGAGAAGACATTTTGCGTTGTATGTAGCGTGTGCTGTAGATAAGTTACATGAAAGAAATCAATAATTACTGATTATATTTTTTATTGATTATACTTTCAAGTTTTGAAAATGCACAATGTTTCCAAATTCACTGAATATGCGTGTAATCATCATGTAATCAAGTAATTGTGATATGGGTATTGTGTAAAATAATGTGGTTTCTGATTTTTGTTGTAAATTGAGGAGCCCTACATTCTAACTAGTTATTTATTCCTCATTACAGTACAGTTTGGTCAAGACGTACACATTCTGGTTGCTATCTAGTTAAAAATGCCATCAAGGTGGTAAAGCAACTAGGAAATCAGACAGAAAGAGTTGATCTACTTTGCTCTGTTTTGTTGCCATGCCATTATCTTGTGTTGTATTGTGTAAATCATGCTACATTCACACAAGTGGAAGGGATGAGTAGAATCCTGCTCTATGAGTCTGGGAGGGTGTGGGAGCAGACAGGCTCTAGGTGACTAGGAGTGTCTAATGGGCCCTGTGGGGGCAATATGGGACAAATGGCTTCAGCTGAAAGACTGTTGAGGAACATAGGATTCAGCTAGATCTAGACTGTTGTCTAGAATGTACTACCTTCCATGGGATATGAGACCTGCTTAGACTGACTGCTAACAATTATGAGAGAAGCCTCATTCATTGGCAGACTAGGGGTATTAATAATGACCAGGAGGTGAACGATGTGAAGCTCTGGGTATTA
Organism: Tenualosa ilisha; assembly: GCA_015244755.2. Lineage (NCBI taxonomy): Eukaryota > Metazoa > Chordata > Actinopteri > Clupeiformes > Clupeidae > Tenualosa > Tenualosa ilisha. The sequence continues at coordinate 3,424,720 of PYXC01000584.1, forward strand.
ATAAGGAGTAGGTGACCAGTGTGTGATGCACCTATCTGATGTGCTCTAATGCTGATTCTTTGCTGTGTTCAGTTCCAGGGCCCCCTGTGAGGCTGGTGTTCCCAGAGGTGCGGCTCACAGAGGTGCGAGTCATCTGGCAACCCCCAGTGGAGCCCAATGGCATCATTATGGGTAAGAGCACTTCCTAAAGGACTGGAGTGAGACCCAACAAGCCCCCCCACCTTGGTCCCTCTCGCAACCTATCCATCATCCAAGGGAGGGGTCGTTTCCTTTACCGTTCATTGACTGAGGTGAAACAGATGTCATTAGCCTGCAGATGAGTGCACCAGAGTGATGGAGAAATGGAAAAAAACCTGCACTGGGTTTGGCTGTGTGACATGAGGTGACTCTCTGAGAATTCATCAGTTTTTTTTTACATTTTTTTGCCCATGTTCTCATTTTTGCAGTCAAGATGGGGAAAAATGACAGCCATTTGTGCTTCCCTGCCCCTCGGGAAAAAAAAAAAAAAAAAAAAACGCCTTTGCCTTCCGCATTTTTTTATGTCAGTAGATTGACTGCTCGCTGTCTGTCTGGCTCTGTCAGCTGCTCTCTGTGCTCTGTGCTAGCCTTCACTGCCAAACATTTGCCATGGGTGTGGAGAGCATAGCGTGCATCAGAGCGCCCCAGAGCCACGTGGTCTATCACTGGCTCGCCTGAGCACCTGAGACTAATACCTCAGATGATGTGCAAGAGAAAATCTCACTGCTCCGTAATGAGATTAGGCAGACTAACAACTTCCACTGAATGAATGAATCCCAGAATAGCGGCTTGCCAAATCTTGCACTTACAGACAAGACGGATCAGACGTGGGAAGGACACAGAAGAGCTGGGGGAGATGAAATATGGCTGTGATCACGGGTGGAAGGGGGGGCGGGGATTTTGGGGGATCCTTTTTCATGTTGTTGTTTTTTCCCCATCTCTTTCTTGTATCAGTTCTATTCAAGGATCAAAGTTTTTGTTTGGTTCTGGAGAAGATAGAAAAAGAGGTGTGTTCTCTTTTCTTGTCCTCCAAGGCTCATGATGAGGCACTTTGAAAAATGACAAGAGAGCAAATTGGGGCTTTCATGTTGATGCCTTTAGTGACAGCGCATGCATACATTGGCAGCGTGTGGACACACCAAGCAGCCTATTGTCCAGCACCAGCACGTCCCCTGCTTATGTGCCTTTGAATAGTGGCAACACAGCATGGTCATTCAGGCCCAAATTCTTGTAAGCTAGGTTTAGTCATAGCTGCTGTCCTGATGTAATCCGGTTTTTCAAAAGCCATTTAAAATCTTCTCTTCCTGCTCTTCCAACTAGCCCCCCCACCCATCCCTGAGCTGTGCCCTCCTGTTGGCTCTCACAAGAGTGGGCAGAGCTGACCGCTAAAGTGGCTTGAGAGCAGGGAGTGTTTGCTTTGGAGTTGTGCTGCGGCTGGACTAATCCAGCATGCATTTGCCTCCTCCAGCGCAGGCCGAGCCCAGCATGCCAGTACTGCAGAGCGCCGAGACTCCGGCATTAGGATGGGGGAACAAGAAGATATTGGGTGGAATTTCATGCCAGTTTCTACAGGAGGCCAAACCCACTCAACACACAGATTTGGCCCTCCTTACAGAGAGAAGACAGGGCCTGATGTAGGCATTCTCACCACCGCCGAGTGTTTAACATAGGAGGAACATTTTCAACATTTTGCAGAACAAAAGAGGAACATTTCATTTTGCAACAAGGACAAAAAAACTTGAAAAGAGAGCTATAACAAGAAGACATATCTTGAAAAGAGAGCTATAACAAGAAGAAATATCTTGAAAAGAGAGCTGTAACAAGAAGAAATATCTTGAAAAGAGAGCTATAACAAGAAAAAATATCTTGAAAAGAGAGCTGTAACAAGAAGAAATATCTTGAAAAGAGAGCTATAACAAGAAGACATATCTTGAAAACAGAGCTGTAACAAGAAGGAATATCTTGAAAACAGAGCTGTAACAAGAAGAAATATCTTGAAAAGAGAGCTATAACAAGAAGAAATATGTTAGCAAACTGCCTTGATCTAAGATGATTTTGTTTTACTTGAATTCCACTTTTTGCTGTCACTATAGCCCTCTTCAATATATCAGAGGCACAGGATATGATTTGCTTCTAATATTGTACAAGAAGTCAAAAAGATCCTTTGTTCTATATGAGGATCTAAATGGAACTTTTATGTGTCCCCCTGGAGCAAGAATCTCTTTGGTCAATTTGTTTTCACTGTGTTTAATATTATTTAGTCATTTTTCATCAGTGTCCATTCCCTTCAGTTCTGTGGATGGTCATTGTAATGGGCAGAGGCTGTAGTGTGTATAGTGTGGCGGCTGAGGGTTGTGCCGTGTTTATGGTCAAATAGATGGCTGTAAGTGGCTCGTGCAGCAGAGCTCATTTCAGACCAGTGAGGGACGCTCATGGGCTGCCCTCCGCCCCCGTCTCATGTGTGAGAGAGAATGAGCAGCCCAGGGCCCCGTCCAGGGCCAGCAATCACCAGCCACTGAGTGGAGGAAATGGAGCTCCACGAGTCTGGCCGGGGAGGTGGTGACCCAGCAAATCATGCGGCCCGGCGCTCCCACTACGGAAAAGACGGGGGGTTGAAAGGCCCCACAAAAAAAAAAGGGATGTGTGCCAGAGTTGTTTCGGCACTGAAAAGCAAAAAGACATGCATAGGGGAAGTAGTGGAGGTGAGGGGGGCCGGCATCCACATCAGCCGCTCAGGGCAGTGCACTCCTTTCCCATCCCTGCCAAACAGCTCCCCTACATAAAAGCAAGAGTGTAAGAGTGTGTGTTTGGTTGGGGGATGTTGTTATTTTCCCTGGCCCTGGTGGCTGGAATGGACATTAGAATGAAATACTGGCCCCTGGGTGCTTCATGTTCCAGCACTCAGCCTAGTATGTCATTACAGAAGAGCCCAAAGGCCGCCATGTGGAACGGCACACAGCAGAAAGATGAATAGATACAGGGCTAATCCAGCCCTGCTCTCGCCCAGATAGGCTCAAGACGGCTGCCCAACCCCACGGATCTGTCTGCCCAACCCCGCAGATCTGTCTCCCCATGGCTGCTTCCCTATAACACCCTCATTTGTTTGCCCCAAGGCTTCATCCACATGCACTCAATCTCCAATGAAAGTCATCTGGTCACCCTGCCGGACACTTTAACTGGGCATGTTTCATGTCTATCGCCTTGATGGTAACCACTTCAGGGGTCACCGAGGTGGAAATTTCTAGAGTGTCAGAATTTGATCACAGGATGGGATCGAAGACTGTTTGTTTTCATTTGATACAGTCGAGAGCTGACTGAACAGTAGTCTGACTGAGCAGCAGTCAGGCACTGAGCGGTTGAGCGAGGAGCAGCAGGAACAGCCATGCCGTGTCATCTGTTTGTAGCCCACGGCCCAGAGACACAGCCTTCATTTGAGAAGCTAATGGAAATACAGGGAGCCCCACTAGTGAAGACACATTCAAATAATCCTTTTTCCCCTCTGACAGGGCTGAGCCATTGCGAGGGAAGGTAACCAGGAGGGCTTCATTTGAAGTCGGCGATAGTGGAACAAATTTGCAGTGCAGTGAAGACTTTTGAAAGTCACTTCTCATCAAGACTTCTCTTTTTGGGAGAAACTGCTCTCCCTGTGAGCTAGTGGCTCTCTGACAAGGAACTCATTCTCTTATTATTATTATTATCATTACTGTTGTTTTGCTTTTGTTTTTCTCTCTATTTTCTTTTGGTTCGTTCAGTGGGATTCCAAAAGCAATTGGTTAGACTGTCTTGAAGGAAAATACTCTCTAGGTGGGAACATTTTGTGGTCAACAGAAGATGGTTTAGAAAAGGGATAATCTATTTTGTGGATAACCAAGAAGCAGCTAAGCAACTAGAGAGAGAGAGTGTGTGTGTGTGTGTGTGAGAGAGAGAGACTCAGCTAGACCCAGCTGGAGAGACAGAGAGAGGGGAGAACAGACAGCAGACTTCCAGCCAGATATAGCCATATACAACTACAGTCTAATGACACGCTGCCCGCTTCCCTTTTCTAGGATACCAGGTAGCTTACCGACTGGATAGCGGAGATCCGAACCAGTTCACCACAGTGGAGGTGGGTCCCGACGCCCGCCAGTTCACTGCCTCGGCTCTGCGCCCTGAGTCTGCCTACATCTTCCGGATCAGCGCCAAAACAGAGCAGGGCTGGGGCACTTCAGCGCAGGCTGTGGTTATCACCACCGAAGTTAGAGGTGACAGAGTTTTCTTGCAACTTCAACTGGCATCTCCTCTTTCTGTCCTTTCTCTGACTGTCTATCTGTGTCTCTCTCTCTCTCTCTCTCTCACCACTTTTGTTCATCAGTTTTGTAATTCAGCCCGTTAAGTACAGCTGAGGTGTGATAAGAGCATCACTCCACCTTTTAACTTTCCCATGTTTTATGTTGGCCTCTTTCACATTCTCAGCCTGACCTTTGTTGCTTTCCTTAACCAGTGGAGAAGAGGGGTGTTGGTGTGGAGCAGAAAGGCCCCATGCTGACTCTCTCCCAGAGATCTGTGCAGTGCCCTGAGACACACAGATACTCACTCTCCCAGAGATCTGTGCAGTGCCCTGAGACACACACTCACTCTCTCCTGGGAATCTGTGCAGTGCCCCGAGACACACACTCACTCTCTCCTAGAGATCTGTGCAGTGCCCTGACACACACACTCACTCTCTCCTGGGGATTTGTGCAGTGCCCCGAGACACACACTCACTCTCTCCTAGAGATCTGTGCAGTGCCCTGAGACACACGCTCACTCTCCTCTAGAGATCTGTGCAGTGCCCTGAGACACACACTCACTCTCTCCTAGAGATCTGTGCAGTGCCCTGAGACACACGCTCACTCTGTCTTTAGGAGGGTTGTTCAGATTGCAGCTCTGCTTCTCTCAGAGGGGATGTTCTCAGAAGCAGCACTAAGCTGGAAAAGACAAAGCCCTGATGACCATGACCTCTCTACAAGATTGATATGGGCTGTGTGTTTGTTTTTTTGTTTTAAACAGACGTTGTGAAAGAAGTCCGCACTTGACACCGAGACTAGGCCACTCGATAGCCTCCACACAGCATGATTTGCATCTATAATGTCAATCGATAATGGACACTGTTAAAGTAAACAATTATACTGCTGCTTATTGATTGCTTCCATTGGAATCAATTGTTTGTGTGTGTATGGGGGGCAGGGGTTGGGGTGGCGGTTCTGTGTTACTGAGGTGGCTGAAATGAGGAGTCATACCACGAAGGGGTGACTAATACTCATAGACACACACACACACACACACACACACACACACACCCAAACACATGCTAGTACAAATAACTCTCACTTTCACTTTGGACAAAAGCATCTGCAAGACACATTAACTGGAATTGTAAAATTACATGCACATGTATACATACACACATAAGCACACAAATAAACACAGTTCCATGCACCAAACGTCTGCTTGTTGTATCTCCTCTCAGTGTATGGAGCACTGGTGTGAACTCCGTTTCCATCCTCTTTCCTCAAGTTCCTCCCCCAGAGCCCTCCACGCGCCCAAGCCCCGCACTCAGACTGTCGCTGTTAAAAGAGACGGCAGTAAAGATCAAGGCTCCTGTTTGAGGATCATTGGTTTTGGAATCCCGTCCCTCATTAGGGGGAGATCTAAAAAATACATTTTTATTTTTTTTATTTCTCCTCTGGCATCTTTCAGAAACACACTGCCTTTAATTTTACTTGTGTTCATTATTTACACTGGAGCAGTTGAAACGCTTGTGGGTGCCTCTTTACTAATGAGACCATAAAGTACTATATTGCCTAAAAATCTATTTCAAACGATGTTCCCATAATGTTATACCTACTAGTATCTGCATGGCACTGGAATGGTCTGTCAGTCATATGTGGCTTTTGAGGCACTAGTGCTTCAGTAGGAGGAAGTATTATGTGTGCACCTGGAAAGGATGAGAATGTATTGCATAATCCATGTCAATACCAATATGTGTTTCACATAGGCATTTTATGTTCATGTAATGTGATGCACAGTTAAAGGAGAAATTTAGGGTGAATTAATCAATAGTCCTGATGTTTGACCTTGTTGAGAACTGTCAGTAGTTATGAGAATGAGAGAATTTGGTACAGCTTAGACCTAATAGTGAAACTAAAGCTAGCGCTAACTGATGGGGGTAGTTTTTGAGTGTGGTCTCTGTATCTGTGTCTCTGTTTTTGATTTGGTCCAATCCATGACTACACTATGATGAGAGTAATTGCATGCAGTATAATAAGAACCCCTGTGCTTGGTCAGATGGGGTTGTCTGTGTGTGTGTGTGTGCTGTGTGAGTGGGTGCTGGGGTCTGTAACAGCCCTGTTGTGTGTATGTGCTGTGTGAGTGGGTGCTAATGTGTAACAGCTCTGTTGTGTGTCTCCTCAGAGCGTCCCCAGCCCCCGCTCAGACTCAGCGTTCCCCAGGCTCAGGTGCAGTCTCGCCGGCTGCAGCTGGACTGGGTCCCTGGTGGTGACGGCTCCTCTCCCGTGCGCTACTTCACCCTGCAGACGCGGGAGCTGCCCAATGGTGACTGGAGCACCCACTCCTCGGCCATTGGACACAACTGCACCTCCTGGGACGTGAACCGGTGGGTGAGCCAGCGTGACCACAGCGTGAGCAGCGTCAGCGTAGCACAGAAGGAAGGCAACTTGGGCGCCACAGATAAACTCTGACATTATTTTTTACATCTCAATGGAGATCAGCATAGCATAGCCCAACAAAGAACAGCACAATACTACACCCCTTTACAAGCGTCACTATGTCCAGTGCCCTGAGGACTCTAGACACTCTAAACTCCAGCTATCCACCACACAGGCCCTGTAGTCCAGTCTCTTGTGCTTACTGTCACCTGTGCTAATGCAGGCCCAAGCAGGGAAGAAGAGCCACTAATGAATGGGGTGGCAAGTTTAGGACCGTGAAATATTCCGCCGACTCCCAACGCTGCTATTACGCCTGAGTTATGCCATGGGACTGTTATTAAATGCTAAGAGGGCTTTTTCCTGCTGCCCAATTTATGACCCTCGCCGTGATGATGATTTGGAAAAAGGCGATGCCGTCTGCACTAGCGTAGCAATCCCAGCCAGAGAGGAGCCCAGCCAGGCTGCTGCTTGAATTACATCCCTCGGCCTGCAACAGTGATTATCTGGGCAGTCAAATGCTATTTTATATGCATTCAGAGAGCCATATCATCTTGATTATGATTGCTTCTTCTCTCTCCCTCTCTCTCTGTTTAGTCTGGTTCACTCTCGCTCCTTGTTGTCCAAGCGGCACGGGTGCCATTGGCTGGATTATTTAGGCCTGATTTGCGCCTGGCTCTGTTGGTGGAGGATTAGTGCCCTGCTGGTGTGCTTGGGCTCCCAGAGGCGGGTAAAAGGATGCTTGCTGCTGTGGCAGCAGGCCATGCAGGAGCTGCAGGATGGCCCACCCCAGCACTCTCTCACCTCCACCGGTCGGAATAGTAATTTAATTGAGCGTCCAGCAGCACACCTGCTGTGCAATAGCTCATTCGTTTAAACGTCTTATAGCATCCGTGGCCGTCATGACTACAGCTTTTAAAGCTGGAGAGAGAATTGCCTTGAAGGCAGATCTCTAGGAGATGTGTGTTGATGTGGGTGGTGGGCGCATGGTTGGGTAGATGGGTGGATTAGAAGTGGGAGGAGGGAGAGCCAGATAGCCGTGAGCATGGTCAGACATGGCTCCTCGACTCGTTGGAACAGAGGATACTGTGGCCCTGCCTGACGAGCTGCTAGCTTGCTTGAGGGCTATAGAATGAAAGGTGTGGAGAGAGGAAGGGAGGGGGAGGGGGAGTTTGGGGCCACATTATAGGACAGGCTCACAGAGGGACACCTTTCGTTTGATGTGGAAAAGTTCCTCCTCCTTAACAGCAGACACATTTGAAGCGTGTTAGATTAAAGAGTATACACTAAATAGTAATCAATGAAATCCATATTCTCAGCACCAGTTTTATGCATGTGCATCATATCGGACTCACCCTGCCCTGCCTTGCTACTGTATATAGATACTAACTGAGTTTGTTATGGCTGCAAATATGGTTTTAGTACAGCATGGTCACTGCCTATTCTTATTGCACTCTTTAATAACTCTTTACATTTGTTTATGCATGCTTATTTTCTGATTGCCAAACTTTCAAGTCCATTTAATGCTGGTATGCATGTATACACTTCAGAATTCAATTATGCCTGTTATTGAATGATAATGTTCAGTTGCGAAATTCTGAGTAGAGCCTAACTTTCTGATGAACTACTCAGCTACACATTTAGCGTCGAATATAGCATGAAAATAGCACCGCATGTGCTTGCTGAGGCCTGACCAAACAGCTCATACAGTATGTGCCTTTGAATGAGCTACTGACTTGTGGCCTGTGGGCTTGTGTTGCCTGTCTGTCTCTTAGACTCAAACCCTACACCTCCTACAAGCTGAGGATGATGGCAACTAACGACATCGGAGACAGCAAGTACAGCAAGGAGACGGACGCAGTTACCACCTTACAAGACAGTGAGTGGAGTCTACCTGAAGGCCATGCATGCATGCATGTGAACACACACACACACACCCTTCCACACATATATACACACACACACACACACAGGGCCTCTAAGTTTTGACAAACATGTTATTGATTGATGAAAGGGTCTGCATTTGTATGAGAGTGCTTGCACAAACATGGAAAGCTATGGAATAATGAAACACTCTTTTACCTTACTCTTTTAGTCTGGAAGATTTTCTCATGATGATGCATTTTGTACATTAAAAAGTTGACAAGTTTGTCTGTCCCAATCTGGTGAACCATACAGCATGCCTCAAAAGCACCTCAGATTGGGTATAAATGATTTGGGCTCAAAGATGAAGTGATTAGACTTAGGTGGTTGCATTTCAAGATCGCTGTGACCATTGATAGTCCAATGATATTGTTCTTCATAATGAGAAGGCATATTTACATGTGACCCCTGTATGTTCCATTCCCATGAACATTATGTCTCAAGAAAGCCTTAAGGCACATTCTTCAAATGTGCTACAAATGTTCACCTGGACAAAAGATCTGCTGGTTAAATTTTATACGTTATATGGCACAAAGTTTACTCAATTTTTTTGACTTATGTGTCATGCAGACGCAACATCCTTTAAGTTATTGTTTTTACTTTCCTTTATACTCTATAATTTATGTATTGCATGCCAAGTGTTTGTCGACCAAAAATTCACAGCTGAGTGAAGGTGTGTTACTGCAACTGAGTAATTGCCGTTATTCTGGAAAAGGGCAAACACCCTACTTCCGTGCAGAAGACTGACTCACCAACATACGCCACTGAATTATTCTGGGTGGTGATGGCGTCAGTTACTCACTTTCTGAATTTACTATTTCAGCCACATTTACAAAAGCTCCGTAACTGTCTGTAGTCTAGTGCAGTGATAATAGTTTGATGGAGATTTAATGATTAACTGTGTCCAACACAATGGGGGCTATTTTGATATAGACCAAAAACTGATTTTACCTCCCAGTAGTCATACATGGTAAAACATTATTGTGTATAAAATGATGTGATGAGTTTTGAGAGAGGATTGCATGTTAAACTATGCCATGCCCAAAATGAATATGTCTGATGTAATAACTGGTGATTATAGCATCATTTAAAATCATTCCATCCCTCCCCACCCTTTCTCGCTACAGTTCCTGATGAAGCCCCTGAAATTCTTGCAGTGAAGCCGTCCACCACCACATCAGTGCTGGTCCAGTGGCAGGTAATGGCATTCATACGGGCATCCATCTCATCAGGTGTTCCGCCTGAGCAGCCGAGGACATTTGTGAAGCAACATTGAGACTAGCACTGCCTGCTGCTCCGGGAGGTAGTGTGTTAAAGAGCTACTTCTTAAAACCCACTGAACGTCCTCTCTACATGGCCCCACCATCCCCTCCGAAGGGTTTTGGCCGTTAAACATGCACATTATAGGGCGATAATGTGTTTAATTATCAGTCTTTCATCAATGAAATGGAGCATTGGATCCGACGGCCCGCTGCTGAAGAGCCTTGTCACCCATGGCTTAGTATTCACGGCGGCAGGTCTGCATCCATCAGTGCCATGAAGTATTGATAACGTACATTTACCCGGATCACACTCTGAGTGCTCCCTAGAGCTTAGGGTAATTAATATCCATGCATGCGGGGCAATCAGCCCTTTAAAGGGATATTAATTAGCCGCTGAAACCTTTATTCACTGACCTATGAGTCCAGGATCATCACTCCTCGCGCCTGCTTTATCAGTGGAATACTGGAAGCTCCAGCCACTTGATTACTTTCAGGGGCCGGCTTTGTTAATTACTGCCTGACTTACTGAAAACCCCTCAGAAATTAAATCCTCATCTCTTTTTTTTTTTCTTTAATCATCTAATCGCTCACTAATGTGTGGACACCCAGTAGGCGCCGGACCGTCTTTTTTGTTTCTTCAAAAGTCATTTTAGCTTTTGACCAGTGCTATTTTTTTTTTATTATTTCTACTATCTCTTTGTTCTTTAATGAAGGACAGTGGTGGACGTGGAGGGTTGACCTTTAACTGAACATTCAATGTTGCAGGCCCCCAGAGATGAGAGCGTGAACGGCGTGCTGGTGGGCTACCGACTGTACTACCGAGAGCTCCAGTATGACAGCTCTCCACAGGAGCCAAAGAAACCTGTCAACGGCTCGTCACCGCGCACCGATCTTGCAGGTAGGATACAGGGAACATAATTTTCTCTGCAGCCAATGCGCGTGTGTGTGTACGCATGCACGCACATGTGGGTTTGTGGTTGCATGTGTCTACTATGCCTCTTTATGTTTGTGTGGGTGTGGGTGAATAGGTTGTTTGAATGTGTGTGTGTGTGTGTGTGTGTGTGTGTGTGTGTGTGTGTGATGTTTATAGTGAAAGACAGAAGCCTCTTGTAGAATGTAAATATTGCATTTACATTAACAGTGTCTCATTACAAGTTTTAATGATTGGCTAATAGGAAAAGTTGTCTTCACATAGTCTTGTATCTATGCTTGTTTACTTGTCTGCTCAAGCTCCTCCATTATTCAGTGGCTGACACTGAGAGGAACAATAAGCCCTACATTCAGCTCTCTGTCATTCCAAGCTAGGCCCACAGCTACTCTTGGATCACCATTTCCGAAGGCCATCGAAATGCTTGAAGTAGCCGGTGAAATATTCGTCTGTATGCTGAATATTTGTGCGACTAAAGCTAGGGCAACCAGGCTTGAACTTTATCTGAAAGGTTTTAATACATGTCCATCTCTCTCTCTCTCTTTCTCTCTCTGTCACTCTCTCTCTCTCTCTCTCTGTCTCTCTCTCTCTCTCTCTCCCTCTCTCTTTCTCTCTCTCTCTCCCTCTCTCTCTCTCTCTCTCTCTCTCGCTTGCTCTTGCTCTCTCTGGCGTTTTCTGTTCGGTGGAGGAATAATTTTCCGGTGGCTGCCTGAACGGAGGTGAACTCATTACATGGCTGTGTGGCGTGAGGTGCGGAATCATGAGTTTGAGCTCTAGTCTTCAGCAGTGAGCATGCCACTGCACTCCTCTCACCGACGGCCATCCACGCCGCCAAATCTCTTTTGACAAATTGGACTCAGCAGTGTTGACAGCATTTAAATGCACAAGCCCGGAGCAGCCAAGCAAGGAATCATATTTAATTTTTTTCCACCCCTTTTGCTTCCTTCCTGTCCTTCCCTCCTTCCCATCCTCCCTCCCTCCCTCCCTTGCTCCCCCCTCCTCCTCCCTCCCTCCCATCCTTCACTGGTCAGGCCTGCTGGGCCATATCTCTTCTGATCGCTCAGACCAAACCAGCCTTCAGGCTTGTTGAAAGGCTGCACTCTTTGTGAAAATGATCTTTAGAGGCCTCGTGGAGGGTGCAGAAAAAATGGAGGGCTTTTGTGAGGACTCGTCACTTTGCACACAACACAGTCCAATGTAGTAGTGGTAGTAGTGGTGGTGGTGGTGGTGGTCATTGCAGTCGTAGTATTTGTAGTAGTGGTGGTTGTGGTGGTGATAGTATTGATGGTGGTAGCAGTGGTAGTGGTGGTGGTGATGGTAGTAGTGGTGGTTGTAGTAGCAGTAGTTAAAATAGTGGTGGTGGTGGTTGTTGCAGTAGTAGTAGAGGTTGTAGCAGTAGGAGTAATAGTAGCACAGATTGGAGTGGTAGATGTCATAGCAGTAGTAGTAGCAGTGGTAGTAGAAGCAGTAGTAGTGGTAGTAGTGGTAGTAGTAGTATTGTTGCTGGCGGTGTTAGTGAGAATAGTGTTGGTGGTAGCTGTAGTAGTACTAGTCTTTATGATGGGGGCAGGGGAGCAGGGTGTGCAGCTGCTGGAGTCTTATGATGTGGCTTTTGAGATGGAAATGTGTTTTTGGCCCTTGTCTGATGACAGCATATTAGAAGAGTTAAGCGCATCTCTCCAGAGAAGGAGATAAAGCTTCACACATTGTTACACCTTGCACTGAAACACATTCTCTCTCTCTCAACACATTACAAGCCATTACAAGCACTACCCTACTACAGCAGCAGTAGTAGTAGTAGTAGAAATAGTAGTAGTAGTAGTAGTAGTAGTAGTAGTAGTAGTAGTAGCAGTAGTAGCAGTAATAGTAGTCATAGTAATAGTAGTAGTAGGAGTAATAGTAGTAGTAGTAGTAGTCATAGTAATAGCAGTAGTAGTAATAGTAGTAGCAGTAGTAGGAATAACAGTAGTAGTAAAAATAGTAGTAAGAGCAGTAATAGTAGCAGCAGTAGTGCTAGTAGCGGTAGTAGGAAAAAAGAGTACTAAAGCTCTTAACCCTGTGCTAGTAGTGGGTGCTGCAGTGAGAGCAGCTAGATGAGTAGTAGTGTTAAAATTAGTATGGAAATGATTGGAGGCCTTTCCCCACAGTGCTACTTGAGGCTTATGGTGTAGTTACTTGTCTGTGCTGGAGGACTGGCTGTGGAATCACCTCGGAAAGCTCTCTGCAGGAGCCAAGATGAGCGTCGCTAAATTTCATCCATCATGTGGAGATGCCTCTGATGAGCTTAATCTGGCAGAGAGCAAGACATTTATGGCCATGCTATGAAGTATCTCTTTGATTTGTGTTTGCCAGCTTTGCTTGTGTTGTAATGCATTTCTCTCCCCTCTCTGTCTCACTATTTCTCTATCTTACTATTGTTCTTTAAATTTCTCTTTCTCTCTCTCTCCCTCTTTCTCTCAGCAAAAAGCACAGTGAAGACCGTGAGCAATCCCTCACTAACCGAATTTGAGCTAACACGTAAGTTTCTCATTTAATCGTCTATCTATTTTAAGGAAGCCTGCTTTGAAGTCCAAACAAAATATTCAGTGCTGCCTCTGGCAAGGAAGGGTAATCCCAAATGCTCTCCCCTGTTCACAACTACTAGGTGCATTCCTCTAATCTGTCTGTTTTGACTGCCAACTGTTTGCCTGCAGTTATTCAGGGGGGAATCTCTTTTTTGCCTTTGTACTCCGAGTCATGTGACTCTTTTTCTTGTGGCTCAGGGATTCATTTCAAACAAATAGAGTAATTCCTACCACATTCACATAATAACACAGCAGTTTCATTTCATGCGATGGAGGGGTGTGGGGGGGTGGCTGGTGCGTTCTGGAAGAAAGCCATATTTCCCTCTAGCTACCATGGGAGTCGTATAGGCTTGTGTCATTTCCCTTTCATCTAGCAACAAAGAAGAAACGTCTCCATCTTGTCAATCTCAATGTCGAGCTTTTATGTTATTGTGCTCTCCCGCTAATTTTCTCTTTTGCCTCTCTCCCTCCCTCCCTCCCTCCACCAGAGCTGCAGAAATACAGACGCTATGAAATAGTGATGACAGCTTACAATATAATCGGCGAGAGTCCGCCAAGCGCTCCCTTTGAGGTGTTTGTCGGCGAGGCAGGTATGGAAAGCTGTTTGTCGCCCATCAATCATCATCACAAATGTAAGAATCATATGACTGTTGTCCTCGGCAGTTCATCATGGAGGCTCTGCGTTTTAGGAATGTAGCAGATTGCATGGTGTGGCTGGCAGGAGATGTGAGGATAAGTACAGGTGACCTTTACCATCCATCAGTTTGCATCATGTCTCTTCTAGATTGCCTATGAATGTTAGCCCACACAATCCATCAAAAAGTTTTTGGCTTGGTTTGAGATGGGGGGGTTTTGTCCTCGCAAGGATTTTAATAAGGAAACTGACGCAGGTTTGTGAAGGCCTAGCTCCAACTCACCAAGTGCAGTAGCCCTCACACACACACACACACACATACACACACACATACTCAGTGGCTCTTGTATTGATGGAGTTCATCCTTCCATCTGACCGAGGCCTCCATCACCCTATGTCATTAGAGCCACATCTAGGAATCCAGTAGATGAGGACATAAACACACCACTATTGCTACCACACACATTCATACACACACATTTACTAACACACACACACACACACACACACAAACTGTCACACGTGCACTCATACACGCACAGAGAAAAGGGGAGGGGGGCAGCATGTGTCTGAGGGAGATGATGGCCATTGGATGTGAGAAGTGTGGTTGGGGTGGAATTGAAATGACCAGGAGTGCATGCTGGGGCTAGAGGGCTGCCAGCCATCCAGTCTCCAGTAAGTGCAGAGGAGGGCAGAGCACAGGGGAGGGGAGGGGAGGGGAGGTGAGGGAAGCGAATGCGGAGGAGAAGAGAGGGGAGCAGAGAGGAGTTGACAGTCAAATGGGGAGGTGCATGCTAAGCGCTGGCAGGGGAGCAGTGGCCTGTCTAACACTGCCGATAGTTTGAGTGGACAGGGAGCTGTTGGGGGGAATCAGTCTTCTGTCTGAGTGACAGCTGTCAGAGCAAGCAGGCGTCACACTCCTCCCATCTGCTGTTCCCTCAGAGAACACCCTGAGAGCAGCTCATGTCGTCACACACACACAGACACACGCACACACGCACACACACACACACACACACACAGAGACACACACTGAGGCAAGCCAGGGCATGACGGTCAATTGAAAGAGGCATTTGAAAAGAAAAAGAAGAAAGAAGTTGTAAGGGTATGTGAATAGCCTGGCTAGAGTGGGAACAGCCACAAATAGGAGTTGTGTAGGATGGGCTTGTGTGCTTTAAGCAGGGCTTTTGTGCTTAGTGGGGTTTCTGCCTTTTCTCCACTCCTGCTTTCACTTTACATTTCAGCCTGTGGACTTGACCTTGCTGAGAT
>PYXC01000584.1:3445000-3517500 GCA_015244755.2 Tenualosa ilisha
CACATTCACCAGCCAAAAAGCATGTTCACTGGTCCAGGATCAGTGCATCAATACACGGCGAAACTAGGACTCTTGTTCTGAGCCCACTAGATGGCGCCCTGCTGTTGTTTGCTGCTGTAGGTCGAAGCCCACACTGTTTGTTCTGAGGTAATTAGTACCTCTGTTGTTTTGACAGAGCAGCTCAGCTGAATGCTAACTGCTGCAGAGCCATCAGCTCCCAAGCTGGCCAATGACAAAAACGCAATTTTCCCCTGGCAGCTTGGTGACAGGCTACATGCCACACAACCCAGCAGAGCCCACTGCAAAGGCAAATTACAGGACTTAATCATATAATGCCCATGCCCACATACTCTCACACCTTTTTATCTCTCTGCCTCTCTATTTCTCCCCCGTGCGCTCTGTGTCAACATGCCCTCACTGATTGGATGGCATCAATAATGCAGTGGGCCTAGGTGTAGCCCTAAAGGTGCGCTGCTAGCATTCCCTCTCAGAGTGGAACTGAGGGGCTGACCATCTGTCATGTTCCCACTCCCTTCCCTCCCCTCTCTCTCCCTCCCTCTTTCCCTCTCTCTCTCTCTCCCTTGGGCAGGCGTCAGCAAGGTTGTGACGGTGGACATCAGGGGCAGCTGGCAGCGCTGGCTGAAGGTTCGGGATCTGACCAATGGGGTGACCTACCGCTTCAGCGTGCAGGCCAAGACCATCAGCTACGGACCGGAGGCCGAGGCTAACATCACCGCTGGCCCCGTGAAAGGTGGGAGATGCTCCCTCACCCTGAGGCCGACAGCTCAGCTCAGCTCAGCTCAGCTCAGCTCAGCTCAGCTAACAGCATCTCCATCAGTCCTCAGTCTCACACGTGCCCAACTAGCCAACAAACACGCTGATAAACACACACACAAACTAACACACACACACAAACAGACACACACACATACACACAAACAAACAAACAGCTTGCTGCACCTGCTGCTCAGCGAGCCACATCTCTCTCATGCTCCTCACGCCCTCCTCCTGTGTCACTCTGTCCCTCACCATTACACTCTCTCTCTCTCTCTCTCTCTCCCTCTCTCTCTCCTTAACTAGCTCTGCTATTGGATCTCGTTCACCAGCTGTTCTTACATAGAAATTTGTTGTTCAGCCCCACTTATGCAGTTTTCAAGACCATTTGGATTTATCAATATTTTATCTGGTATGAGTTCAAAGAAAAAACCAAAATGTACACACACTCAAGACACCTGAACACTTGAGCATTGACTTGTGTGTGCAAATAGAATTTTACTTTTTCAATCAATTCTGAAGGTGTAAAATAATACAGGACCTAAATATTTTAGAAAATAATAAATATCTCATGGAAGGAAGATATACGTAGATGAATCAGGCCCATTGTTCTCTAACTCGTTCCTGGTCTTCTCCCTAAGGCTGTCTCAGACTATGTACACACTAAGCCGCAATGAAATGAATCTGGGGTATATAGAACAGATTTGTTCTCTGTCCACACGCGGGTCTTGAATCTGTCTCTGTGGAGGGTTCTCTGCATGCTACTCTCAACAGAACATGCCCATCATCGCTGGTGAGATAATAGTTTACCGCATATTTCTCCAACTTTTGCATTGCAGAAGCAGATTGCGTAAAAAACTAAACAGCATCAGTGTATGTAGCAAGGTTAATAACATTTCTAATTTGATATTTGCACTACTAAGGTTAGTAGTAATGGATAATTAGACTGCTCATTGCTCATGGTTGTCTTTCCCATTCTTACTTGCAAGGATCACGTGAACGAGTCGAGACTGGCGCATGATCAATCGGGGCACATCAAATTCATTCGCTTGAGCATTCCCCCTTCCAGACAAAGCCACTCTGTGTCCGTATTCAGGTGAATCCAAGGCAGACAGCGCCTTTAAATCTGACACCGACACCGGTCGATTAGTGTGGATGAAAAGTGCATCCGCAACGAAGTAGTTCCAGTTTCACATGAATCTGGACGCAGCCTCACTCTATCTCTTGCTCTCACTCCTCACACCTTTTTTTCTGTCTCCATCCCTGCTCCTCCTCTCCTCCTCCATCCCATTCTCTCCATGTTTGAACACGAAGAACCTAAGGCACTGAATCACTTGTTTAGGCCCTGATCAATAAGTCACCTCAGCGTGGGCGTTGGGTACAGGAAACATTGAGGAAATGTCTGTGTTTATGCAGGTCCTGGGTCCAGGGCGCTTATTAATTCTCATTATGATATATTGAGGCTAGTGCAGAGGCAGATAGGGAAATCACAGAGCTCAATTTATAAGCGCACGACTTTGAAATATGACCCAGGTCATGTGCTGCAGCAGGTCAGAACAACCTCTGGGAACAGAGTCTTGATTTGATTCTTTATTTCTTTTTTTTTTCTTTGTTTTTTCTCTTTTTTCCACTTTTAGATCTCTATCAGAGCATCCCGATAGCTGTATATGTGCAGATTTTTAGGTTGCTCTCTATAGCTCTGGCCCACTCTCTACAGGCAGCTGATGTAATCTCACAGCTAGTTTCTCTTGTAGACCCCCTCACATGTAGAGTATGCAGATTTCATCAGTTAGTCGTGACTCTCTCACATCTAGTTCCAGGAGCTGTGCAGATTGTGAGCAAGCATTTGTGTGGTCTCAGAGAACCATCCTATGCCTCCATCTGTGCCTTTCACAGCCCACATGGGCCACAGGAACTGCAAGAAGGAGCTGAGAGGCTGGAAGATGTTTATGTTAATGGCAGTTTACAGACACTTTTGCCGAAAGCTTTATGCAAAAAACAATAAAAACACAGCATTGTTTACAGAAGTCCAAGGCTAAACAGCAGAAATAGGGAGGTTGTAAGCTGCATCCCTCCACCCACATCTCTCACATCTCCCCTGTCTTGGCTTGTGTTCAGGATCTCCAGGCTCTCCAGTGGAGATGTCCATTACCAAGTCCACCTCCGCCCTCACTCTCCACTGGACGCCGGGGGACACAGGCTCAGGGGCGCTCACTGGTTACGTGATTGAGGCTCGGCCTTCAGGTAGGACCTCCGTGGATACACCATTTGGATGGGGTCTTTGTTTTTTTGTCAGAATCAGTAGAATCAAGCACCTGCGACACACTGGAATTGGCCCTACAAGTAGCTCGCACCTGCTTAAGAGTAGCCCTCAAAAGTGTCAAAGGAAATGTAAATAAATCACATAACATAGTCACAAAAGGTATTAAGCCTGTAAAATCTTGATTAAAACATCCTGTCCTGTCTGGTACAAACTGATTCTTTCCCTGAAAGTATTTTTCTCCCCACAAATTTAGATGAGTGTTTGCATTGTGCTGTAAGTGTGTAACATGGTAAAGGATGTAACTAGGACTATAAATAATACTGATGTAAAATAGTAAAAAAGTAGCTCTCACTACGTTGATTTTGACAAAGTAGCTCTCGGAGATAAAAAGGTTTGAGACCCCTGGCCTAGGGGCTTAAACAGTAAGGGGGTTTAATCCAATAAGAAGAGACTAAGTAGAGAGGTGAATTTGAGTGCACATGTGGTGTGAGCGCTAGTGGTCTGTGAGAGGCACAGTGTGGGCTCAGCTAGCACTGGCTGCTCCTCTAGCAGTGCACCTGCTCATGCCACTCTGCCACACATCAGTACCACTGGCGCCCTCGCTAAAAGCATGGCAGTGTGGAGTACCAATGCTGGAGCTTATCAATGCCCTGAAATACATTGTCCCCCCCCCCCCCCGGCCAACCCCTCTTTCCCCTTTCCCTGTTTGTCTTGCCTTGCCTTGCTCCTCTCCCTTGTCTCGCTCCCGTGTCAGATGAGGGCTTGTGGGACACCTTTGTGAGGCACCTGCCACCCAGCAGCACATCACACGTCATCAGTCTGGATCGCCTGCGCCAGGGGGTCAGCTACCAGTTCCGGGTGCTCGCCATCAACCATTATGGCTACGGTGAGCCCAGTGCGCCATCTGCTGCCATGTCAGGTAATTACAACAGTATTTTTGTCAACTCTCCAGTACTCTCTGCCTCTCTCCAATCCCTCTCTCTCTTCTCCAGCACTGATTTCCTCAGAGACAGCTGCAAGATGCTGCCCCTTCAATGGCATGCTTTCAGCTTGTGTCTGCCTGTGCTGCAGGGAGGGTCAGTCAGTTGGGTTGAGTTCTAGAACTGTAATCAGAGTTGGAGGTCATTAGGAAGCCTTTAGGAAATCCTCTGTTGGGTGTTATCCTTAGGAGTTTTCATTAGTTTCTAATGGCCAGTCATAGGCCCAGCTGACCACTAGCCAGAAATGATCTCTGCTCTTCTTCCGTCCAGTGACTCCTCTGAGCTCCCTGCACCTCTTAAAGGAGAAGACACAGAAAATATAGTGAGCTGGCAACTAACACTAAGTGAATACCTAAGTTAAGGCATAATAACTAACTTTCAGTTTCATTTCGCTATGCCCCATTCAGTTAAAAATAATTATCGGTTTGTTATTTGGTCTATGCTGCATCAAATTTTCTAGTTCTTTTTTCTACAGTCAGTTGACTGACTCACACCACTTCACCATTTCTCCTTTAAGGGCCATTCACACCTGGAACGATATACGTATAACTATAAAAAAATTCTGTCCACACTTACCAGAGATAACATAAGTCTGTCCTCATGTGAATGAACTGATGTCTAAAGTACCATGATTTCTGATTGGCTGTCAACTTTTTACCGCTCTGAAAGTGATCCCAGCGATATCTTTACACATGTTGTTGTCTTTATAGTTTACATCGTGGACATTGTCATTCATATTAATTAGAGCAGTATTTATTTGTCGTTATAGTTATAGTTATCGTTCTTGGTGCAAACAGCCTTTTAAACTGGTCACAAAGCACCATAGGGATTTTTACAGCAACTGTAAACAACTAAAACAAGTAAAAGTCAAAAGTAAAAAACTGTCAATATTTTAAAACCAATTTAGTTCAATAACAATAAGTACAGCATCATACCCAGATAGTCTATAATGCTGCACTAGGTTCTTAGTACATTTGCTATCGTTATATACTGCATGGCATTATTGTATTAGACAGGTATAAGGGCATTATTGTATTTCACAGACCATGTGTTTCACCTCAACATGAGTGTGCTCTACATCATCTACACAAATGAGAGTGAATGAAAGTGAGCAGTGATCTAATTCAGAGGCGTCATCAGCAATAAAGTGATTGCAGTGCACTATACTTGGGTGACACACCTACGAAGGAGACTTTTGAACACATTATATTGGTTTGTTTGTCAATCACAGAGGATCAATAACCCACAACTGCCTTGTTTTTTCCTCGGTGATCAGCCTCCTGTATGTGTGTGACTTTTGCAAGCACAAACTCTAACCCTCCTTATCCAATTCAATTCAATTCATTTCAATTCAGTTTTATTTATACAGCGCCTTTTACAATAGTATTGTCTCGTGGCGCTTCACAGAAGGAGCACCCAAGAGCAACAGGGGCAAGGAAAAACTCCCTTATGTTCAGTTAATCTAGGAAGAAGCCTTGGGCAGATCCACGACAGGGGGCTAACCCAACATCCAGTGAGGGTCATAAATGATATCAGCCTTGTGTAAGGTATAGTCAGTGTGATGCACCTTTGCTTTACTACTTTACCACACAGAGAGGCCTGCTGGAGCTCAGCTCTGAGCTCATTTACTGGATGTTGGCCTTGACAAAAGTACCATGCTGCTCTCACAATCACATTGAAATACATTAGAAAACTAAGCAGAGTCTATGGGATGGAAGAAGTTGGGGCAAGTCTCAGTGCATTTTACATCACATCAAGAGATCACAGGCTTTTCAGAAAATATGTAGTTCATGCTGTTTAATCTGTGTATGTACTCATGGTTCATTCTTGATTACTTAATGTTCAACACAAGCCCTGTGTGGACACACGATGCATTTTTGCCTGTTAAGGGAAACAGTTTAAACACAAAAACTATTTATTTTCTAAAAACTTATAGCCTGTAGATGTGATTTACCATGCATTTGGACATGTCCCAACTTCTTCTATCCCATGGACTATGCATAGTTTTCTAATGTATTTCAATGGGATTAAATGGCTTTGAAACAGAATTATTTTCAATTCATTCATTCATTCATGGGGCTGAAACAGGTAGTGCATCCCAAAATGTCCCTTTACTGCTGCTGGTAACTGACTCATGACCATCAGACATCATATACCATATTCTAGTAGTTCAGCCATTTAGACTTTGTCGGATAGGCTACTTGTCTGTCTGTTCAATCAACATCCAGGTGTCATAGCCTTTGCTTCTCAGTGAGCTTGTGCCATTGGCATTCAGTATCAGTCAGCCAGCCACCTGTCAACCCTGCACATAGCTCAGCTCTGTTTGTTTGGCACAACTTGGCTGTTGTCTGTTGGCTAGAAGTGCAGATGTCAAAATCAAATTGATAAGCTGACACGGCTGCCTTTTGACATGCAAATGCTCACTCCGTGCATGTAGGACAGCAGCAAACAACTGTCCTCATTGGGTGTGGACTCAATAGACAGCGAGACACTAATGTGTTTCTACAGCACATGATCTCCCAAAGGTCCAAAGCTCCAGTGCCATAGCAGGCACGGGGAATGCAGAGATAAGCAGATGGCTGGCCACGTTTGCTAGCATGGCTTTCTGTTTAGGGTTGAAAAACATGTTTCACAGCAGCACCTCAAGTTCCTGTAATGTGCTGATGTTCCTGTAAACACTTCTGCTCCACACACACACACACACACACACACACACACACACACACACACACACACACACACAGACACACACACACACACACACACACACACACACACACACACTTTAAATAATACCTAAACAGTTCTATTATTATTTCTTCCTTATTTGTTGTACAAGATCTTTTTCTCCCTTTGTGAGGATAGTGTAACACTGTACGTATCATAATGATCTGCATTAATGAATAAACAAATGAACTAATGAATGAATGAGTGGATGGACAGATGAACGGATGAAATGCCAAGTGTTTTTATTCTCTCTAATGTGCGTCCTGTAGCCCAGCTGGAGACGCCGTTTTATGAGGAGTGGTGGTTTCTGATCATCCTGGCCCTCAGCGGCCTCATCCTGCTGCTAACTGTGGTGTTTGGGCTGCTCTTCCATGGCCAGAGCAAGAGATACAAGAGCTGTGGCACAGGTGAGAATTCACACACACAAACTTTCACCCCTTCATTCCCCCTCCCACTCCCACTCGCACACTGGATGGGCTCATAGTCAGTGACATCAAGTGTCCTCAGTGCACTTACCTTCCTATCCTCGTCCAGGGCGCTGACAGTGCACTATAGTGTTGGACGTTTTGGTGTGCTCATCTGGACTTTTGCTTTGGTGTGCTCATCTGGACTTTGGCTTTGGCTTTGTTGTGCTCATCTGGACTTTGGCTTATCCATCTATACTGCATCACTGGTCATCTGACCACTGTTCTATTAGTTATGGTTGATCTCTGGAAACAAACTATTTTGGACATTCTAAATGGCTGTGTAGAAGTGGCCAGTGTTGAGTGTAGTGGATGGTCCAGCACCAAGCTCTTAGGGTTGGGAGGGGCTAAAGAGCGTTCCTGGTCAGTGGCCTGTCTGAAGTGCCTCCTGCCCATCCCCCTCTAGCTGCCTCCACCACTCCACTGGCCGTCCACCACAGTAGCAGTTTCCCTCGGATACACACAGCGTCTGTTTCTCTTGCTCCCAATTCAGCATCAGAGAGACCAAATGAGTTTGCCTGGACCAGTGGAGAACTAAAGCAGTTCCTTTTGTAATGACTGCAGTATGTGTATGAACAACACATTGCTGAACTGTCATATGTATTTCATCTTTACTTTTACCTTTATCTTTGATCTGTTCAGTTCATGTTTGTGTGATGACTCCATGGACGGTTGCCTGTTCTGGCCAGTTGGCCTCTTTGTTTGTTTGTGCGTGTGGTGATGATGCTCATCGCAGCTTGGCTTCTCAGCAGGCAAAGCCGTCTCCACAGTGGAGGAGTCTGTCACTCTAGACAACGGAGGCTTCACAGCACTGGAGCTCAACAGCAGGCCTCTGCACGTCAAGAGCACCTTCCTTCGCAAGAACGGCACTAGGTGAGACACACAACAGCTCGCAGCAGAAGCCTCAGCTCTGTAAGACTTAAGCCTTATGTTCTCTCTGTTTACTGGGCAGCTACACTGTGATCGTCTTTGTTCTGTATACATCAACATAAGGCCAGCAACTCAGGCTTTCTGCCAAAAGATCATCATGACAGTCATGTGTTCAGGTTCTTATTATGTTGTTCTTGATCAGATGGCTAATACAACAGCTACAAGCTTGCTGACATTAATGACATTGCATTATGCTATGGCTATTTTTGGACTTAAGTGGCTGCATTCTTTTGGAGTCCCCCGGACCTGACCATTGGTTTCCCTTTCCCCAGATCTCCCCCTCGGCCAAACCCCGCAGGGCTCCGTTACTCAGACGAGGACATCTGCAACAACTACAACGGCGGCGTGTCGACCGAGAGCACCGCCCTCACAGAGAGGCCCACCGAGGTGTCTGAGTCCGAGGTAAACAAACCCTGCATCACCAGCTCAACCACTCCAGCAAGCAAGGACAAGATCCCAAGCCTATTGCCAAAACACTCTCCACTGGCGCACCGGATGGGCGGATGACCACCGGAAAGAGGTCAGCAAATCAGTAAACACACAAGGATGACAACCAAACTTGATTGTATTCTCTTCTCTCTCTCTCTCCCTCCCTCTCTGCCCCCCCCCCTTCTTTCTCTCACTCCCTTCCCTCTTTCTCCAAGGCCTCAGACAGTGAGTGTGAGGAGGAGCAGGTCAAGCACTCGTTTGTGAACCACTACATGAGCGACCCGTCCTACTTCAACTCGTGGAAGAGGCAGCAGAAGGGCCTGAAGCAGACGCTGGCCTGCGCCTACGAGGAGTGCGCTGCTGTGGGCGGTGGAGACACAGACTCTTATTACCAGACTGTGGTCACCCAGCACAGCGTGGGGGGCGTTTACACCCCGGCTGGACAGCCCGCCACAGGCTCACGGACTCCCGTCACAGGCTTTTCATCTTTCGTGTGATGGTGGCGGGGGGGGCCCAGTGGATGCCGGACTCAAAAATGGAAAGGGGGTGGGGGTCTGGTCTCACTGGCTTTTGCCTCAAGGTCTGATTGCTGGTGAGATTGTGCAGCGCAACAAATAAAGAGGACGAAAGGAAGGAACGAAGGACCAAATGCCATGAGCAGAAAGATACTCACAGACATTTGACATTTCATTTTGAGCACTATATAAGATATTTATGACTGGTCATTTGTTGTTTTTTTAATGTTCTTTCATGCTGATCAGTGATCATTTTAAGTGGTCAGTTTAAAAAGAAGAGGATAAAAGTAATTAAAGATAAACTTCTTGTTCAGACGAAAAGAAAAAAAAACTTGTTTGCAAGAACACCTGAGATAATCACCTTTGGAAGTTTATGGTCATGTTTTATTTTTGTGCTTGTGTGTATTGTCTGTGTGTGTATGTGTGTGTGTGTGTGTGTGTGTGAGAGAGAGAGAGAAAGAGGAGCGAGTGTGTGTTCATGTGTGTAAGAGAATAGTGCCATAATTGTGCAATCAAGTGTGTGTGTGTGTGTGTGTGTGTGTGTGCAGCCCTGACTTCAAATCTCCTTTTTAAAATGTGTGTTGAAAGCAGGGTATCCATAAGTGTAAGGCAAGTCATTCTAGTAGTGAATAGTGCATCAGCAGAAGAACATTCTCTCTTCCTTGTCTCAATGAAATCCTTCTAAAACCATTATTTTCATGGAATAACACTAGAACACAAATGACTGCTGCATTATGTATGCCAAACATCAGACTCTCCACAGTGTCCAAGTAGACATTGTCACCTTTGCTCAGTGTGACGTTCTTAAGGACTTGATGTGAATATGAAGAGCTGAGTAGTCCCGTCTCTGCTGTGTGTGCTTTTCACTGCTTCATCAAGTCATCAGAGCCAGGATCCAAAGAAATCTTCCCTCTTCAGTGGCCAGAGTAATGCCCCCGCTCCCCCCCCAGTGTTTTCACACTAGTAGGAATCCTACCCAAGGGCACCATTACAAACGTCAACTAAAGACATACCAGGCAAGTCTGCGATTTTTTAATTACGGAATTCTCCCTACAGTGGCTGATTTTTTTTTGTTGTAATTTGCACCAGTGTCCTAAATTCCCACCAATACATGTGGATTTGTTTGTAAACCAAAGAACAGGAACTAGTGATGATAGAGTGATGTTGGCTGACAAGGTGACAAACGCAATTTTATAACGCCGTATAGAGTTTTGATTTGTTCTGCAGCATTGACGATAGGCATCTTGCAAGCACTGTATAGTTTGTAAGATACTATAGGAGGTTGAGATAGCCATCATTCACCCCATAATGAGTCATTTAGCCATAAAAGTGACTACGAAGCTGGTAAATGAACCCCAAATACTTGCCTGGTATGCTTTTAATAATGGGCCCATATAATAATCAGTCCCATTTTCCTCCACACTAAAATTCCCCTGGTCCTCCCAGCATCACAACTACGTAGATATCAGATTAGAAAAAGTGGAAAATTGAGAGGTTTCTGTTATATTTTGTTCCTCTCTCAAAGGAATGAATGTGTTAAATTCTCAGTCTGTTTGTGAAAGGAAGGTATTCTTTTGCCTTTGCACACATCAACTGCACTTCTAAGCCATATTGGCATCACTTCTACAAGAAAGAAACATTCAGCATGATTTACTCAACGAAATACCCACTACTTATTTTAACTGGCAGGCATAGTTCCCAACTGTCTTATAATTTTTGTTTAAACTGTGACATTTCAAGAACTGTTTGCTCTGGAATTTTAAATGTTTTTGAAAAGTGCTGTAGATTCACTGTAATTTTCTGTTAGATTTGGTTTCTGCAGCTGCACCTAAATGTCAGACACTGTACAGAAAACTATTCTTCTATCAGTCATAAATTGCATCATCTCTGTTTCACCATGAGTGTATGTTACTGAATTTTCATACAGTAAAATAATTTCCCACCTTTTGAGAGGAATTAAATGTTTGGTGTTCACATTTATGTGTCAGAATCTGGCATTGTCAGATATCTGTGCATCATCCTTCAGGACTGCTGACAGGTCAACACAGAAATAGCCTACTTGAGTTTACACATAGCTGAACCTATTGCTTATTTAGTTATATTTAAATGAAATCTGATGGCCCTCATGTCTCCTGCACCTCTGAGTGCTTCCACAGGCATGCTTTACTCAGACATAGAATATGTGATTTCCCTCAGGTTTGTGGCATCAGTTGTGGCAACAGATTTGAGTGGGGAAACCATGAATTGCTTGATGCATTACTACCATTACTATCATATAGTCCTTTACCAGAAAATTTGGCCTGTCAGAACCACTCAAGGGCAGCAAGTCACACTGTGATTTTTGAGTCGTGTACCATTCCAAAAATCACTATGTGCCTTACTGCTCTCTGGTTCAAGGACTAATTGTTTTATGCATAATTTTTGGGCTCGTGACAAACCATCAAAAAGAGCTTTAATTTCTGAGATACCCCTACTGGAGGTAGAACTAATCCCAATCATGTTTTCCCTCATTTCTAAGATCTCCCATATATGAAAGGGATTCTTGGATGAAAATATTTTGCTGCAAAGAAACTAAAACAGAACAAAAATACAGCCTGGCCGTATGGGACATGAGAAATATAAACAGATACGGATAATGAATACAAGCTCTGAGAGCTTTGATACTTGGCATGCTTACAACTAGGACGTTTTTTACCTCCTAGAAAAACCTTGGTGTGAATATGTATAGTATTATGTATATGTATTGTATGTGTGTGAGTATGCCACATTTAGAGCCCTGGAATAGGCGGACATTTGGACAATACCAAATATGTAAAAATAGGATGCATAATCGGGTTGCTACCCTCCTCGTGTATGAGGTGCCCCAGGTGAAACATTGACATAATGAAATCTCCAGTCTATAGGCCATGGTCAGTGGTCAGTACAATGTTGACAAATCCAATGGTATAACAAAGTAATAAAAGTAATAAGGCAAACTAATAAATTAAACGAGCTAAGAACAATTCTATATTAAGGATACACTTAATAATGATACATTTCGTGACACCCTTTACTACACAGTTTACATGGAATCAAAAATTCAAACTGAAAGACATTAGGCTGTGGGCCACATAGACACTTACAGTGCATCTCCACCTTCCAATAAGACCAACTTTTGCTCTGGCTAGGCTGGATATAAATTTAAATGTTTACATTAGGAAGCACTACTGTAAATCTGTGTGTACCCCTCAAAGTGGTCTGTGTCTGTAGATGTGTGTGATTCTGATTATGGCTCTGAGTGCGAGTCCTGTCCAAAACCCATTTTTGGTCCCAGCAACATGACACAATAGAGCTATGGGTTGATTCACTCCAGAGAATCCCTTAAAGCTAAGCTTTCTGGCAATTATGATGTTACATTGGTAAACAATAGCAAATGAGCTATGAAGCTAACTTTCTAAACTGGTTGAACAAATTATGAACTGGCGATCTGAGGAATATAAAGCTCGAGCTGTTAGGCTTACCGAGGCCAGTAAACTGGTACTACACTGCTACTACACTAGCCTACATAGCCCACAACTAACAGGCATTTTAACCTGTCCAATCTGCAAACAAAGGGAGGCCTTGTGAATGCAGCGCTAGAATGCTATCAGTCGCATTCCTCAAGTAAGCAATCGAATCTCACTACCGAATGTCCAGACCCTCTGTACGAAACGAGGTGTAGAACGAGGGTCCGGTTTTATTAACAGGCTGAACGATGGTGGTTCGACGCATTCTCCATTAAGGATACCAAGGTCAGGTCTTCGGTATTTTTTCTAGAGTTGGTGAGATTTATAATCCCTGTATCAGATCTACCGTCTATCAGATATATTTAACTACACAAAAATGGTGGCGTGGGCGCTTGCCTACTTCTCAAATCAAGAGCATCCATGTTGGCAAAATAAATGATAAAATTAACGCTTCGAACGCACGATATATCACCGCTGACATGAGCTTCAATACACTGAAACTGAAAGTCACAAACAAACGAGCTGCTGGCATTTGTCGTGGTGAAGCAAAGATACAATGGGTCTTCTGCTAGAATGACTTTGTACTCTCTACATATACACAACACTTCTTAACTTCAACTGTCAAAACTGCAGATCCTGTCTGCAAATCACAGCCTCCCGTAAATTACTTTTGCCGGTGGAAGAGCCATAGACGCAGCGCGAGACAGAATGACAGGGAGAGCAATTTTGATTGGGCTGTTTGGTATTTTGTACAGGTGAACCTTTACAGTCAACCTCTGTCTCTCTCTCTCAGTAGGCTAATAATCCGTCATAATGAAAGTTCCTTGCAGCTCAAACAGTCTTTTTTTTTCCAAAATTAGACCTGCGCATTTCATCCTGTATGGTCGCAGCACAGTATTGTCTTTGCAAATAGGCTACAACAGCTATCCTGCATTTCCAGTTGTTTAATGACGACTGAGTTTAACTGTTCTTCTATGTTATTCAAAGCTAGTATAATTTTTGCAGGTTAAGATGCCTAAAACAGCATTTTGGAGGATTTATTTGCAGCTCATAATGCAGGAAATGCAATATTTTTTTATTCATGAATGAAACTGTGCACTATATTGCACTATGCAGCAGGTTGAACATTAAAATGTTATTGTAGGCCTGTACTTTGCTCCATAACTGTGGGTAGAATATCATGCAAAACTGATGCTGTAAAGGACTTTATTTGCAAAATTAGTACCTAGAATATGCTAATTTTATGCAATTATATGACAAACATATATTTGTGTAGCCTTTGGCTTCAAGGAAAAATAGATACTTTCCCTGAGGTATACTTTAACAGCAGAATGAAATAGTAAAGGCGTAGTACTAGGCTGAATTTTGCAAGGTCTTGAAAGAGTTAAAAGGCTAGGCCAATTTCGTCATGTCAAAGCTGATAAAGAGAATTTGCTTGGCCTTCCTGTTTTTACAACGCTCACGCAGGCCATTTCAGAATAAGGAGCCGCTCACAGTTTGACATTATCCTAAAACATTGGAAGAACTTCAAGTATGCTACTCTCATTCTCAGTCGAAACCTGGAGTCTCTTAGTTGTGTTTGTAACACTCTTCATATTGTAAGTAGCCTAGACTATTTATTTCACGTTGTTAGGTGGCGTACGGTCTTACTGCCTATGCTTTGGTCACAAGACATGTAGCTTATCGTAACTTTAGGCTTTTGAGATCAGTGACAGTCACCGAAATACGCTTCCTCAGGGTCGGACTGGGAACAAATTTCGGCCCTTGGCAATTGATGTCTTAACCGCCCCAACTCACCGACATGCTGTTTGCTGTAGCCTTCCCTGCGTCTTTTCTAACCTGTTTATTTCTGGCCTTAAACTACGTGGATGGGCCGATAAAAATAAAAAAAAAAACTTGAAGGGGCAAGAGATGACGGTAGGTTATACAGGCTTAGACAGCCTGTGTGGATCGCCTTTTTGTGGTCGTATAACCCCTTATCTAGCTGCACCAACATGGCCTGCGCTAGAACAAATTAATTTCATTTTTAAGCATAGAAACTGCTACAGATTCTACCGCGTGCATTTTCACGCACTAGTAATG
The DNA here is from genome assembly GCA_015244755.2 of Tenualosa ilisha. NCBI lineage: Eukaryota > Metazoa > Chordata > Actinopteri > Clupeiformes > Clupeidae > Tenualosa > Tenualosa ilisha. The sequence goes on from PYXC01000584.1 coordinate 3,459,650, forward strand.
GAATTACATTCTCTAGTTTTTATTAATATTAATCTATGGCAGGGGTATTCAATAGGACCTCCGGCCCGGATACGGACACAGATGAGGTTTCATCTGACCTGTCTCATCGAGGTTCATCAGACATTTATCATCATGGGTAATCATTTGCGAGCTAATTATCCGTCATCTGGCACAAGTAGCTGTAGCTGCATCAAACACAACGTACAGTCTCCGTTCAGTATTGCATAATTAAGTATTCAAGTATTGCATAATCAGGCATCGGTTTAAGTAGCGTACTGAAAGAGTAAGTTCATACATCGTGAAAAGTACGACACGTGTGCTTAATTTGTCCTGAAATTGAGTCCATCTCAAACTGACAAACGGGTGCTCGAGAGCTGGAGAGAAAGTAAAACTAAGTTTGCACATCTGAGTCAGACGTAAATATACTTAGGCTATTATTGCACACCGCGTATTTCCGTGTGTCACTTAAAAGTTGAATGTAAACCTATTCTTTTTTACACGACGTGTAATGCATTTTCGATCAGTGTATAGTTATTCAAACTAAACTGAATATTGCAGTATTATGCATACTGAATAATTAGGTCTATTGCACAATATTTACAATTTCCATGACTATGCAGTATATATTGTCAATTACAATTGCAGACTATGCATGTGGTTTTCAATTTGTACAAGTGCAAGACAAGACAGGTATAGATTTTGCATAGGCCTGCACCTATTAGGCCTAGATATCCATTGAAACTGAAGACATTGCATCAAAACTGAGTAAAACCACAAAATGTAATGTAATTCTGTTTTTCGTGTAATAATTAACCTGCAATTGTCCGCCCAGCTAACAAGGAAAGATAAAAATTTTTTAGCATTACCGAACTCAGCGGAACAAACAGAGACAGTTGAGCCAATACTCAATGTGGGACTAAGGATAAAATGGTAACGCATTAGATTAGGGTACACATATTCACCATTAACGAACATCTTATTACAATGCAAATTAATGACATAGCTAGTTGTTGTATATGAGTTATGATCTCAATGTGGTTTGTTCAATAAGGGGCTTATAAGGTGGAGGTGCAACAGGAACAGTTAATCTCAGGAACAGTTTTTCTCAATCAAAAAGATGTAATTAGGACTTATGTAGACACTATTAGGCACTTGTAGTTTTGGGTTTTGTTTCTATGAATAGACCATCTTTTCTAGATAACTGGAGAATAACTGTTCCTGTTGAACTACTGCCTTATAAGCCCTATACTAACCAAAGCATATTAAGATAATAATTCATATGTATACAACAACTAGCTTACTTGAATGAATAAGCAGTAATTAGGAGTTTATATTGGAGAAATACTTTGTTAATTGTTTACTATGGGTAGAATAAGCTCATACAAAATACTGTATTAATAAGGGACTTGTAATGACAAACAAATGGCTAGCATGTTACTAAATTGCATGTTAATAAGCTGCTAGTGAATGGTGAATATGTGTACCCTAATCTAAAGTGTTATCGATAAAGCATATGTATGCCTATGCTGAATCATGATTTTTTTTTTTCTGCAACCAAACTAAACTAAACTACTCGTTCTAGTATCGTTTAAAAAACTTTCATGGCACCCCTTCAGAGAACCAAAACTACCTTCATGGAACTTTGCCATACCCAACAGACTCTTCAACCCAGCTGACACGGAACATTACAAAAACCCCATGGTTCTCCTATGGTTATTTTAAGAACGTTTTCTGTGTACCTTGGGTGTACATTCAGAGAACGTTAGCTGTGGGTTTTCACACTCACAAACGTTACCCTAACGTTTTAGGAACCAAAAAACTCAAACATTATGTCATGGTTGTATTTTGCCTTTCACATAACGTTCCTACTTAATTATATTTTTGGTATTCCTATTATGAAATACTGTCAGAACATGTCTATGTCTTATACCCTTTTTGAATTGTGCAGCTATTCTTTACCAATCTGATCGGTGTGCTGTCATTTTTTCTGCTCAATTCTGAATTTTTTTCTGCAGCCAAACTAAAATTCTAATTATGTTTAAAAAACTTTCCTAGCACCCCTTCAGAGACCCAAAACGACCTTTATGGAACATTCCTGTACCCAATAGGTAACCTTCTGGAACATTCCCGGAACCAAACATTCTTACCTGGGAATCACAGAGACGTTGGTGTTCGAACCCTGTACGCTTATATTTGAACACCCTTGATCTATGGTGTGATAATCGGAAATGTTACATCTATTAAAGCAAAGTAACAAATCATGCTGTGATGCTTAGCCTACATAAAAGCCAAAGCAACACTGGTCCGTGGGCCCACACAAGCCTACCCACCTGCATCACACCACATCACACTGACTGTGTCCATCAGATAGGCTTAGGAGGACAAAAAATAACAACAGAAGAAGTCAGAGGTAGCCTATGGAGCAAAGTCAAATTAGGCTGCTTGCCAGCTAGGAGGGATGAATGAAATAAAACACATTTGCCGCTTATCCACAAATTGAAAAGCAGGGCATGCATACATACAATATAATGCAATGGTAGTGTATGTAATGGTAGTGATGACTACCATGCCAATGATTTAATATGGTTTCTCTTAAAGATATGGGACATGGCCCTATGGATATTTCAAGAAGTTAGGCATTCCTGGACCTCAACCTTGGCCATTCCTAGGGTCATTTGGATCAATGATGATCAAAGTGAGTAGTCCTCTTGTTACATTGCCATGAACACATTCTGTGACATTATGAAGCTTTTCACCCACACATTTTCATCATGCAGGGTTTTGTCCAATTTGATGCACAGTGTTTCGAAAAATATGGAAGAATGTGGGGGTGAGTAAAAGAACAAATAGGACATTTCTGTGCATGGAGGTCTAGCCCATGTCATTGAGATTAGTGGTTTCATTTCCATTTAGTCCAGGGCTCGTATTCATAAATAATCTTCATGCTAAAAGTAGCTCCTTTGACACAAATTTAGGAGAAACTCCTAAAAATAAAGGGCATGTCAGTCGTAACTATAGGACTTCTAATTGTTTTTGACTAAGTGTAATTCACAAAGAAATTTTGCACTGAAAGTAGCACCAAAGTCTGGGACATCTTAGAAGTCACCCAGAGGACTCCTAACTCACTAAGTCATCCAAAGGCAGCAGTTTATGCACCATAAAGTCTTACCAAGCCTCGTGAAGACCAGTCACAGTGCTCTATCTTTGTGGAGTCATAGGGCGGGCTTAGCAAGATAACAACAGGGCTGTCAACAGTGGCCAAGGAATAGTGGCTGAATTGGTTTTGGCATTGACTTTGGAGGAGTTAGACAGAAAGAGAGTTGAGCAGAAAAAGGCATTTCAAAGAGGGACATAGGCTATTTGCTGTTTTGCCAATGTTGTGATTGGTCATAGTGTTATCCAGTTTGAAAGACAACCGCTGATTCCGCCCCCAGGATTGAGTCCGGTCTATCGATCAGCTTTGTGAATAACTTTTAAGAGAAAACATTTTTAAGATAAAATTCTTTGTGAATATGGACCCAGTTCATTATGTCTGGATATATTTGTTGGTCTAATTTGGGGGTGATTAGTAAAATAATACATTTTGATAAATGTCATTAAATGACAAATAAAAAAATATTTGATTCCACATTTTCGAAATTTAGGAAAAACTCTTAAAATTATTGTGACGTTTCACTTACTTTAGATACAGGGGCTTTTACAGAGGGGATTTTTGATATCACTTTTTTTATCACAAAGTGCAACAGTCTAAAAAAATAGTTTTTGCATATTTTTGGGATAAAATCTAACTCAAGTTAGGGGTGATATATGCCAAAGGACTTCTGTAAAAGCTTTAAGAATATGGCTATGAATAATACTGGGAGGTTTGGTGCTTGTAAGAGTTACACAAGTAGAAAACTTGTACTAGAATGTGAGAAAAGTCTTGTTTAGTCATTCATTTTGGAAGTAGCCATGGTACAACTTCCATCCTGCAGATAAGGTGTAATACCAGACACATCAGAGACCACAGCAGAGTGTGGGGTGAACAGTATCAACAGCATAATAGTACAGGTGCCTGCACACAAAAGCATGTTGATTTTGAAATATATGAAACAAAGATAACAGAACACCTGGAAAACATCTGTCTCTTTTTAAATTTTATGCCTGAATAACATCAACAATGCATGTTGTCAAAGAAAGTAGAGTACAGGGTCAAAGGCTGCAATTAAATTTAGAGAAGTCCATCTACACATAATAATACTAAAAATGTTGTTCTTCTTCCCCTTTCAGTTCTGACATTAGCAAACAAATATTTACTCAACATGAGCTGCCATACTGATTCCCTAGCCATGCTACAATAGTGAATCAGAGTGCATGTCAAAAGGTACCGGTGACCGGTGGTCTTTTAAAGCAGAGGATGACGCAGTGGATTGAGGCCAAGAGGAAGCTGTTTTATTTTCTTCCCGCCAATAGCACCCAAGTGCAATATTTACAGTGTACCACGTAAGAACAACAAAATAAACAATGACACGAGGGTCAAAGAAATACAAAAAGAGCTTCAAAAAGGAAATAAAAATACTAAAGAAAATAACAAAAATGCAAAACAGCAAATAAATAGCTACTGCCAATAGTGCAATGTCTCACCTGCTGAGACTGAGGCCTAACACCACACATCCGGTCTAGTCTGTTCGCTGGCCTTCTTAAGAATGGCCAAAGCACCTCTTTTACAGGGATCCATCAACCCCGCCCACAGTGGACCATACCACTTACACAAGTGACGACAGGGTATAGACAGTACTGGCAACCAATCATAATAAATCATTCAGGTACACTGCAATATTATACACAAAATAATTACTCCTGACACAGGAAAAAGCTACTACACATAGCTGAGCAAACATCAAACAGTAACTATATGGATTGCACAAAATCACCTTAATTGGGCGCTACCATTGCGCAAACTGCGCACCACGGGACGCTAGCGAACGCGCCAATCAAGGAAATTCAGCATAATAGTTCGGCGGTACCGGTGCATGCTCCCCTAATACCGCTGACGCTACCACGCTGAGCCACGTAAGTGTTCCCCTTGTTATTTGCACAACCCTGTAACTTTTAAGCCATCACACGCTAAAGTTGACATTTAACAGATACTTGTGTCCACTGTTTCCTTCATCCAACCTTTTGCAACCCGTATACGGACAGAGCAAAACATTGATACAATATCGGTGCGTGCACTCACCAAACATCTTCACAACATTTCCCTAGCCCTCACGGGGGATGATGACGCAAGCACAAAGTTACCATAACATAAGATGTTCTTCAAACAGTGTGATGCATGTTTCCTGATTGTGCATAGTCCGGAACACATTCAAAACAGCGTCCCAAAACCGGTGCGTAACTCACGTGATGCTGTGACGCTGAGTTGCGGCATCACAGTGCAGCTCAAGATTATATCAATGCACGTACCCCCAAAAGGCGGAAAAACAAAGCATTTTACCCAAGGCCAAAAACAAAAGAAAATTAACTGTCTTGGTGGTTCATGGTTCTGAAGCAGGCAGTGTCTGAGCAGAGAGACTTAAGCCACCGTCCTCAGCACCAGGTCATGGTGCTGACCAGGCACGGCTTTGCTGAGAAGAAGAGGTGGGAGCACATTATATATATATACACATATATAAATTCAACAATATGAACCTGACTTTTTGTAGGCTATTGTGCAGATTTTCTGTCTAGAATTAAATGCAAATGAGCTCATATTTGTATTTAGCAGATGCTTTTATCCAAAGTAACTTACATATGTCAACTATCAATTACATCAGGACCAGTTTCCCCTAGATCAATTTAGGATTAAGTGCCTTGCACAACAATGGCAGCTGGGATCCGAACCCACAATTTCAATGCTATTCATGCTAGCCAGGTTCCTTAACCACTATGCCACCACCACCCCATATTTAAGAAGACAATGCATAATTTGCATGTAAGCATAATATGTCAGCAAACTTCCAATACAAAAATCTTTACCTTAATGTGAGTACACAATGGGGAAAGTTTCATGGTGAGATTTCATAGCTAAAAATTTTACCCTAGTGTCTCGCACACAAAGTTACCTAGTTAGCTGTAAAAGCCTAAAAACAACCCAACCATGGCTCAGTGACCCTCTATATCCATCTGACAATACAATACTATTGGATTTCATGCCTTCTAGAATGGAAATTTGGTTGATGGAATTTTGATCCTAAGCAATGTTGGTGATGAGAGATTGGAAGTCCAAGATGGCCGCCATGTTGACACATGAAAATGTGGAATCAAAGATTTTTTTAATCTGTGGTCTCTAAGCTTTCAAAAATATATAGTTTTCTTAATTTCTCATTAAACTGTACTAATTTTGTCATTCAGGATCTTTGAGGGCAGAACACCAATGTTAATGGTGTCAGACCCTGGTATCATAAAGACAATCATGGTTAAGGAGTTTTACACTGCCTTTACCAACAGAAGGGTAGGTATGACTTTTGGTCATTTAGCTAGTAAGGAACATCAGCCACTTACTCTCTTTGTGTCAGTGGCAATGGTACTGCTGAGAATGTATTTTTCATTGAATGTTTCTGTAGATTAGTTAAGATTTTGTACCCAATATGGACCACCATCAAAAACATAATTTGCCCAAGCCAAAGTTCTTTAGTGTAAATACATTGAGCTAGCACTCAAGAATCATTGGTTAGTGTTAAGCACATAATGGAAAACTGCTTGGGAGAGAACGCGATGACGAATAAGGAACTGAAATAGCAGAAAAACACACTTACATTACATTTACATTTATGCATTTAGCAGATGCTTTTATCCAAATGACTTACAAAAGAGGATAATATTCAAGCTACAGCACATTGAAAAAAACACAATTTTACTGTGTTACATGATTTCACTGTGACATTAAAATTTCCTTGTATCCTTGAAACTTATAGAGTAGAATTGAATGGAATGAACATGAAAGCTACTAAAGCAGAAAAAGCTATTCTAATTGTTTTCTTTTATGATTTGTACACATTATTCTTTAACTATATTCAAAGTAGTAATGGCTATTTGTACACAGAAAACCCTAATGGCTGGTGCACTGGCAGATGCTATAACATTTGTTGAGGATGAGCATTGGAAGAGAATCCGGAGTAGCCTCTCACCAGCATTCACAAGTGGACGAATGAAAGAGGTGAAGAATGCTGATGAACACTTGGAGAACACAAAAAGGAACACCAAAATCAGTATGGTTACATAAAAACAAATAATCAGATTTCAGTCAGATTATTCAAATTACTCTGATTACAAATTGTCATGTAACTCGAAAAATCCGATTGATGTCAGATTTTAAGAAATCTGATTAAATGTACTGGAATATCAGATTGGGATCTGATTATTTCTGTCATGTAACACATACTCCGATTATAGTTGGAGTTTATGAATAGAGACGTGTCATCAAGATTCTATTGATCGCATCAATGGAACCAAAGAAATCAGGTCGTTTTTAGCATGTAAACTGAGATATTTCAGAATTCTGAATACTCTGCTTTAATCAAATTTCTCTGTGCTAGTAACTGCACTAACTGTCTGTGGAAAAGTTTAAAGGGGACATATGATGAATGAATGGAGTATTGTACCTTGTTCTCTAATGTTAAAAGTATCCCTGGCTAGTAAGAAATGTTGGCCTTATATTAACATTCATATTGACATTTGTGTAAGCTATATAAACGTGGTTAAAAACACTCAAAATGTTTTCGGTTTTATTAACAGTTTTAGAAAGTATTTTCACTTCGAAACTGCCATTGTTTTTTACTTCTCATGCCTTCTGTGTAAAAATTGACTTTCTAATTGGGATTTTCTAAATGTTTTAATAAAAAAACGAAAGCATTTTCAGAGCTTGTAAATCACGTTAAACATACCCGATGCCAACGTCAATTTTATAAGGCCAACGTATTACCAGTTGGGGATCCATTCAACTTTGATTGATCAAAAATAAGTTCAAGTACAATTTTACAAGCCCAAAATTGCCTTCTTTGGCAAACCAATTAAATTGCTTTGTGATGTTTGACATCACATTGTTCTAATTCACCTATGAAGGAGCGCCAACTGTGCCTCATGTTCATGGCAGCTCTAACAGCTCCTAATTCATCAAAGCCAAGGCATGAATGGTTTTCCATTCTATGTCTCCTTTAAGAGTTTATGAATATATTACAGTAAGTGAAATCTTAGATTAAAGCATTTGCCCCATTCATTTCCAAGTTTGCATGGCAGTTAGCAGGGTGTTATTTTATGTTTGTGTTGTTCCAGATCTTTCCCATAGCTGCAGGATATGCAGACCGATTAATAGAATATTTGAAAAACCAAAACCTAAAAGAGGCAGTAAACATAAAAGAGTAAGTGAAGTTTTTTTTTTCCTGCTGGAATATATTTTTTGCATAGACTGCCCAGGCCTCCGCGGTCTGCCCCACATGTTATTATGAAACTGATAAATCATTTTTTATCCACAGCATGTTTGGTTTATACAATATGAATGTTCTGGCCAGTGCTTCATTCAGTGTAGAGACTGACTCCATCAACAACCCAAATGATCCATTTATTGCCAATATTAAGAAAATAATGAATATCAGCCCTTTAAATCCTGCCCTTCTCATTATGGGTATGTATGCCTTTTCCAGTTAAATGAAAAACAGATGTTTTATTATCCCGATAGGGGATTTTTTTTTTGCCTCTGCACACCTTCCTACGCACTTATGCATGATTATCATGATTTGATCCCATTGAGCTTGTTGTCTCCAGTAGCATTTTCAACATTCAATGAGTGAACAGAGGGAGGCATTGGGAACACTGAGCTAGAATTCTATCAGTCAAGGCAGGCTACTACCAGTCAAGGGCTGATCCAGTCTTTTTAAACTGAAACACCTCCAGGAAACAGTCATTTATTACTACTGAATGTCCAGACCCTCGGTACGAGATGAAGTATAGTACAGGGGGCTGGTTTTATTATCTGGCTAGGAATTATTCCTTCAGCTACACTGTAACAAAACAATAAGTAAGGCTTACGTCACTGTAAAAAATGTAAAAAATGGTGTGAAATGTTCCTTCAAATGAGTTAAGTAAACGTAACTAGTCTCTTTCAAGTACAGCTTACTTGAAAAATTGGTGGAAACTCATTGCCTCAGTTTGATTAAGTAAACATAGCTAGTGTCTTTCAAGTTATGTTTACAATAACTTGGAAGAAAAGTTTCCACCAATTCTTCAAGTAAGCTTTACTTTTTCTTTTTTTACAATGTAGCATAATTTTAAAGAGACTAGTTATGTATACTCAGAGACTAGTTATGTTTACTTAAGTCATTTGAGGCAACGAGTTTTCACCAATTTTTCAAGCTTTACTTTTTCTTTTTTACAGTGCACTAATAGTCACTGCATAATGTCCACGTCAATGAATTCTACCAGTGGTACTTATGCTTAACCATGGCACCAAAACATATACATACAAATTTCTCAAAATGTCCAAGTTTAGTATATTCACCACAATTATGTGCACCCGTGTGTGTGTGTGTATGTATAGACTTGTTTGCAGTGCCTCCGAACAACAGACAATGGCAACTCCCAAATAGTAGTCTGCATGCATATTTGCTTTTAGTTAGCAAACAAAATGGTTCTTTAGTTCTTCTTAGAACCTGTGTACATTCTGAAGAACCAGTTAACTGTTATTTTTTAGAATGCACACTTCAGCCATTATGCGTCCAAGTAGTGAAACTGCAGGAACAACAGTAACTCAAAACAGTTATCTTCCGTTTAATGTCAATCTACTTTCACATTTTCTCCACCAAAAGCGTGCATGTACATGTCTTTCATCAAAGACAGTTTAATAGAAACGTTACAGTGAAAACATAGATGTGCTTTGACTGCCACCTACTGCTTGGCATGTTAAATATATTAACCATATTTAAATGGTTCAGAGTTCAGCCTGTCTATGTTAGTAAGACACATATGTGTAAACCCATTTATACTCATTAACTATTCACATCCATTTCACCACCACATATTATGTAAATTAATTTGTTGAACCTCAAATCATAGCTTATAATTTCACAGCCTTCTTTTTTCTCTTTTCAGTTTTGTTTCCTTCACTGACTCCTATTTTAGAGAAAATGGGCATCACCATTTTTTCACCATCTATCGTAGATTATTTCCTCAATTCTATCCAAAAGATTAAAGAGCAGCACCAAGAGGGAATGGAGGATGAAAATGTATGTTTATTTATATGTATATTAATATGTTTATGTTTGTCTATATTATAGTCGAGCTCCTTTATGCAAGGTGGCAAATGGTAGAGTGGAGCATGTTAGTTCTATGCTTACCCAGGATGTGCTTGTTTGTTAACAGAGGAGAGAGGACTTCCTACAGTTCATGATTCACTCTCAGATCTCCAACGAGGAAGCTGAGAAAAGCAGTAAAGATCGACCTGTTAAAGGTACTGAACTCTTGAATATGTTGCTACACTGAAAGCTGAGAAAAGCAGTAAAGATCAACCGGTTAAAGGTAGCCTACTGAACTCTGAGAATGTGCTACACTGCCTTGTACACTTGACACACCTTTTAGACAGCTTTGCTCCTTCAGTGAGCGCTTGTTGTGTGTGAGCTCTTTTCTGTTGTTTTACCTTGTGGCAGAATATATTCTTCTGACAGCTTGGATATTCAAAAAGGTCAAAAGATGCATCTCTTCACCTTGCACTTGCTTCCAATGTTACTGGATGTCATCTCTGAATTGTGTTCTATTTGGCTATTTGGCATAGCTGCATTATGGAGCAAATTATTATGATGCTCTCATTTACTGTGTAGTGTCATATGTTTTTGACTGTAGGCTAATTAGCATTTGTAGGTTGTGCACTAAAACCAGAATTTAGTAAGATATGATAAATTAAACAATATGCTATATTTAGATTGGTGTTATTTTCGTTCTCTTTAATATTATTAACACTTATACCAATATGTTTAAATTACATATTTAAGTTTTAATCATGTATTTTTGTTTTTGTTCTGCATCACTGTGGAAAAAAGCTTCTGCCAAGTATCCACAAACATAAATATTGTAGCAAGTGCTGTGGGCCCTTATTCACAAAGAATCTTAAGACTAAAAGTAGCTCATAACAGGAATTTAGAAGAAACTTAGCAGAAACTCCTAAAAATAATGGGTGTGTCAGTTGTAACTTTAGGACTCCTAATATTTTTTAGTAATTTTAGAAATTTAGCGTTAGAAATAGCACCTAAGTCTGGGATAGCCTACACTGTAAAAAACAATAAATAACGGTTACTTCACTGTAAAAAATAAATAAAAATCCAAATTACTTGAAAAATTGGTGGAAACTCGTTGCTGCAATTGAGTTAAGTAAACATAACTAGTTTCTGTCAAGTTATAATGCTTTATTTAAGTTGTTTGAGGCAACGAGTTTCCACCAATTTTTCAAGTAAGCTTTACTTTTTTCCTTTTTTTCAGTGTAGCATAACTTGAAAGAGAGTTATGTTACTTAAGTTATGTTATGTTATGTTTAGTTAAGTTGTTTAAGGCAATGGGTTTCCACCAGTTTTTCAAAGTTTTACTTTTTCTTTTTTACAGTCATGTATTCGAGCATCTATCATCAGGGAATAAATATGCTGCTTGCAAGAAATGCAATAACGCTACCAAAACCCTTGTCAAAGCACAAACAAATTGAAGTCCTCTTCCTATCTATGCAAACTTGTCATTTTAGGCCTAACAGATCACGAAATCCTCTCCCAGTCATTCATCTTTATCCTAGCTGGATATGATACGACCAGCACCTCTCTCACCTCTCTTGCCTATAATATTGCAACAAATCCAGATGTTCTCAGCAAGGTTGTGGAGGAGATTGAGTCTGTGTTTCCAAACAAAGTAAGTTAATTTTTAGATAAAGAGTGTTCATACAAGATGTGAATTCAATATTTACTTTTCCTGTCCTCTGTTTTCTATCTATCAATAATCTATCAATCTATCTATGAATAATGACTCTCATAAAGGTACATTTGCTTTTGTTGTAGGCACCAATTACTTATAACAAACTCATGAAGCTGGAGTATCTGGATATGGTCATCTGTGAATCCATGCGAGTGTGGCCACCTGCCCCACGTCTGGAGAGGATGTGCAAGCAGACAGTGGTGATAAATGGAGTCACAATCCCCAAAGGCACAGCTGTTGCTATCCCTGTGAACGTATTACACTCTGACCCTGAACTGTGGTCATCCCCTGAAGCTTTCAGACCAGAAAGGTAGAGCAAAATCAGAAAACAAATAACTACCAGAAAAGCACATAATCTCCTCCCTTTAGTCTGTAAATGACAACACACTGCTATAGCAAATAGAATTTGCTTTGTAGGTTCTTCTGGCCACAAACCATTGGAGTTTACAAAAATCCAATCACATGCAATCACAACCGTTGATCCAGCATGGGGTTGGCACTACATGATTCACTACCAACTATGTGCTTTTTATTAAGTGGTGTTAATTGCAGTTATTTAAATGATGCAGTATGAGTTTAATGCCTTAAGTTAACTTCAGACCTTCTTGCAGGTTACTCCCCACCAATACATGATAAGTTAGTTATTGCAAGACATTACATCAGGGCTCTGCAACCCGTCAGTCACGATTGATCAGTAGGACTTTCCCAGTAGATCCCAAAAATATTAGGGAAAATATTAGGACTATCATATTATGCCTGACTAACTTTCGGTTTTGCCAACACCCCTTCTCACTGGAACAAGCCGTAGATGCATTCAAAAGAAATGACTGAACAAGGGTGAGGATAGGCCTGTTTATTTGTTTTTAACGTCTTTAAACTTTATGAAAATTGCATGCCCTTTGTTCATAAATTCATGGCAATACAATGAAAGGGTGCATTGCAATGTGCTTGAAATAGCGATGTGCCGCAGTGGGCTACTGATTATGAGTTTGTGAGTGATCTTTAATGTTATGAAACTGGTGGTCAAATGATCAACTCGATTGACTCAAGAGCAAAAACTCTTCAACATTGTTTGGCGTTATAGGATGACACTGATGCCGCTTGCAGAGATTTCTCCATACTGTCTGGCGGTAAAATGTAAATGGGCAATTCCATATCAATTTAACACCAAAATCTTTGAAATCTTTTTTTTGTTTTAACATTGAAATCTTTTTTTGATTTTTTTGTCCAGAAGTTCCTCCATGTCTTATTAGAATAAAGTGAAAATTTCAGCTTGATATTTTATTTGGTTTGTGAGATATGGCTCTTCAAACATGAGTAGACATGGCCAAGAAAAACACTCCAAATTTCAGTTTTTCATGAGGACCACTTTTTTAATGTACCATGGACCATGGTGTCGGGCCCGTTTTAACTAATATGGCAAACCTTACCCATAAAAGCTGCGAGTGCAAAGTTGTCCCATAAAAGCTGCAAGTGTAAAGTTGTCCCATAAAAGCTGCAAGTGTAAAGTTGTAAAGTTGGTGTTTGCACCTGCAGTCTAGCACACTCTCACAACCTAACAGAATGTCACAGGCTATCAAAGGCAAGAATGCTTTTTACACTGATCAGTGCAACTCAGTGGAACAGAGTTCAGTCGGCATTTTGGTGAGTTAGACATTTGTGAACATTTTTACAATCCACTTTAGGGAATTTATTATGTTCAAGATATGCATTTATTGCACATGAACTGACACTCGCTATATCTTGGACACATTGCCATCACAATGACTCAAATTAGCCAAACATTATCATTACTACCAGGGCTGTAGTGGGCGTCGGACGCAGCCCCCCCCCCACTTCTTGGAATAGGCAAGGTTGAAATATTTCTGACTTTCTGAATATTAGGCATTCATTTATAACATTGTATTGTGTACCCCCACTAAAAAAATCCTCACTACATCTCTGACTACTACAAGTTAAGCAAAATTCTATAATGCAAATAGGAACTGTTTGATATGCCAGTTAAAGAATTTTCTTGGTGACATCCAATTAAAGTTTGACGTAAGTAGCATATTTCATGTACTTCAAATTAAGTTTGTAATAATACAAGGCCTCAAGTTGGATTTTAGCTGTCTTTCACGCAACACTTCAATAGGCAGATCTTGGACTTAAAAAGGTAGTTCTAAATAGGTAGATCTTGTCCTCAAGGATCTTGGGCTTAAAAAGGTTGGTGACCCTGAAGTCAGCTCTGCTAATTCATGTTCATGTGCTTGAACATTTGAATGAATGATTACTAAATTAATAACCTTATGTTTTAATTACTGAAGGTTCAGCAAGGAGAATAAGGAAAGCATTGAGCCATATGCATACCTTCCCTTTGGGATTGGACCCCGTAACTGCATAGGGATGAGATATGCTCTTATGTTGGTCAAACTGATTTTGGTACGGCTGTTCCAACACTTCAACCTTGAGACTTGTAAAGAGACTCAGGTAAGGACCATCTGTTTTGAAATGTGTGATTCACCATCACCTGTACTTCATGCCTTTAAAAAATCAGAATCAGCTCTTATATTCCAAACTTTTACTGTTAAATTTTTACCCTTATAGAGTACTTGATATGAAAATACAATTTGTTGTGTTGTTTGTGGAATATTTTTACAGGGGAAAAACTCAGTGTTCCTCAAATAATCCCCTGTTCCTGAGAAGTGACTTGGTAGAATGTGAAAGCACTAACTGTGGTTGTTCTATACTGTACATCCCTTTACTACTTTTTTCAGATACCAGTGGACTTAGATGCATTTTATCGGCCAAAAAAGCCTATAATGCTCAGGATTGTACCCAGATCTGATTTCAGTACAAAGGAATGAACACAAGAGGCTCAGTATTACCATCGACTGCCTTTGGTATTACATGCAATGACTCATGTTCTTGAAAAAGATGCCAATTGTGCCTTTAACTATTTACGGTAATTTTTGCAAGAAGTATTTTCTTATTTTGGACAGTTGTCTTGTAGAGAGATGTATAAATAATTTGATTACATCAGACATATACAGACATATCTTAATTATATTAACAGAGCCTTTTACGATAGTATTGCCTCATGGCACTTTACAGCAAGGAGCACAACAGGGGAAAAACTTGCGGTTGTGGTAGTTAGTAAAGGAAGAAACCTTGGGCAGAGCTACGGCTCAACAGGCCAACCCAACTGCCAGGGATCATGCAGGAAAAGCACAACAGTGGGTATCATGATAGACTACAATACATCCATCATTTGTGCATCATAATAATTCCAAAATATTCCAATAGTGACAGGCAAAACAAGGCTTTGCAAAACACTGAAATATTTGATGCAAATAGACCTGAAATTACTTGAAGACAGTCGCCCCAGAGCCATACCCAGTATTTTAATTGCTGTCTATGCCAGAGGTTTTCAAAATTGGGGCTGTGAACCCCAGGGTGCCGCCAGGGGGGCCACAGCAAGTTGGAGGGAAAAGTAAAAGCAAATAAATAATTCAATAAATAAAACTGACCAAATATCTGATGTGATTGTGAAAACTCAGAACTGACCGAGAAAATTATACAAGTATGTAGTAGCATATATGAAGTATGGATTTACAATCTCACATAAAAATGGATACAAGTGCCCTAAATGTGTTCTTTTCTCCGAAATCCTCTCAAATGAACCCATAAATCTGTATGAACTTCAACACAATTTGAATCAAAAACATCCAGCGGAGATGGTTCATTGATGTCTTTTTTCCATATAGGGGGTCTAAGCTAGAATCTACTGGTATGTGGGGGGTCATGTAAAAGTTTGGGAACCCCTAGACTAATAAATAGGTAGCATCTTGAGAAGACAACCTTTTTTTCTCCCTGAGTCAAGCGCCTTTGTCTTGTCTTTAACCTTTAACCTTTAACCTTTGTCTTGCCTTTAAGTTCCTAGATACCAGTTTTCCAAAATTAAGTAAAAAAAACTATATACTGAAAGGTCTTACAATGAATAGTTTATGTGAATAGTTTGTACATAGATTTTTCCTTTCGTAGAGCTTTCTTCATCATCTTAGCAAATGCCAGTTCCTTGCTACATAGATCATTTTGCTTGAAAAAAATGCTGCCTGCCCCTTTGTACCTTGAGATCACAGAAATCAGGCCCAGTTAGTATCCTGAGTGAATTACACACAAATGTCATAACATTGTATCAACACACTGTATTTTATTTTGTAGTTATTTTGTTAATCATTTCAAGAATAAAGGACCAAAATCATGGTCTTGCATTTTGACTGAAATGTGTTTTTAACATTGCACTCACCTTCATTTCTGGGCCCGTATTCACAATGAATCTTTTTCCAAAAATGTTTCCTCAAACAGGTGAATTTCGGAAAAAAATGGCAAAGCTAAGATAAACTCACAAAGCATTACAGAGCTAAAACTAGCATGTAAGTCTAGAAGAGATTAGATGTAGCCAAGAGCCAATTCACAATAAAACAGATGCAGTTTGTCATTGCTAAATCAAATTTGAGATTGTTCAGGATCTCAGCTTCTCAAAGGAAACCAGAAAGATTAAGATTAATTGTAGGCGGTCACCACACAAGTTACCTCCATAAACAACAGTTCAGTGGCTGAAACAAAGGACCTAGACCCTAAGAGTTATCCAAGTGGAGTGCATTGCAGGTAACAAAAGATGGACAAACATGACACATTTGTATTTAGAGTATAAAGTATTTAGTATTTAGTCGCTAAATTGTGGGAACTGGGACACTACTTTGATTCAATGAATAATAAAGTGCAGAAATTAATACATTCAACAAAACAGCTGCCATCTGCCAATCAGCAATAGGCTACCGCAACAACCGAAAATTCTCAGAACAGAGGCATTCTTCAAAATGCAATATATTACAAACCTTCATCATGATTATAAGTTTTATGACATTTTGAGAGAAAAATTATATCTTTCCTTTCAGAATCTTCATTCAGTCAGTCTACATAATATTTAGTTTGTAATAGGAAATCTAAAGCCAAACTGAAACTAAACCAACAGAATAGGACCAGATGATGCTGATTCAGTATGGCAAACCTAAGAATGTAAAAAAGGATAAAAGTTAGTCATATTAAAATGCCATATTAGATTGTGGCCTAGCTACAATTTAACAAGAAAATATTTCGGATAATATGATTTATCTACTTAATAAGTCTTAAGTGACTTATCTTCTGCACTTGGGAAGAGGGCTCCATCTTCACAATTTTTTTTTTTTGACAACATTACATTTAATAGCAATTAATTATAGCCAGCTGTGTTATATATAAGAATCTATTGCTATACAATTATCAGAAACTCCCAATGCACAAATACACAAGGTAACCTAACTCTTGCTTTATAGAAAAATGTAATGCAATATTAATGGTTATCTCTGTTATCTAACAATGACAAGGTTATAGATATTTATTCAAGGCAAGGCTATTTTGGGGCTGTGGAGCTATACTGTTACAAGATCTGCTACCTTAGCAGATCCATTGATGGGCAAAATACTGCAGCCCTCTACATAGGAAGATTTGTATAAATAACCTTTACAGCTGGACATCTTCAATCATTTGTGCATGTATCAACAGCATTTGCAATACAGCATTTTGCCTAGTAACTAGGCAAGGCTAGGTTCCCTTGTTTAAGCCTTTTTGAGAAATACCATAGATCCTGTAGCTAGTAGCCTAGGCTTGCAATTAGCTGACCGTAGGTTTACCCTGGGTCAAAACAAGATTTCTTTTGAGACATTCATTTTGTAAATGCTTTAATGCATCTACCAATGTATAGTGTACCTTTGTCTTGCTGTTTATCTTCCTTTTTTCTCCTGCACCAGGTGCAATAGGTTTTGGCTTCTAGCTGTGTCATTTGACGTTCTCTTGTTGTGTTTACATGGCACAACGTGAGCAGGTCTGACAGACAATAGAATATCCATTATTTATCACCTGGAGAAATTAAATACCGTGTTCTGTTTGGCAGACAGGGTGTCTGTTATTGCCCGATTCCCAATTTTTGGCGTTGTGAATTTCTCTGCCCCACTTCGTCCAATTTTCCTCTGTACTCGGCACACCTTGGTGGCTGTTCTCCCTAACGAAACGCAAGGCTGCTTCAAGGCTTTGCTTTTCACCTCCGGAGCCTCCACTACATGCATTGAGTTTTTTTTTTTGAAAGAAAAATAGCAACAGTGTTGTACATTCTAACCAATCCATGTCAATTTGTTTACAGACCAAAGAATATGAACCAGCGATCATTTTTGTAGAGTTATGTTGACTGAGGATAATAAACGCTATTTCATTTTCTCTCATTTTTTATTCAGTTTCGGTTTCGTTGGCTCACCATTTAAGTAGATTGCAAGTGTAGTAACTGTGGAACATAGGTAGGGGCAGTCTACAAGGCAGGTAAATTAACCTATAAATGTTGCCTGGTTTGCTTTTAACCGTTTGCAACATTTTGAAAGCTGATTCACTGCAGTCTTTGCATGTATGCAAAATTGCATATAGTTCATTCCACCATAATGGGTGCTGCTTGTTATCTAGTCCCTGTGATGCTGGTTACGGATATTAGACCAGTAGCCCAGACTACTTTCATTAAACGAAAAGGGTACCAAAATCTGAACCCAGCCCGTCAGGCCCGTCAGATAAGGTCTGGTTTAAACATTAGAGGTACCACAAGAAACCAACATGAAATGATAGTATATCCCACATAACTCAAAAAGGCATACACCATATACCATACGCCAATAATTCTTTGCTGCAAAGGTTATGCCAGAAACACAACCCTTTAAAACTCAGGCCTACCTCTACTCCAGTGTGACAAGAGTGTTGTGAAATGAACGTTCTAAAGAAAGTCTGTGTACATTGAATTCAATATGGAATTTTAGAATTTTTGATTGTTGAGTAATGGAATCTTGTTACTAATCGAGATGGTAGGTGACAAATTTCAGGCGTTTCATTTACTTTTTCAGGAAAGCATGAAATTTGGTAACTTCTACACTTTGTTGTCCTGAACATTTTCAGAATCAGAGACATTGCACAAATGCCTCATGGCAGCCGTGGCTATTTTACTGAATACTGTATTTTTTATCATAGACCTATTGAGATCTATTGAATTAAACAAGAAAATTCAGAAACGGTGAGGCGACCCCTATGATTAAGATTACAACGATACCATACATGACATTGTAAATTCCTCATAGTCACTATAGCAACCATTTTCAATCCATTAGTATGCTCAAGCAAAAGATTAGGTGAACTTTTCTGGTATGGGTTATTCATGATGTGTGGACCTGCACAAAGTATTTTTTTCTAGTATATGGGTGAAGAAATTAAGAAAATTATTAAGAAAAGATTCCATTACTCAACAATAAAAAATATGTAAAATTCCAGATTGAGTTTAATGAACACAGATTTTCTTTAGAATGTTTCTTTTGAATCATTCTTGTCACACTGAAGTGAGGATAGGCCTGCAGTTTAAAAGGTTAAATGTGTTTCTGGCAGAACCTTTGCGGCAGAGAATTTCTCTGGCGTATGCCTGTTTGAGTTCTGTGGGATATACTACATCATTTCATTCTGGTGTCTTGTGGTACTTCTAATGTTTAAACAGGATTCAGCCGAGCCCTTCGCAGCGGAAAATCTTTCTGGTAGGGGCGAACTGGTAGTCTGTGTGACCTCCTTGGTTATTTGGAATTGATTTGAGATGGTACCCTTTCATATTTAAACACATGCATTTTTGCCGCCTTCTTTAAGGTCACCAGGGGTCACATGCGGAGATGCGTCCCCGGCAGAAATCCATATCTGCGCATGTTGGTTAACTCCCCAAATGCCCTTATTTTCAGATGTTGGTACCCTTTTTGTTTTATAAAAGTGCTCTGGGCTCTCGGCCTAATGTGTTTATTTACTTAGTAGCTTGCTGTTTTAAACCAAAACTACCAAAGAACTGCACTCAAATCTGCACACACAAACACACTACACACACACACACACACACACACACACACACACACACACACACACACACACACACAGCCATGCAGTACATATAAATTCATTTTGCTAAACTGCATAAGTGCACTATTCACTGTGGCGCCTCCAAAACTACCTTTCCCCTGTTTCTATCCAGGTTACAGAGGCAGGAGGTTCCAAGCAAGCTCTAAGCCATACGGTGCACATGTTTAATGACTGAGGCCAGGGGCCATAATGAATGGCACTAGTTCAACACAATGACAATACATTGGACATGAATATAATTAGATCTACTAAATTGATCAGTATATAGATAGATGTATACACAAGACACATAGGCACACAGACACATGACATATATAAATACACACACACACACACATACATATTACAAAATTACAGTAAAGTTAGGCTGTAACATGTTAAAGGAGCGGTGTGGAAAAATGCAGAATGGTGCAAAGGTATCCATAGTGCAAGAGATTGTGCAAGTACATTGCCAGTGCAAATTCTATGTACAACAAATTCTCAAGTACAACAGGCTACACAACATATCAACAATAGAATAACCATTAATTAACTATACATACAAAAGTAAAACACTTTAAATTGCATACTGTCATACAGACAAAAAGATGTATTGGTTAGCCAGTAAGGAAGTCAATCAATGGCAGCCAGTCCAGTCCAGGGTAGTGTATGTGTATGTATGAAGGCACCCAAATCAAGGCATGATATAAAGGGCAGTGTACATACAGACTTAAACACTTCAGTCAATCACACTCCTCCTCTACTTGTGTTGCGTTGAACAGCTGACTTTGAATGATTGATGGACATGGACAGCTCTGGTAAATTAAACGTGGTGGTGGTGGTGGTTGAGGAAGTTGACGAGCATGCTAGTAGCCTGTAAATTAGGGGTTTGAATCTCAGCTGCTACCATTGTGTCCTTAAGATAGGCACCTAAACCTAAGATACTCTAGGGGAGACAGGCCCTGAAGTAGTCTACTGACTAATGATAAAAGAACTAAATGCATAAATGTAAATGTGCACAAGACTCATTCCAATCTTGTGAAAGCATGCCTTTTACTTTTGAAAACATACCTATCCTTTCAAAATGTAGCCACTTTTCTTGTGACAACATCCAGTATAATAGAGAATGTTATGTGTTATGTTTAGCTGGATTGTTGTGTCTGTCACTGCGGGGGTTGGCGGAGACGGCAGGTTATCTAAAAAAAAAAGTTACATTGACTACGTTTACATGCACTTCAGCATCCAGAATATGATCGGGATATTAAGTATCCTGACTTTGCATTTGCCGATGTTAACTTCTTTTCCCGTTTTCAGTATCCCAAATAAGCCACTGTAGCTTGTAAACACCTTATCCTGATTTTTGACAAGTTGAGAAAGACTCTAGAGCGCGACGTACTAGGTGGAGTGCTGATAAGCTTCAAGACAACCAAGCGGCGCTCTTTAGAACCCTCTGTGAGAACACTGCAAAGAACGCCACAATCAGTAACCGGAATATAAGTATTTATCGTGTAAACAGGGATATTAATAACCCGATTTCTCTGTATTCATGTCAACACTTTATCGCGAACATGATCAAAACTGGGATAAAATATATTAAATTCAGTGGTAAGTATCAGTGGTGATTCAAAGATTCAACCAGTTGCGAAATGCATTAAAACATCTTAACAGGGGAATTTACATCATTGGAGCTCTGAGGAGGTAGTCTTCCCAACACCTGCTGCACTCTTGTATTTTTTGAGCAGATTTTGAGTATTTTTTGAGCAGATTCTGTGGCTCATGTTGGGAGATCTCTTTATTCATCTCAGACCAGACCAAATGACTGCTGAAACCTCAAATCTGTGGAGAAATCGCCTAGATGCAAATAATGCATTTTGAGGAGTAAACAGGAAGAGTTGTGATCTCAAGTCCTGAGCTACTAAAATTACTGTCTCATCTAACCCGTTCATTAACTCACGGCACTTCAGAAAATAGTCTCCCAGATGTAATAGCCGACCCTTTCAAGGATTCACACAGGTGGTAATTTTGCGATTTACAGGTCCTTTTCAATCCTAGAACTACATGGAACTTGGGCCTCTTGTAGTTACTCTGAATCACTCCCTATAGCTATTTTAGCTGTTGTAAGAGTAAGATCTTTGCCCTTGGTTTAGGAACCATCACTAACATAATTAGGCCTACATTTGATTGGTTGAGCAGCACAGCCAAGCCACACAGTTTAGTCAACGCAGCAAAAGTAGCCTACTATTAAAAAAATAAATAAATAAATAAATTTTATTTTTTTAAATCATTCAAGGACTGTTAAATTAATATATAAACTCAGATATCTGCTTGATGTTCAAAATAAATCTCAAATGTGTCTGTCCCCAATATTGCTTTATTGTTGTAGTTTATAATTCAGCATCGCTATAGTACATGTAATCTCATTGTAAAGCAGTTTCAACTGCCTGTTCCCTAAATGTTCACGATGAACTTAATGTAGCCTATCTTAATTTATAGGACAATACGGACATCTAGTGTAGGAAATGTTCGGCTATCTTCGCCACTAAGAAGTGGAGCCATTGTACGCCGGTCCGTGTTTTCATACTTACTTGTACTTGAAGTGTTTATAAACATGGGGGACAGCCACTGGTTAGCAAGCGCGGACGTCATCATCTTCGCTTCTTTAAACACTACTTGAGCGTTCTCAGTGTTGAGATTGGTGAACCAAAATATTCCTCGACACATCGAAACTGTTAATATATTAAAAAGAAATTATCCCAGAACGCCTTTACCAACGCAGAAACATTCTAAAAGTGCCACATGTAACGCACGTGTCGTCCGGTTCCAGGAACTGCTACAATATTAACTACTTGTTGCCCGATGTTCTTAAAACCAACAAGTTAGATGTGTAACTTCTCCCGTGATTAGCTGTTCTTTCGACATCTTTAATGTATTTTTTCTGCCTGTGGAATTATGCTACCGTAAAATATCCCTAATCAACAATGTTAGCAGACCATGTACCTGAGGCATCTCTGTGAATTGCATAGCGTGCCATGACCTGCAAATCCATTACGTGGATTACCTCTCTCCCTGTTCATGTTGTGACTACCATCTAACAGCAACCAAGTGAAGCCTTCCAGCCTTCAGCCATTGCGTTGAAATTCCCTTTGAATTGCACGAGAAGATGGCTGATTTCGGAGATGATACGGGAGCACGGGCCTTGCTAGCGCTTAAATCTGCACCGTGTAGCCCTGTCAGAGTGGCGATTCCACCCATGTATACGCTCTCGTCGAATTCATCTGGAATCACATCCATGCCCCTCTCACCTCCAGCACCGGCCCTTGCACGACTGGAAGGCAGGGACTTCGAGTTTGTAATGCGCCAGAGGACAGTGACGGTGGGCCGGAATTCATCGCATGGTTCCGTAGATGTCAACATGGGTCATTCTAGCTTCATATCCAGGCGGCATCTGCAGATCACATTTGAAGAGCCCAACTTTTATCTACGTTGTCTGGGAAAAAATGGTGTATTTGTTGACGGTGTATTCCAGAGGAGAGGGGCTCCGCCGCTTCAGTTGCCAAACGAGTAAGTATAGTTTTAAGCCTGCTAAAGCAACTAGCTGCAATCAGTTAGCTAAGCCTAATACTGTACGCTTGCTGTAGTTTCTGTAACGTTAACTGCTAACAACACAGAGCATAAGAGTGAGGCTAAACAGCTAGATAACTAATGTAAGCTTGGGGAGTGTGAACTGAAATTTGTATCTGTGCTTCGAGCCTTACCTCCGCGTGTTTGTATTAAGCAGAGCTGGAACTTTAGCTTGCTATTTACATCATGCGCGTAGATGCGCCCATGTGACATTGACAGCCATTGCTAGCTGCAAAGTAGCAACGTTAGCTTCAAAGAGATAAGGTGACGTTGTCTTGCAACTGTTGCAGTGCGATCGCTACTTTTTTTTTTGTTTTAGACATGTTAATCCCGATTTTGCCCTGTATGTTTTGCAAACTTGACAGCCTTTTGTGATAGTTTATAATGGTAAAACATACGTTTTTATTATTTTTTGTTTGTTTGTTTTTAAGATCTAACGTGAGGAGTAGGCTAGCTAGTTCGTAGCTAATGAAATTGCAGTCTTCATTTTTACTGAAGGACTTCATAGTAAAATAGGCGGACTACATTAGCGTTACGTGCATTGTCATGAATAGCTGTTGATTCTTGGCTGTATTTGGACTTTGTCAACACGATTATGCAGGGGGTGTGTGTGCACCTGATTGGATCTTGGGCGGTCGGTGCCCGTACGTTTTTCTACTGTTGTTGTTATGAGGAGCCATGTCAGACTGTCGTGTAGACCACTCCTGTAGTCACATTGGCGTGCAGTTTTTTTTAGATGTGCGCAGAGGCCATTAGCAGAGACAGTTTAATTGGTGAACTATTACCGATTCGGCATTTGCATGCGAGTCATAACACAGTCGTGTTGAAACAATTCATATAGGCTAGTTGTAAAAACAATACATTTTTCATGGTCGTCTTATTCTATGCATTAAGTATAGGCATGTTTGTAGTTCGTACAGCAAAAAACTTCCTACCACGCCTCACCTTAATTTTAGATCAGTCATCATTGCTATCAAGTTATCAAGTGGTTGACCAGCTCTGCAAGTTTTCATATCTTAGTTTACCACCTTAGTCTCCCCCCAACGCACAAGTCTTTTCTCTTGTTATGTGTGCAGTATGCGCAAATGTACAACAACAGTTTATTGTTGTGACTGTGTAATTCAAAGCATCCACCACCCTAATTTGGGTACACATCATCACCTCAGAGGATTTTACCTGTGTGTGTGTTCTAGTCAGTGCTAGGCAAAAACCAGCACAGGCATGCTTTGATAGACCAGTATAGCTGAACTGATGGCTGAATGTTAATACCCTTTGCTGCTTTTTTGGTGATGGTATGAATGAACTCATCATGGTTTTTGCCAAACAAAAACAGTCACACAACACAACACCTCCAAACCAGGATATTAAAAGTTGTACTATAGCACCATCTTTGAATTCAGTGTTATGTAATGTTTAGCAAACCATTAAGAACAATCACATGTTGTACAAAACTGGAAAGTTAACACTTTAAGTTATCTTGCTACTGTTAGTTGATTAACAAGTAGTCTACATAGTAGTCCACATTTTGTTTGACCAAAACACAATCTGTGCATAGACATAAAATTGTCAATCAAGGGTCTAATGATACATTTGAAATGAATGTTAAAGACAAAGCTTTCGAGTCCTGTTAAGAATGTCCAAATATGAAAAAATGACATTAAAACGCACACAAAATTAAATTTTTACTGATCTTCCCATGAATGCATGCAGCCCCGTAGACACACAGCTGACCTGATGGCAAAAATGAGACAGATTGCGCTTTCAGTTAGTTCATACATATCACACCATGTTTTAAGGTGGTGGTACCAAAGATTTATGTGATATATTATGACTTATGTGTATAGCACACACAGAAGCTTTCGTATATCTAATTCTAATTCTGATTTCAAGTTTGATAGCAACGTTTGGCTTGGAAGCTACTGTGGTCTTTCAGAGTGGAAAGTTGGTCATAATAGGATTATGGCCTAGTTCTCTATGCTCTCCCATCTCTCTTGATGTCAGTGCAGGGAATGATCTGAAGTAATTGTTTCAGCATCTAGCACAGTGACTGCTACTGCAGATGGATGAATGTGAAAACATGAGCAGAGAGAGGTAGAGAACAAAATGCTTTTGGCCGTGTGCCTGGCTTGCCCGTCAAAACAACTGGACTGTGTACGCTGCAGCATTACGGCTTCCTGGTGCAGTACTTGTGTAAATAAGCCCTTTGGAGACAGAACACCAATTCATCACTCCCAGGCCGCACCACAGACACTTCAAAACGGTTCGAATTGAGGGGGTTATGTGGGCCTGCTCTTGTGAAGTTACTATGGTAGAACAGGAATCATAACAG
Source organism: Tenualosa ilisha (assembly GCA_015244755.2). Lineage (NCBI taxonomy): Eukaryota > Metazoa > Chordata > Actinopteri > Clupeiformes > Clupeidae > Tenualosa > Tenualosa ilisha. The sequence goes on from PYXC01000584.1 coordinate 3,485,541, forward strand.
GATACTAACCTTGGAGAACCAGTCCACCAGTGTTGCAAAGTGCCCTGTTTTCATCCTTTCTTATCAGTCAATTCAATTCATTTTCATGTCATAACATAGAGTACTTGTATGTGGTCTAAGCATAAACAAGAGAAAATTTGCAGTTCTATACCCAGATTTTTTTTCTCTTTTACATCTGGGGTGTTGTCTTACTGTTGATGGCCTTCCCAATTCCCCAGTTAACATCCTGGCTAATGAGAGCTTTTTTGTCTGTGCATGCATCTGCCATGAAACAGGGAACTATGTAGGCACTCCTGTGTATCAGTCAGTCCTAGTCTAAACAAAGTCTGCTTGGCTTTTGTCATATGACTCTGTGGATGGCACACAGTGTAAACATGCCATACTCACAGTAAGACAAGCAAAGGAAAGGCTTTCACTTCTTATTGAGTAGGAAAGGAAGTTGGTGATTTGGAAGTGATTCTACCTAACATTGCTATTATTACATTCTCACTTGGAATGGAAAGCATTGGCTAGCAGCCACACAGAACAAAGTTTTCTATGTATATGATTGCTACTAGCGCTAGCATGCTGCTAGCATTACCAGTCTTCCCCTGGGCTGAATCCCTAGAATCCCTAGAATTTCAAAATTCAGTACTCAAGCATGTGCACACACACACACACACACACACCAAGGTTGTGAATTGAATTGAACTGAACAGAATTGAATTGCAAATGACTCTTGAATTTCAGTTGAATTTGATTTGAGGTAGCAGAACAGGATGCAGAGTTTCCATTCAAATTTGGATTAAGGCAGATAAAATTTAATTAATTAGATTCCACTAGCAATTTATGAATTGAATGAAGGCTAATTCTAAAATTCTGAATTTGTACTATCCTGACTCACACAGGCATCAACAGACACACATACATACACACACACACACAAACACACACACACACATACGGCCTCACCCATGAGCATGCACATATGCATTTCATACAACTGCAACAACAACAGATAAACAATGTATTGTGTTAATAACTGAATTTAATTTCACCTCAAAATGATGCTCTCAATGGTGAAGTCCTCATAAAAGACTCATGAGTTCTGTTGTCTGAAGAACTATGTGTTGCACATTTGCATAAAGAATGTGTTTTCACCACAGGCTAGTACATGTTAATCAGAGCAAATTTACTGACAAGCTATAATGCAACAAGTGGAATAACTGTCAGGCTTAGCTCATGTTAAGACTAGAGATGCACCCATCTGACTCTCTTAATTTTCGGCATCAATTCTGATGCATGGGGTTTTCATATCGGTCAATACTGATCTGATATCCCATTGAATTAAGAGATGGAGATCATCCTCAGTTTTATTGCCCTACTTGCCTAAGTGGCCATTATTTACCAAGCCAAGATAAAACAGAATAAAATAGCAGACATAAATATAAAAAAGTGTTATTTGGAATATAATTAAAAAATAAACAAATGTATGCCAGTGTCAGTATATTATATTTGATGTTGGTAGGCCTAGGTCTAATTACTTTAAATTAATTTAAATTTAAACAAATTTATTTAAAATTATTTAAAAAAAAAAAAATTCTCAGCATGAACCTAACATTACAGGACTTAAGTGAAATTAAACTTTGTTTCTATGCAAGGTGCTGGTGGAAATCAGATTATTGATTATGTTTTCTGTTGCATCAGTGTAAATAAATATTCATAAACAAATCCAGCAGAATCTTCATGGGATTACAGGAGTGATGTGTCTTGCAATATGTAGTTTTTGTTATCCTTTTGGTGAGTAACATTAGGCTGCTTCATTACTGACAAGCAGACTCAATGTGAGCTAGGTTCGTTAACAAGATTCCAGGTTAAATATTTTCAGGTTGTTCATTAAAACTGTCAGTAAATGACCTTGGCTTTATGATGATTTTATTAAGAACACTTAATACCTATAGAAAATCTATGTTTTCTGACCTTACAGCTGCACCTAGATGGCATGCTATATATTGTGTCTATTCTTTGTGTGGAAATGGATCGGCCCATGAATCTGCTAATTTTTCCGAAACCGGATCCAAGTATTTTTTCCATATCGGGACCAATATGCGATCCAAATATTAGATAGGTGCAACCCTAGTTAAGACATAAACGTTAAAGTGTTTATTGGGTTTGGTTACTACTCTAGGATGTGGGTCAGGTTTGGCCAGAAATATACAGCTTGAACCGCCCTCTACAGCGCGCACGCACACATGCACACACACACACACACACACACACACACAGAGAGAGAGAGAGAGAGAGATCAAGAATAACACATCCAGAAGAAGAGGAAATGGGACACTAATGGGAGCGAACAAGAAAATGAGGGAGACTGAAGGAGTAAGCACAATGGGAGACGTGAAGAGAGAAACTGTGAGAGAGAGAGGGAGAGAAAGATCCCAAAAAAGAAGGTGGAGGTAGATGGAGAGAGATAGAAAGACAGAGCCTGATTGGCTTTGATGAATTAGGAGGGGTTGAGCCCAAAGATCCTAAATATGAGGCATGATTGTTTCCTCCTTCACATGGAAATCTTGAACTTAGAAATAGCCACTAAAACATAGGCAAATTAGAACAACAACAATAACAATGTCAAATATCACAAAGCCATTGTAGTTCAATGGCCAAAGAGGGTGCCATTTAGCCAAAAGGACCGTTTCAATACACAGCCTAAATATAAGGCAGCATTGGAAACAAACTGATTAATGTTTGAGAAAGGTCACATTGGAAGAAAACTGATTAATGTTTGAGAAAGGCCACATTGGAAGAAAACTGATTAATGTTTGAGAAAGGCCACATTGGAAGAAAACTGTAGGTTGCTGATTCTGTGAAGTTAGCAATAGTTGCCATGTGAGCTGTGCTTTCTTTAGTTTGCACTTGTTACCTAGCCAGTAACTCACTATTTTAGAAATGATGCTCTTGGGTCTACTTTAACAGTAATTTAGGCTAATAATATATCTGAACATTGTATATTTGTCCTTCAACAAAATTTTTAAGCCTGTTTTATTCCCTGTCATTTGTGGTCGTTTTATGCGTTTTTTGTTTATATGCCTCTCTCTTTCTCTCATTCTCTGTAGGTGCACATTTCGGTTTCCAAGCACGGTTATTAAGATTCAGTTTACCTCAATCTACCATAAGGAGGTGCTGAAGGAGGAGGCCCCCGTGTCTCCGGTGAGACCTCTCTACCCCCAGATCTCTCCGCTGAAAATCAACATTCCTGACAATGACTTCAGAAGCATGATGAGTCCTCTGCCCTCCCCCACTGGGACCATCAGGTATTGGCAAAGTCCTCCTGCGACTTAGACTAACAGTGGGAGGCTTTGGGCCTCAAGCCCAAGGGATTGCTGTTTACTGTTTACATGTTCTGTCTGCACAGCAGCCTGAAATGGACACAGCACTTGTGTGTGTAAATGGTAAACTAATTGGTGTAAAAGGAGTACAGCCAGCACACCTTTCTTATAAATACAGGATTTGTTTACAACATTCCAAAGAAACTGCACACCTGTGTTGTAGAATAGTGTTTGCACACTGGGTTGGGCATCTGATTTTTGGGTCCGTCAGTCGGTGTCTGTGACCCAGATTTGAGTGGTATGCACAGCTCTGTTCGGCAGACCTTGTTTGCGGCCAATTTAACATGTTGAACCTGCATCTGGGCCTTTGGCAGTGGAAGCCGTAAGTTAGTTTCATCTTCCGCTCTCTGACGTCGGCCCAGCTTATAACACTGATTGGTAGTTTTGTACTCACCACTAACCTGTCTCTGTTATTACATGAAGACCACAACATTGAATCAGCGGTTATGATTGGTTTCAGGGTTTTGTGATGATTTGGAAATGGACTTGAATGGGATGATGAAGAAACACAGAAACACCTGCTGAGCAAATTTAGATGTGTTGACAGATTTGTCTGGATGTACCCAAACTGACCATGATAATTTGAATATTTTCAAACTGAAGGGAGTTTGCTTTTTAGGTTGTTTTTTGAAATAGTAAGGTAGTTGGAAGTTGTTTAACTTGATTCGACCAGTGTTACATGAGGTCAATTCTAAATTGCCACTGGTTGTATACAAACATGATACCAGCTGTGTTATTCTTTAAAGCTCGCTCCATATTGAATAAGTGGTTGCGATTGGTTCCTAGGATTTCTGTGATTGTGGAAATAGGCCTGAGTAAGAGGGATGCCAGACATGTCTTCCAGAGCAAATTCATGAGATTTGTCTTGTTTCCAAGCTTGATGCCTTATTCATAGGCTAAACTCACTCACTCACTCACCACATTGGTCTGTTGGTCCTTGTTTCTATCTAGTTGTCTGTTGGTTCTTGTTTTTACCTAGTCGCCTGGTGCCATTGATCCCCTGATCACTGCAGCTAATAAAACTCAGTTCTTTCTAAAGACTGCAAGTTGTGCTGCATCTGAACTCATATGAGAATGGGCCTCCTGGGCCCAAGAGTGCAAAGCCGTCCTGGAGCCAGTCCCAATATGATTTGCTGTGTGAAAACAGCAGTGGAATCATTGATTGTGGTGCACTGAAAAAAGAAGAATCCCAGCAAACCTGAGGCTGTTCGTCATGTGTCTGTCATCAGAATTGTCTGAAATGAAATCCAAATTTTTTCCTCTTGCTATGTTCACTCTATTGGTTTCTGTGTTGAGTGTGAAATATCTTGAGGCAAGCAAGTTTGCCCCCCACCCCAACCCCCTTTTTTCCTGCGGCTCCTCCATGCTTTTCCCAGGATTTTTCTGCCGCGCTCTCTCTCTCTCTCTCACACACACACACACACACTCTGACACACTCTCACACACACACACTCTTGCTCCCCCACTGGTCAGTAAACCTCACTGCACAGCGTGTGGCTGGGAGTGTGAGTAGCCTGTGTGTGCACATGCCATATATGGCGTGTGCAGAGCTCGCAACCGTCTGATTGGCCGAGGGGAAAGTGTTGTGGTTTTGTGTTTTGAGCCACAGATAGTTTCCTTTTTCCGAGACCCTCCTTGCGGCCTCCCCCTTCCACTGCTCCCCTCTCCTCCCCTTCTTTGCTTCTCTCACCCTCTCGCTCCTCCCCTCTCGTCCCCTCCTGCATGGCCCGCGCGCCTCGTGCACCCAAAACAAACAGCAGGCATGCTCTGGCCTTCCTGAGTCCTCTCTGCCCCGCGGGAGGCCACCGCTTCCTTCTATTCTGCCTTGTCAAACAAGTTTTCCACCCCAGGGTACAAGCAGCCACTTACCACCACGTGCTACAGTTGAGAAAAGTCCAGTAAGCTTCTTACTGGACGGGATTGAGGGTGGGCTTCTGCTCACTCTGCTATCTCCCCAACTCCAGCAGCCAGCCCTGCGCTTGGCTCGAGTGGACAAACAGCAGATGTGTCAGAGGTTTTAAATTCCACACACACATTGAAATGTATGCTCGTCATCACATGACCACTGGCTGCTCCTGAGTGTGCAGTGTTGACACACAGAACAACTGGACACAGAGTGCCTCTGCCCTGTGAACACATTTGGACATATTAGTACTTGAGAAGAAACTCTCAGAAAACTTTGATAGATGGAACTGTACCCTATAGACGTGGGTACCACCATGTGGCTGTGGTGCTGTGTTTCACCCGCGCAATATGGCCGTTCACCCATGGCCATTAAGTGGAGGGCCGTTACAAACTATAGTGCCGCTGCGTTGATCACAGAGTCTGTGCTAGTGTTATGCTCACAGAGGTCAGTTGAGGGGCTTGGCAGTTACAGCAACAGGTATAATAACAACACAAACAACAAAGCAAAGCAGGTTTTCTTTAGGTCGATAAGGTTAATAATCAGACAACTACAGTTGCCAGCATTGAAGTAAATCATTAGTGTGCATGCATGGGTTGTGGATGAGATGACTGTAGCCAGCAGACAAACACACACACACACAAACACAAGCACAAGCTGGCTGGCTGGCTGTCTGACTCTCCTGGCAGAATTCCTCAGGAATTTATTCTGTTGTGATGGTGCATGGGCTTTCATCCAGCTGGGTTGTGGTTAAGTGTTCTATGGTTGACCCAGAGCTTACACACGTGTGTGTGTGTGTGTGTGTGTGTGTGTGTGTGTGTGTGTGTGTGTGTGTGTGTGTTTATCATGTATTGTGTCATTCAGTGTGCATAGGTTATGTTGAGGCATGAACACAGTTTTATCACTGAAATGGAACTCTGTGTTTTGAAGGGGTGTGGCTGCCTTTGTGCCAGCGTAGTTGCCCAGAAGGTGTTATTGTATGAACATGAGGTCCAGCTGAAGAGAAAATGCTGCCTAAGGTGTGGACTTCAACCCTCTACCTCGTCCCCCCCCCCCGTCTCTCTCTCTCCCTCCCCCTCTCTCTATTGTACTGGTCTGTGTCCGAACTGTTGCTGCACATAGACACCATCGACATTGTTCCACTTATTTTTCCCCTCACTTTTCTGATTGTCTTTCTTTTCACATAAATTTCGAGTACTGACTTCCGTGTTATCCTTCAGATTTACAGTAAACAGAAGTGTTTATTACACCATAAACTCCAACTCAATCAGGTGATTTCACTTTATACCCAGAAAGCATTGAGACATAAACAACGTAAAATGCAATAGCAGTTGATAAACTCTACAAATGAAGGGATTTATTTTAATAAAAATGAAAGCATTTTGAGTGTTTTTAAAGCAGGTTAGACATAGCCAACGCCAACATCAATCTTATAAGGTCAACATGCCTTACCAGTCGGGGATGCCTTTATTGTAAAGGGACTTTATCTCTTATTGCCTCTTCAGTCCACAGCTGTTGTGTTGTGCTGCAGTGAGCAGCCTGTCCTAAAGTCCACTCTGGCTTTGTGACTTTACTTGGCTGGCCTTATCCAGGCCTGCTGTTATGCCCTGCTCTTAAGACAACACTAGTGAAAATGTCATGGACATTGGAATAGAGGTCACTTTCAGCCTTTGCTGTTTCTTTTGTGAAAATGAGGCTGTCCTAGCTGTAAAACACAGGCGTGCCATGTTGACAGTAGGACAGTGATGGGGACTGTTTTAAAAAGGAAGATGTGACTTGCTCAACTCAACACACCATACCACAGCATGACAATACATTGTTTTTGACAGTGCTTCATCGAGGATTTGTCTGGTAAAATGTGTCATATTTGGATTGTGTTAGAAAAGCCATGGATCAGGAAGTTGTTCAAAGTGGGTCTTGCTGTTTCAGAGTCTACAGAGCCACCTGCTGGACAGTTCTCTTCCTCCTGCCCAAACAGAGAAACTCTAGACAAGCTGATTGGTTTATGCTATGCAGTTTATTTTCATATTCGGCCAATCAGTTGTTTCCTATCCGTCACACATGGGTCACTGACTCTGCACTTCATGTGTGGTGCAAGTCCTACAAGCAGAGCGTGACACTCGGAGTACCTCCATTCTTCTGTTATCTCCCTTGCTGTGTGCTTCTGCCTTAAGTTTACACAGGTGTTTGTCATCTGTTTGTGTTAGTGTCTTCTTCATCCAACAGTTTCTTCATTCTCGAGGCTGCACAGGAAGGTCCTATGCGTCCTACTAAAGCTAATGCTAAACATATGCTGTTTCAAAAGCAAATAAAAAAAAAAACTTTTTCAATCAGGAATATTGCTGACATGGTCCAAACACATGAGTGTGCACGCTCACTAACAAGAAATGTTTTTATTGATTCCAGTCCAGAGAATGTGAAGTAAATTATTGATTAACAGCCTTAAAACTCTGAAGAAATCTTGCTGGATTGCCACTGAATCCTGCCAGCATCCATTGTTGCTGTCTCCATGGCTGCCCACTGCTCCAGAGCCCTCCCTAGTTTGACAGGGTCCCCTGGTTTGCAGGCTGCAGGTGTTGCCAAAGGATTTCTCTCCTCATTGCTGCTCTGGTCTGTCTCCTCCGCAGTGTTCCCAACTCCTGCCCAGCGAGCCCCCGCGGCGCTGGCTCGTCCGGTTACCGCTTCGGCCGCAACATCACCTCAGACCTGCAGCTGGCCGCTGAGTACGCCGCCAAGGCCGTCTCTGAGCAGCAGCACAGGGAGGCCTCAGGCAGGGACAGCCCTAAGGTGAGCTACCACCACTGGCTCTGAGTGGGTCTTAAACTCCGCCTCTCTCTCTCTGTCTCTCTCTCTCTCTCTCTCTCTCTCTCTCTGTGTGTTTTGTTTTTGACAAGGCTGATTATAAGACCCCCCTCATCTCTCTCTGCCCCAGGATGAGTCCAAGCCTCCGTACTCCTACGCCCAGCTCATAGTGCAGGCTATCTCCTCAGCCTCTGACCGACAGCTAACACTAAGCGGAATCTACGCCCACATCACCAAGCATTACCCTTACTACAGAACTGCAGACAAGGGCTGGCAGGTGAGTACACCCTTTCTGTGACCACCGTCTCAGAGCTTCCTCCTCCTCCCTCTCCTCGTTCTCTTCCTCTTCCTCATCTCCCAAGCCATAGCCAAGTGCATGTGAGGATGCTGAGGCCAAAATACAGTGTTGTGTAGTTAGTGAGAATATTATTAGCTATAATATTTAGGACGTTTTATGATTGTGTGGTTATGGATTACAGTGTAAGGATTGTATTGCTAGTTTTATTGTTTTAACTATTAACTATTAGCACACATGCAGTCCCTTGTGAAACAAGTTCAGGGCCAAAAGAAGGTGAAGTGAATTGGCCAGTCTGAGAGGCTGCCCCAGTTATGTCTAGAAAAAAAGACTCCTATGTATGCATGTTCTTTGAAGAGTAGGCCTGATCTATGCACTAATTATCACATAAGATGAAGCATGTTAGGCTTAATCCTGCTGCTGCATGAGGCTCTTAAAGTCAACTGCTCATCTGCAGGCTCTATGGCAAGTGCAGGTAAACACCATTTCAACCTTTGTCATGTTTAAGGCCTAATTATTAAGGCTTAATTATTATCATACAACAGACATATTACATTCATGCTATCAAATTAGAGATGAAAAAGTAAAAATTACTACAAATATTTTCATCAAACCGTTATGAAATTCACAGAATACCTTAAATTAGGTCTGGGCGATATGGCAAAAAACATTTTCCCCTATTGACCAATATTGATTTTTATCACGATTAGAACTCAGCGATAAAACCTCAAATCAATGTTTAATTGACTGGAGGGGGCAGAATTGCCTTGCTTACTTTCAAGGAACAGTACATGAATGCGCACTGTGGAATGTATAGAATCTAAAGAAAAAAGTTCACAGAATAAATAATAATAATAGGAATAATGATTAAGGATTATTAGTCATTTTGATCAATAGGATCATTGATAATCATCCATAAATCAGTGCATCAGGGTAAGCTCATGCATACAGTCCACATACATACAATGTCATGTTGAGTATTTTGTAGAGAGATATTGCAAATGAAAACAATGCAAAAATATACAAGTGTGTAATCCTTGCGTAGCTCAGTGTGTTTGCATGCTACACTCAAATGAAATGACCCTTTCCCTTCTCACGTCTTTCACCTCTGTTTGCATGCCTGCAGCACTCAGAAAGCAAGTGTCCTTGCAGAGCAGAGGCTCCTTGAGTGTAGATGTTTTGCTTTAGTGTCTCAGCCTCTCTCAGCCATAGCCTCTGATTTGACTGAACACAACTGATATTTCTGTCTTTTACTACTGTTGCCAGTCGGGGTGTGTCGATGGATGTGTGCTTGGGCGCAAGCTTGGAGTTTGTAGGGGTTATTTGTGTATGTTTGGATTTGTTTGGCTTTATTTCGATGTGTGTGTTTGTGAAGAGCAGCTGTTTGCATGCAGCTCGAAGAAAACGTCTGCGCACACCCTCACGTTCACGTGCGCGTGGATTTGGGTGTTTGTATACAGTGTGTCTGTTCACTTGCATGCTTCTGTGTGTCCCTTCCCACATCCCTTGTGTGTGTGTGTGTGTGTGTGTGTGTGTGTGTGTGTGTGTGTGTGTGTGTGAGAGAGACAGTGATAGACAGACCACTAACCTCTGTTATTGAATGATTGAATGTGTTTGCAGAATTCCATCCGGCACAACCTGTCTCTAAACCGCTACTTCATCAAAGTGCCCCGCTCTCAGGAAGAGCCTGGGAAAGGATCCTTCTGGCGGGTGGATCCGTCCACCGAGGCCAAGCTGGTGGAGCAGGCCTTCCGCAAGCGACGGCAGAGGGGGGTCTCCTTCCGTACTCCCTTTGGACCTCTCTCTTCCAGGTACTACAGAAACTCCCAGGCTGTTTTAATGGATGCCTAGCGCACTTGCAGAATAACATACACATACATGATCTGTCTTCATCTGTCTAGGTAATTTCTCTCCCTACTCTCTTTCTCTCTCTCTGTCTCTCTCTCTCTCTCTCTGTCCCTCTGTCTCTCTCTCTGTTGCTGTCTATCACTCATTGTCATTCCAACATGCATGTGCATACACACACACACACACACACACACACACTACACCAATACAAAAGTATAATCCAGTCCTCTACCTTTTATTTTGCATGAGTCTTTCCTAGTGTTGGGCTCTAGTGTTGTGTGTAGTGCTGCTAGACAGGGACTTTGTGAGGGCTCTCTTGAGTCAGTGCTCTTTTGTCTCTTCCTATCTTTCTCTGGGCTGCCATTCTCTATGTAATGGGACAGGATAAGGTAAGCAGTCAGTCATCCCCCATAGAAAGTTGTGCTCATTCAAGACAGCAGTGCATTTTTTTTGTTTGTTTCCTCTCATGCAAGTCTTGGTCTATAGACATCTCATGCTTTTTAATGGCACTCTCCAATGCTTACCTGCCATCTCATCCAAAAGATTCAGTGTGTTTGTTAACATACAGAAGAGGCATTAGGAATTTGAAAGTGCAGCATGTGTTTAAGTGGCATGAATGATGTTTTGGGGTTAGCAAATAGAGCAGGAAAGGGCATCCATACCCTGCTAACACATGTCTCCATTTGACCACACAGTACTGTTAATTGGGAGACTTGGGTGGGGTGTCCCATACAGCGTGATCTTTAACTCGAAAACTACAGGATGGTTCTAAATGGTTCTAATCTTCATTTGCAGTTGGACAATATTTGGACATTGACACAAATTTTAGTTTCTGTACTCTGTTCAGCCTCTGTACACCACCAGAATAGTAAATAAACGTATTAAAATGTGCTTGTAAATGCCACATTAATCATTAAAATTGTAGACCATTATAATGTTCACACCCAATTTATTAGGCTCAAAAGTAATTAACAGTTGATTTCTAAGTTTCATGTTTCATGTCCAGTTTTATTGTTTCCTGCTTATGCCATGAGAAATTAAGCGGATAAAAGATCTCTGAGGAAGAATATGCAAAGAAGTAAAATGGAAATCCAGCTAGTGTTTCACAGGGGAGATGAAGAATTGACTAAAACATGCCACAAAATCAACCCACCATTTTCTCAAAGCCAAGAAATGTGATGTTCTTCTGTAGCCAAGTCTTATCAACCCAACATTTTATGTAAGAATATAAAAATTGTGCTCCTGCCCAAATACTTATGGAGCTAAACGTATGTTTATGTTTGTTGCTAACTAAACGTTTGTTTTTTTTAGGAGTGCTCCGGCCTCCCCAACCCACTCAGGGCTGCTGTCCCCGCATTCCAGTGGCCTGCAGACGCCCGAGTGTCTGTCACGGGAGGGCTCCCCCGTCCCCCATGAGCATGACTTCAGCTCCAAACTGGCCTCCGTGCCTGAGTACCGATACTCACAGAGTGCACCAGGTGGGTTGGAGATGTAATTATTTGTTTGTGTTTGTGTGTGTGTGCGTGTGCGTGTGTGCATGCATTTTCATGTGCTGAAGAAGCACACCTAGTCTAAACTGATCACATGCACCTTGTGTTTATTAGACACATGCGTCTTGTCTAAACCAATAAGCAGAGTAGGTGCACGCCCTGTGTCATGTTCCCTTCCTCCCTTCCCAAGGCTCACCTGTGGGCTCCCAGCCGGTCATCATGGCAGTACCAGCGCAGCCCTCAGCCAGCATCCCCAAACCTGTGGCCTACATGCCCGCCTCCATCATCTCCCAGCAGCCCTCAGGCCAGGCCATCCACGTGGTGCAGCAGGCCCCTGCCGTCACCATGGTGCGGGTGGTCACCACCTCTGCCAGCTCCCCTAATGGATACATATTGGCCAGTGCTAGCGCTAGTGCCAGTGCTAACCCACCCCGAGAGAGCTCCAGCGAACATAGAGGTATCTTACCTAAGGGACATCACACTCTTTGTCTCCGTACATTCTATCTTTCCTTCCTGTTTTCATTACTTTGCATTTGAATGTTTTATTAGACTGTTTGTCAGCTATTTGTGCAACATTATGCAGTGTCACAAGTATTATTACCACCTCAAATATCACTATACAACAGTGATGTTGAGCCAAACAATTGATTGATTTCTGATTGGACAAAAGGGTATTCCATTCCTGTGGTGATATCAGGACGCAGTTGTGCTCTGACTCTTACATTTGCCTTTGATCATTCCATGTTATTTTATTCTCTTTATTGAAAGAGAGCAAACCGGCACAGAGTAATATTTATCTTTATTTACCTTTGTCTTTACGTTGATGTTTTTTTCTCATGAGGGAAAGAAGGGAATGGACTTCCCATATGGAGGTCTGAACTAGTTCCGCTGGGGTTGGTCAAGGATATGCTCATGACTGGGGTTAGCTGTGCGGCTCAGTTCAGCGGTGGAGATATCCTTCATCAGCTTCATTGTCACTCTCCTCGTGTTGCCACAATAAATCCAGGTGTACAGACTATGTTTTCTGATGAGTGTGTGTGTGTGTGTGTGTGTGTGTGTGTGTGTGTGTGTGTGTGTTTTTGGCCGTGCGTTGCAGAAGAAATTCCTGCCTCAGGTCAGGCCTCCATGCCGTCGGGCGGCAGCAGCGTGATTCAGACGGTGGGCAGCCACATGAGTTCAAGCAATAGGGGGCAGCAGAGTTTTGCCATCGTGCAGCAGAGCACTGTGGCCATAGGCCAGCACCAGCTGCCCATCCAGCCCATCACCCAGAACGGCAAACATGCCATGCCTGCCACCAGCATCTCACCACATGCCTATGGTACGTATGACAGGTCAGGAGCAAAGCCCAAAATGTAGTCACTCAGTCATTGTGGTTGTCCAGAGATCCGTTCCCCTCCCAATCCATGAGTAGGCTTGACTGTACTTTGTTATGCATTGTTTAATCAGAGTTGATAGTGTGTGACATTGACACCACAAGACCTTGAATGAGCACATAGGGCATATAAAACACGCTGTAACTGGTAACTTTGTTGTTCAAGGTCGTTGTTGGTTGGGAGACTTTCATTTTGAAAATTGAACTTTGACCCTCATTCGAACTTTGACCTTTAAAGGGATATTACAGAGCATTTCAACCCATAGCCCTGAAAAGGATAACTGAAGCATATTATGTAGACAAGCAAAACTAGGCAAAATCAAATTGCTATTTAAGACCCATGAGGGCTGGAGGTCAGTGGAGCATTGGAGCTTGTTGACAGGCTTTGCCCTTTACCTGCTATTTTAATGTGTGCCCTAAGAGCAAGAAGAGATACATTTACATTCGTATGTCTTTTTTTGCAGCGCTCACCAATCCCCTTCAAATCCTGGCTGCCCAGGCCTCCACCTCACCTCCTGTCGTGGTGAACCGACCCCACAGTCGCGAGGGCAACGAGGCAGTCACTGCTTCAGGCGAGCCCGAGGCCAAAAGGCCCAAAATGGAGGATGACGACAGGGTGAGCCCTGTGCCCCAGCCAGTTATCGTGGCCATGAACCAGGAAACGAATGAATGAGTCTTCAGCATGAAACCAGAAAAGATGAATGAAACCCTGGAAACCCTTGTAGTCGCCCCACACAGTATCAGCAGCTCATGGTGCCAAACTAGTTTGGGGGTTGGGACTGTCTTTGTTTCTTTTCTCATTTCATCCTCTCTGTTTTCTCTCTGCTCCTTTTTACAATGAACTGCCGATTATTTAATCCAAGAGTCAACTTTAGGCATTTATATGCCAGGTAGGCTGTACAACAGTTTTTTTTTTTTTTCTTTCTTTTTTTTCTTTTTGAGGCAACTTATTTGAGCTTGAAATGACTGCATATATCTGTTGTTGTAAAAGCCTTACAAGGGTAATGCTCAGAAGGTTTTAATATTGTTTCCTTTTGTTCTCTGAAACAAGGACAGAAGGGGTCCCTCAGCTACCTTCCTGCACATGTTTCGTTTTGTTTTGTGTTAATTACATGTGCCCTTTTTTTCAAGGAAAGGTACCATTGAGAAAGTGCTTAATTTGGGTTTGGGGTGGGACCAAGTCCTAAGCAGCTATCATCTAATCTGTAAACAGCAGTCTCTTAGAAATGAAGCATTATGGATTTTGACTCAACAGGAAGCTGTGGAAGACCTCAGCAGCCTGCACTACTACTTTTGTGAGGATTTCTCTCTTTCCCTCTCTCTTCCTCTCTCTGATAAACATCTGCATCATTACAAAGCTTTTTCTACTGAAATTAGTTTGTTACAGGCAAAAGCACATAAACATGTTAAAGTAACTTTTAGATAGAGGCCTTTTTTTCTAGCAGATGCTCTTTAGCATGATAGTTCAATACAAAGTATTTTTCTATGGAGGACTCTTTATCTTGCTTAAGATATATTGAGATATTACCAAGACATTGTTAGAAAAAAATGTTATTTCTAAATTGGTCCATGTATATTGCAAATTAAGATCAACTCAGTTGAATGTAATCTTTTTTCTCACCACCTTTCTCACCATGGTGTATAGTTATCTCTTTGGCCCCCATGTCTTGATTGTATTTATCAGGAAAATTGCTGTATTACCTTTATACATTATTGAATTAGGAGGCCACTGTTAACAAAAAGTTTTTAAATTAATTTTTGTTCAGTAGAATTGCATATTTAAATAATTGTAGCACAGCATATTACCTGTTAATCCAACTGTCTACAGATAACTGTCACTCTCATGGTTCTCCAATGGTTCATGAATGGCAACATGCAATGCAGTAGATGAGACCCTTGTGAAGATGACAGTGCTGAAGATTTTTAAACTCGGCCAAGGGGCTACTGAGAACCAAATATGCTATGTTTTCCCATATTAAGACCTAGGAATGTAAATGTTATAATGTAGCCCATTAAAATGCTGAGCTTGGGAGGCTAATGAATGTCTAACTTTGTTGAATGTTCTTGAATATTCTCGAAAGTTTTTCTGATAGACTTTTTTAAAATGGCTTCTTAGTCCTTTGGCTATTTTAATTGTATTATCTGTGAAGTATTAACTAGCCTACAATGACACTTTTGACAACATGCATTCATAATGAAAAGAAAACAAAATGAGTGAGATTCCATTCTCAGGACAATCAGTAGCACGATACTATGAGGATCATAAAACACATGGGAAAATGTACCAGCATTTTGGTGAAACAGGTGACTGTGTGTGTGTGTGTGTGTGTGTGTGTGCGTGTGTGTGCGTGTGTGGACATGGGCTGTTTGCATGTCTGACTCCTAAACCACTGGCAGCCTCTATGTGTGCGTTCTTAAAGGCTGCTGGATAGGCTTTAAAATGGCTAATGCAGAGTTCCTTTCAAGTGCCTTAGATTACCACTATCTTCACTTCAAAGGAATATTGTAAGCAGAGTAGGGAGGTCAGAGAGCCATTAGGTGAGGCTTTTTCAGGAACCCCTGAGGATACCTTAGTACATTACACATCCTACTCCCTCTCCAAGGCCTATGGAGAGATGCATTACACAAGTCATATTCTTTTGAATGACTTTTGTTCTTTCTCATTTGCTAGCTAGCGACCACATTCACATAGCCTGTGTCAAATTGTGTACAGGTTAACCATCATGTTATGGTTATGCTATGACTGATTGAGGAAAAAAATGTGTTGGAGAAATTGGCAGGTGGAGCATCAGCAAAGCTAAATGGTGGCTTGGAGAGAACTTCTACTCTCACTAGATTTGGACTCCCTCAGGAGTCTTGTTTACACCAATCCAGTGCATTTGAAAATCCCAGGATATCCCATATTTATCAGTTTCCTTTCCTAAGATGTTTTAAATTGTAGTATTGTTCTAAGCAGTTAACGTCACTTTCACTTTTTAAGGACTAACCATATTGCTCTATTTACTAAACAACTGTATAATGGACATGCCTTTAATGTGTGTCATGTTCTGGACTTAACGCTTTATTCTTCTTACTGTCTGTTGTCATAAAAAGTAATATGGGGTGTTATACAAGAATATACATCACATGTGAAGCGCAGGAGTTTCTGTCCAGCAGTGTCAGATGAAATCTTTTCTACATGGTGTGTTGAGCCCTTGCTGTTGATTTGAGATTTGAATTTCAGTTGAGGTCATCAGGTCAGCTTGGTAGCTAAGTTTAATTTGCTGTCTGGAGCCCTCTAACTCTGTCTGCTATCATCTTCAACTACACTTATCTATTATCCCAAACTTTTTTTTGTTTGCCACCCGTTCTGTTGTTGTCTGTGTATAGTGTCATTAGATGTGTTCAGTGCAAGCATTTCTCACTTACGATCCAGTGTAATAAACAATTTAAAAGCTCAACATTTCTCAGTCGCCTTTTTATTGAAACCACACTGTCATCACTGCACAGACTGGTTTAAGTTAGCTTACTCCTGTGACGTTTAGTATTATGTGCCAGGTCAAGATGGACAACAGACAGCAACATGCACTGGATTCAGTGCACCATGTATTACTTTAAGCCAGTACTGCATAACACTGCCTGAATTTGAAGACAGCCATTAATTCTAGTGGTGCATGGATGTTTACATTGTGTGTACTGTAATTGCAATCAGCTAGCTGCTTAATTAAGATTCACCTGAAACAGGTTGGTTATTAGCGATTATAAGAAAGAGTTTGGCAACCTAAGCCTGAAGCTTGCTTGTCTAGCAGTTGGAGTGTCACTGCAGCATTGTGGACAGGTGATTACCAGGTTGAATGCAATGCAACCAAAATGCAATGCAATGCAACCTGAGGTTACATTGTTCTAGGGCTGGAAGTTCCCTGGAAATGTGGGCATTAGAACTTAAGATCTAGGCCTGCTGGTAGTGGCTCTGTCTCCTTGTTGAAAGACTTCAGCTTGACCAATGTGTGAAGTCCTTAAGTCCCAAACCCTCTGAACCTAACCCTGCTTGGGGTAACAGCAGTCTGCCAGCTCAATAGTCAGGCAAGAAGACCCAGACACCCCCAGCATGGATCAAGCTGCCTGTGTCTTCTGTGTGCCACAAAGTGAAGATGCCTCTAGCTCCAGTGAGCCAGAACGCCAAGATGCCTGAGGCCCTGGTCCAAATGCCCAAAGCATGCCTCAAGTCTAGAAAGTCAGGAAAGCACGAGCCCTGCTGCCCTGGTGAGTCAGACTCGGGTCGAGATGCCATGGTAAGATGATAAACTAAGATGTTTAATGTTAAACGAGTACTTAAAGGAGTGTAAAAGAGATCATCCAACACAGTCCTGCCCGGGGCTTGAACCTGCAACTTAACAACTACCTTGGAATGAAGCTTGGTTTCTCAGTCAACTGACTTGGAGGACGAGGCTGAAATGTCAGGAAGTTTATGAACATTCCACACACACAGCTAGGCTACCTGGCATCCATTACAGGTGCACACTATTTAAAGCACCCTCCACAATTATTGGTATCCTTGTTAAAGATGACATGTGGAATAAAAACTCCTTTTTTCAGTATTTATAGTAGTTTCACAAAGAAAATGATGGAGAATAATCAAACCTTGATGGAAAGAAAGGTCATTTAATAATAAGAATACGAATAATAATAAGAAATAGTAATACATTATAATTTTTTTTTTTTAAATGCATGTGCCACCATTATTGGCACCCCATAGTAAACATAAATAATATATTACCGAATAATTTTCCTGTCCATATTCAACTTTAAGTTAACTGAAGTGTCTGGAGTGTGGACTTTCAAATAGTATTGCATGACTGTGGTTCATTACCACAATGAGGTTCAAACAGAAATTAAATGAAGCAGAGTGCAAATGCCCTGGTAATTTTTGAACAAGGGAGACAAGAGAATACACAATTCAAATGTATTCCAGAAAGTTTGTCTGCCTCTGTAAGGCAGGAAGTTGCTATAGAAACTAGTAATATAGCTACTTGCTTGAAAATGTAGTTAAAATAATAACCAAAAGATTCCAATCTAATCCAATTGAAACTATGACACCCCACACACTGCGTTGTTTTAATTCCGAAGGCCCAGGGAATCTCATTAGTAGGGGTGACATCATGAACTCTGTCTGTCTCTGCCATGACAATAACAGAATAGAATAGTCGAAGTTCACATTTTTCTGAGATTCTTGGCCTGACAAAATCATTTAAGTTACTAGTAGCCTAGCTACAAATAATATCAAAATAATATATCAATATAAATATAATATCAAAATAATAAAATAATATATACAAATAATGTAATATATACAAATAATTTCTTCAACCGTTTGAGATGATAGACAGCTGATTACTGATTTACTGGGCGTCTGCAATTACACATAAATTCTACATATCTCCTGTGTGGCTTTATATTAAACATATGTATTTTAACATTTTGTAATTTTTAAAAATTCCTTATTTATTTATTCTACTGCACTTTTAGCTTAGATAGTTACAGAGCAGCTAAACTTATGTCGTCGCACTGTGCATCTCTGTGTACTGGCAATGTCAATAAAGATATTCTAGACTGTTCTATAATGAAGATGGTCCACTGCAACACAAAAAATCCCACTCACTGTTTTTCTTCACTTTTTAAATTAACTGAATAAGAAGTCTTTTCTGTATGAACTTGTTCATGTGAAGTCAACGCTAACTACGGACAGAGATGGGACACAATCGTTTACTTTACAGGCCTACAAGATACGCCACATCGCAATCAGTACATTCAAACCTCGCCGCGCCCGCGTTATCCGCTGGAAATAGAAAAGAGCTGTTTTTTTACGCGTGCCGCGCGGGGTATAAACGCGGTCTCCATAGACCGAACGAGAGATTAGACGAGGGCTCGGTGGCAGCCTGTTCATGCAGGACACCGTTTATGGTACACACCGTGTGCGCGCTTGCTATGTGAACGGCTAAGACTTTAGTCTAGTCTGCGCATGATCGCGGCGCATGCGTAAAGGGTAGGCGAATATTTTGCCTTCACTGAGGGATCGGAGTCGCCTCTTTACGCCCTGGTCCTTACAGACTTAATCAGAGTCAATAGGCTAATGTTGTGTTGAATAAAGTAACCTTGTGATCCATGGTAAAATGAAAACTGAACTGTGTGTATTTGCTCTTTTAGCAGCATCCAAATGACAAGTAAAAAAACTTTATTTTTAAGACAACTGCAGCAAATTTATAATTGATGTTATTTTAACCTGTGTGCATATCTAATTAAATTGAATATGAATTGAACATTCAACTTAATGAAAATGTAGCCTATACTAAACAAGGAATGCAATTTCACATAGCGTATTTCACGAAGTGTGCCATTTTGCTAGACAGACTAAGAAGATGATGGTGGCAAAAATGAAAGGTAGTTAACACCATTCAGAATTATTTAACCAGCATTGTAAGGGCTCGATTATTTTATTTAGGATTTTTGTCGTCTCTCAGGAACTGTCAAAGCAGCAGGCAAGGAAGTTTCTGTTAGACGTTCGCTTCCTGCATAAGCTCCGACCCCGTATGAGCTGAGTGTGCTGTCAGCTGAGCACAGTAGTCGGTTCTTCGCCTGCCCGTGTGACAACGAAGTACATTACGAAGACACCCGGAAGGTGCAGAGACGAGACAGAACAACAATGAACCGCTTCAAGACTTCGAAGTTCAAAAACACCACCCCGAAAATCCCTAAAAAAGATGTGAGTAATGCGCTTTTAATGGCAGCCAATAATTAAGGATGGATGGTTAACTTGTAGCCCAGCAGTGATGAACCTGGTGTTGCTGGCTAATGGAAGTGCATCTCAACGTGTGGAGGGAATTCAAGTACTTAGCAAGCATCGCTAAAATCCATTCCGGTGTATTTAGTATTTGTATCATATATACCTCTCAATCTGGGCCAGATAGGCATGGAAAACAAATGCAAATCAGTCGGCAGTGTGCTAGACGTGATGCACTACATCTGATTAGCTGTCCAGCGAACCTTACCGCAGCTGCTGCAGCTGCAGTAGCTAACGTTAAGTTAACGTTACTCTTACTACCCGTGTCATTTTTTTACCTCTCACGAAGTTCGTATGTTTAATAAAGCTCGTATAATTGGTAGGTAGACACAATAACTTTACGTGTGTTGCATAATCCTCACTGACATCCAGATCAATGGCGGTACGCATAGAAATGTGCAAGTTTACGCTACTCATGGTTCAGTGCAGGGGCTCCTCTTTCATTACACCGTCCCATTCAACGTCCTGATTACAACTTGCTTAATGCTTAACTTGCTTCATTTTTAAATAATAGACATGTTGGACGTGGCACCTAAGGTATATTAAGGCTTTTGCGCTGGAAGGATCATTCAAGAGAGTAGTCTATACGCCCTAATGCAGATTGACAGGTCTGTGATTTTCGGAC
This sequence comes from Tenualosa ilisha, assembly GCA_015244755.2. Taxonomy (NCBI): domain Eukaryota; kingdom Metazoa; phylum Chordata; class Actinopteri; order Clupeiformes; family Clupeidae; genus Tenualosa; species Tenualosa ilisha. The sequence continues at coordinate 3,506,061 of PYXC01000584.1, forward strand.
AGCCTACTAGTGGACATTGTCTAGGCTATTGTAGCCTAATGTATCAGTTTGATGCAAGTGTGCTTGTTGATAAAATACTGTATGTAGACAAACTTTAGTTGCTGCTTTCCTTGCTACCATTCAAGTATCTGGAGCTGGAATTTTGGCTCAAGTACAGTGTTTGGCTCTAGTACTGGTCTATACCACTGAGACTATACCACTCACTAACTTTTCACAGTTTTAAACTGTATTGTGTTGAAACAGTAGTCGCAGTCATGCTCTAATTGTGAGATGTGATATTTATGATGAATTCATTTTTTTTTCCATCAGACTTAGACTTTATTGACTGCAGACAGGATGAGATGTCTCTGTTCAAGAAGCACTTGCTCATAAAATGTTTGGCCCCTACAGTGGTGGCAATTTGAAATCTTAAAATAAAAATTTCCCTCACAAATGCATCACAGTTAGACTATTTTTATGATGGTATGGTATGCTGTATGGGAGAGTGTTTGCAGGTGCTTGCTGGTGGAGTATGTAAGCCATACACACTTGCTTATGCAGTATGCATTTAGGCAATGTCAAGGCTTTCCTCCTAACAGTAGGAGAAATGGTTGCAGTTGTTGCAGAACTGATTACTGGCCTTGTTAGCATTCTAGCCTTTCATTTTGCTGCACTCTGCACCAAAGGGGGCCTTTTGACTTCCTCAAGTTTCTTTTAAATGAAAAGACTCTTCATTCTGTGGATGTTGTCTTGCGAAAAGAGTCATGACACATATTTCCGGTTCCCTCTTCCTTTCTGCAGTTCTCTACAGTGTGTTTGTTTACTTCACTTTAGCTCTAGCATGAGCAAGAAGCTGCTTATGTTTCTATAGATGCCATTAAGTTTGGGCTATTCTATTCTCTGCTAGGGTTCTCCAGAATACAAAATTGAATGGGTTCTTCTCTGGCTCACACTACAATGCAATAAAATGAAAAGGTTTTTTTGTGTGTTATCTTGACAAACAGATCAGTTGTAACCTCCCTGGTCAAGGTATTAATTTGGGTAAAGTGAATACATTATTGCAATATATGTGCTTGAATTCACTGGTAAACCAGTATGGCATAAGCGTTGGTCTAAAACTAGTGAGCTAGCCATTTTAAAAGGTGCTTAAAACTTTGAGCCTTATTAGCACTGCTTGAAGCTGGCTAAGATGCTGACATGTCTTTTGACTCTAAAGGCTAGTCAGCAATGTAGGGCCAAGGTTTTCTGTCATTTTTGTAGTGTACCCAGCCTGGACCACAGAACTATGTAGTCTGGCTGAGAGGAGGAGGATAACATGTGTATGTGTGTGTTTTCATATGAACATGTAACATCCAAATGATTGAAACTATGTGTTGCACTCTGGCAACACTGCATGAATTGTCATGCCAGCAATGGTACTTTGGGGCTAATTGAATGAAATGGCATTAACCTGACACATGTATTGAGATGACCATGATCTAGGTGTTTGAATTGCACAGAGTATGTCTAGTGTGTCCAATGAATGTGTGGGAAAGGCTTGCCTTTCACTTCCTCCCTCTTCTCTCCTCCAGGGCTGGATTGGTGGTGTGCGCGCAGCATCCAATAACTCTCAAGGAAACCAGATCAAGTCCAGCTGTGATTTTATAGCTTTCAACACAGAGCAGGGGGGTAAGGTCTCTTAAACAGTCAATATGGAGGAGAAAGAAAATGCTAGACTGATATAGACGTACAGATCAGGTGCCAGACATGAAGTACATGTGGAGGGCATTGATGTGGTCACTGACCACAGACAACAGCGAAGTCTGACATGTCTACACATTTTTCACAATCCCCAGGCCTAGCAGCAGCTCACTGGACCTATGATGGGTCCTGTTATATCACAAGCTAAATCTGTAGTAATTTAGGGCCTTTGTTTGCTTAACAAGGACCATGTAGAGGAAAACACACATTGGGTCTATAGGCCCTTGGCCCTTACATGAATGGGTGACAGCCTTTCTTTTTAATTCCTGTAAATTACGGTAAAGCATGCCAGATTGTAGTGTAGTGCAGTATCTGTCTGAGGTTCTTTAAGGAGCCTGTGTACCACCTATTTGTGTCCATTCATAGTTGCATAGTTGCTGTTTCTTACACACAAGTATGGCTAGCAGTGGTATGCTTCTTACGTAAATGATGTCTTGCAAAGCTATGGTGGATCTGCCCTGACACGTGTTTGCAAATGCCTGTGATTCTTAACCCATATTTTGCCACCTTGACATTCCTACCAGTTCATAAGTGAATTCAGTCTGTCAATAATTATAATTATTCTATTTATATAGTACAGGATAAATAGTATCTCATGCTGTGCTTTGTGTGCAGCTGGTGGGATGGTGGGCCTGACATCAGTGGAGGTTGGTGCAGATGGGAATTGGCCAGTGACTTATCTGGCCTGCCATGCTGGTGAGACATTATTTCTCGGACTTCTTCTCCTACAAGCTCATCTACTCTTCTAAGATACTGTCGCCCCTCTGTAATGTACCTCTTTGGAGTCCTTTTTGAAATCAAATCCAAATGAATGTCTCTGATGTCTGTTGAGTTATCGTTCTTATTTGGGATATTTGTTTGGGTATTGTTTGTTCTTGCTACTAAAATACTGAGCATTTTCTCACTCATGATTCCTATGAACTTTTCCTTGTTTGATTTCAGACCAAGTGACAGATCTGGACTTCTCTCCATTTGACAATGCCCTTCTTGCCACATGTTCTGCAGATGAAACAGTGAGCCTTTCATTTATAATGATCACATATGCATGCATACTCACACTTCATGCTCTCTTTTGCTCACTCTCTCTCTTTCTTTCTCTCTCTCACTTTCTCACATACACACACAGACACACACACACAGGCACACACTTTCTGCAGTGCAATTTATGGCCCCATGAAAATGTACAAAATAGAAGGAGACTGTGTTTTGGTTTGACACAGCTTGTGCTGCTGAGAGATGGACTTGCAACAGCAAAAGGAGCACATGACTTTGTCTTTGTCTGCTGTAGGGTATCAGGAGACACTTTAGAGCAGATTTTGGAGCATACTCCCTTCCATCCATGACTGTTTATTAGAGTCCTATCCTGTTTAGCGCCCGCTCAGCACTGCAACAACACTGCCAAGCTTAGATCACATCTGCCATACTTCAGCACTTCCCACAATCCCCGAAATTTCACACGAGGGTAGATGCTGTCTGGTTTGTGTAGAGGTATACACACACACACCAATACACACACACAAGGTTTTTTTTTTTTTTTTTAACTTCAGCTATTTCTTCCTTCCTTGTGTCAGGTGAAAGTGTGGCGTGTGTGTGGGCAGGAGGAGCCAACTGCGGAGCCTGAGGGAACTCTTTGCCCAGGTGCAGGCCGCTTGGAGCTTCTGCTGTTCCACCCCTCTGCTGCAGGCCTATTGGCGGTGAGCTCCAGTCAAGCCGTGCAGCTATGGGATATCACCAGAGATTCAGCCTTGGCAGGTATGTCCAGCACACTTCAGAGTCACTCATTCACCTCACTTAGCACTCGCAGTCGCGCGCGCACACCCACCCACACACACACACACACTCACACATATGATATGATGGAAAGAGATGATAAAGCATCTTCACAACTGTGTGCGTGTACATTTAAGTGTGTTTTGAGTTTGCATTGTGTTTTTTGTTTCACAGTCAACAGTATGTCCATTTGTTTGCATTTAGTCCTGAACCACTAATGTCTAGCACATGACTTTGTCTGTGGTAGGGTATCAGTTTGTCTTTGTTTGGCCATGTCTGTCTGTGAATATGTATATTGTTGCATCTTTTTTTATGTCTGTGTGTGTGTCGGTGCATGTTTGTGTGTGTGTGTGTGTGTGTGTGTGTGTGTGTGTGTGGGTGTATATGGTGTGATCAGCAGAGCCTCAGATTGCAGTGGGGTGTGTGAGCACGTGCAGTGCTGAGGTAAATAAGCCTGATGTGTCCAATGAGCCTGTGTCCACATGACACTTCCACAGGCAGCGCTGCTCCATCACCCCCCCACGCCCCCACGCCCATTTGCTCTTTCAAGGCCACCCCCTTTCGTGTGTGTGTGTCGGGATGCCTGTGTGTGTGTGCATGTGTGTGTTTTCCGTCCTTACCTCTCCAGTGTGTTACAGTGTAGTTTTGTGAATATTATTCCCTATCTCCTCTTGTTTAGCTGCAAGAAGCTAAACTTGCTCACACATTCTGTGATGCTTCCCATTCTGTTGCACAGTGGTATGTGTGTGAGAGAGTGAGTGAGTGAATCTCTGTGTCACCCCTAATACCTGAACCCTCAAAGATTTTCTGGCATGAATCAGTGAGCCAATGATGTGGTTGACTGGCATGCATCAGCCAATCATGAAGCCAGAGAAGTCTCTGAGGTTCAGGATGTAGGGTGTAAAGAGGGCATTGAGATTCTGTGTGTGTGTGTGTGTGTGTGTGTGTGTGTGTGAGAGAGAGAGAGAGAGAGAGAGAGAGAGAGAGAGAGAGAGAGAGGAGAGAGAGAGAGAGTGTGTGTGTGTATGTGTATGTGTGTGTCATGACACTCACATTTCTGTCCTCACTTCACTGTTCCCTGCTCGTCACAAATGCCTTTGCATTTTTCTCTGGCTTGTATTTAAATGACTTCCGGTAACTTGTGTAGTTCACATTGATATGTGTATCTGTGTGTGTGTGTTTCTATAGTTTTGGAGCAGCATCCTGACCATTTGCAGAGTTTCTCCTGGAAACAAGATGGCTCTTTACTGGCAACTTCATGTAAAGTAAGTTGCAGGTACCCAAACATGCTATGTGTTCTAGAATTATCTAGATTCATGTGCAGTGTTTTGCATATTACTTTGAAAAAGTCATTAGTCATCATTTACAGCATTAGAAAAGTAACTTATTACCAGGAAAGTAACAAAGTAAGTTAGCGATAATGTTCTGCCAGGCGGTTATTATCGTGAAAAAAACTCCCAACAGAGTGATGGGTGAGCCTGACGTGAAAGCAGAGGGCTCTTGAATCACTCTGAGGTGAGTTATTCCACGATAATGCCTGCCTCCCAGAACAATGTCCCACTTGTTACACAGCCATCTATTGAAGATATTAATAGCATGACCACAAAGCATTTTTTGTCATTGTTTTCAAAGTAATTGTAATGATTAAAATAGATACTAGCCTCTGTGGAAAAAAGTAGTTTGTTAGGTTACAGATCAGCTGGTTATGGCAACGTTTTGTTTCACTTTCTTTTACAGCGGTCGGTTCTACTTAGCAGGGGTCCGTTATCAAGAAATATCAGAAACATCAGAGTGTAGAACATTGGGAAGTCCCATTGAATTGAATGGAGCATTCTTCAGCATTGTAAAGAGCTGTGTAATAAGTACTGCGTAACATGTTTATGTTGAACTAAGAAATTGAACTTTAAATTCAACTATTCAGTATTTTCAAATAACTTACGACAAAAGTTTGATTCAGTATAGACCAAATAGCAAACCAGCAGCTAACATTTACTTAATGGGGCATTTACTTAATGGTGTTTCTGTGCCCCATTCAGTTAGTGTTAGCTGCAGGTTCACTATTTGGTCTGTGTTGTATCAAATTTTCTCATTCTTGATGATCTCAAACAACAGGGCTATGGATTGATTCACACCGGATTTCTCCTTTAATATCAATTTGTTATATCTTATCAATAATTATCAATGTTTTTTTAATCTTGCAGAAATATATTTTCATATTTTGGTAGGGGGGTTGTCTGAAATCTGGCAATATAAGAATCATGATTGTAGGGCACTGTATGACTTTTAATATTCAGAAGACATATTTTATTCACTTTCATAATTTGTGTATTGTTCATTGTGCAGAGAATAATGGGTGCACAGTAGTCACAGTCACAGTTTGTCTGGTCTGGCTATAAATGCTGAAATGCCCAGAGACAAGTTTAACATAGCCAGGGCCTTTTGTTAAGGACAGCTTTTAGAGTGGGAGGCAAGGTGTGATAGATTGGAGACAATTAGAAATTTATCTGATTTCAACACGGGATTACTCATGAACAGGTGATTGTACAGAACACCAGATAGAATCTGGTGTGAATTGTGTGAGTTATCTGTGATGAGGACTCCATGAGTAAAGTAAAAAAGACAAATGTTTATGTCATGCATGCTTGTGTCACATAATGTGCTACTTCATATTATCAGTAATGATAACGGTGCTGTAATTAGAAAAAGTAGTAATTAATTAGATTACACATTACTGAAAAAAATATGTTTATTTTTAACACGGTTCTTATATACACAGGAAAAGGTTGTTATACTGTATTGCAGGTGGATTCAATGTAGTATTGTGTTTATATAGAACCCAAAGCTATTGACTTAACCCACTTTACAGAGCCCAGTACCTCAACCTCAGTGTTTGCAACTGAACTCCCCTAAATGTTTTATATTGTTTGGGAAAACTGGTGTTAAATATGACATCCAATGACACTCAGATATCTCTTGGCTCATGTGTTAGCTCCAGTGAACCGCAGTTTCTTCTGTCACCAGCAGATGGCACTTTAGTTCTTGGAAATCTACAGTAGCAGAGGGAACTAGTCACAGTCACGTTATATATACCTTTGTCTTCACTGTGAGAACTAAGGAAAACAAACTACATGCACTCACTCTCTCTCTCTCTCTCTCTTTCTCTCTCTCTCTCTCTCTGTCTCACACACACACACACGCATTTTGGGAAAGGAGAGAGAAACCTGGCCCAGAGCCTTGTGAGACAGTCTGAGATGAAAGCTCCATTTCAGAAGGCTGATGGATGTGTTTGAGCTTTGCTCATGCACAGGCTACACTGTCATTGTCGCTGACACACTCGGAGTGACACAACTGGATGAAGCCTTAAGCAGCACACTAATAAGGGGGCTTACCGAGTCTTTGCCGGTGTTTGTTTGGAGAGAGGCACTGTAGGGCTGGTGGTAGCGTAGTGGTTAAGGAACCTGGCTAGCGTGTACGTAGCCTGAAAAGTTTTGGGTTCGAATCCCGGCTGCCACCGTTGTGCCTTGAGCAAGGCACTTAACCCTAAGTTGCTCTAGGGAGACTGGCCGGAACAATTGATAGTTGATGAGTTGTAAGTCGCTTTGGATAAAAGCGTCTGCTAAATGCATAAATGTAAATGTAAATGTAGGGCTCTTGACAGCTGCTTTCACCTTTCCCCTGTGCTCTGGCCTTGTGTGACTGGTTGTCTAGCCTTATCTGTGCTGCTCTGCTCTTTAAAATGGATGAGTTATGGAGCTCTTTACAGCATGGCCTGTCCCACCTGTACCTCAGAGCCCCGCCATAAGCCTCCCTGAGCTTAGTCTCAGCAGCGCGCTGGGCAGCGCCTGACCTGCCTGTAAAGTCGGAGTGAAGTCCTTAAAGTAACACACTGTAGGAATTCCTCTGTGGATCAGTTTTCAGCACACTGGCTATTGATGGAGTACTCAGGTGGTGGCCAGTTTCTCTCAGATTTACTGTGTGCACATCAGCAAGGTCAGACACTCCATATTGCATCAAAGTGAGTCTGAAGCTGATATTGTGAGGTATAAGAAGTACAGTGTGTTGTAAGAATGATAAGGGCATGCGTATTTGCCTAGATGCGTGTAGGAACGTAGTTGACATTAAAGGGGATGACACAAGCCTATGTAGGGGAGTTCCTACGAAACCGAGTGGGAAGAACGTTTGTGTGTGTTCGGGAAGCACCTTGTTTCCCTGAAGGTGCACATAGCTGGTCAACCTATGGGACAACCTAAACAGAGAGTGTGGTAGCTCGCAGAGCTCCATTTTAGTGTGCTACGTTATTGTGACAGAAATCATTTATTTTTATTTTCAAGACCGGATTACTCGGTAGACGCTAATCTTAGAAAGAAATCCTATACACTATTTAAATCAATCGGTTCTCCTGTTTTATTAAATGCAGTTTGCCATATTAGCGTAAAAGGCTCATTAGATATTTCACCAAGATGACCGTTCATCAAAGCAACTAGCAGGTAACTCTGTTGGAAAGCTCAAGTCGTGCAGTTTCATGTGATATGTATATGTTGTTGATGAAAGCTTTGTACTCTGAAGTACTCTGACAGAAAAGAATGGGTGTGAATTCAGGGGGCACGTTGTTGCCGTCGGTCTCTAAGGATTTACTTTATTATTTAGGAACCGCTAATGCTATAAAGGAATGGCATATACCATTGGAATCAGCAGGATCTCCTGTTTGTTTTGATATGCAATTTGCCATGTGTAAGTAAAGAAATGTAGGAAGAAGAATAGGTATGATATTTACACAACTGTTTTACTGTCATTCATTTTGATATAAATTCAACGCAAGTTTCTCACAAATCATTGATCACAGAAACTAGTGACTAGTAACATTGGAAAGGTCAGGTTGCGTAATTGTATGTGATATTCATGTGATGTATGTGTGACAAAAACTAGTAATTTAATGGAGAAAAACAGGTGTGTCAGTGCAGAATTTCAGAATCTTTTTTGGAACCCCCCCTCCAAGGTTCCTACGTGCGTAAACAAGGGTAACAGAAGTAAAGGGTTCCTTCCTGTGTTTGTGTCTGTGTCTGTGTGTGTGTATGTGGGAGAGAAAGAGATGTGATTGAAGATGTGTAGTTTTCATCCCCCCTGAAAGCACTTGGTGGGCTTTGTGAGTGTGCATGATAAAGAAGACCTCACAGGAGACCTCATAGACCTCAAGTCCAGCCTGACTCCAGCCCTTCAGTGTGTGGACTTGTATGTGTGTCTGGATGGAGATACATGTCCTTGGTGTAAGTGTTATTGCTGAGTTGGATGTGGAGATATGTAGCTGAGCTGAGGAGTGATGTGAGGAACCCCAGCTTAAGAGGGGCTTATGGAGCCTGTAGAGCCCAGTGCCCCCCCCCCCCCCCCCCCCCTTAGTGGCACTAAGATAACTCTCCTGATCTCTATAATGAGCCACTCTGGATATTTTTATGAATTTTTGTTGTTGTTGCTTGTTTTGTAGTGTATTTACATGTATTGTGCTTCTCTTTACTTGATAAACCAGGACTTAGGGAGTCAAAAGTGTCCAGCACATCTTTCTAGGGGTGTGGAGTTGCCCAGCATTTCCTAGGGCTGAGGAACAATAACTGAGAAGTGTTTGTGTGCATCTGGATGAAGCCATTGACAACATTCTCAGGAAGCTGTCTCTGATTGAACAGCTGTTTAGTGTGTGCAGTTGACTTATTGAAGTATTTGGTGGAGTGGCTTTTGGGCATGGCCTATTGGTGTGTGTTTGGCTGGGCTTGGTGTGTGTTTCTATGTGCTATAGTGTTTATCAAGTCAGACCAGTTGAATGTAAATAGTAGGGGTTAGGAGTTGGGCTGTGCTGTGTGTGTGCTTGTGTGTGGGTGTGGATGTGTTCTGCCTGAAATGTTCACTACTGAATGAAGTGGTTGGGTGGGCAGAAAGACCCTGTTTGCCCTACGAGCCTAAACAGTGGACCCACCAGTCTGCAGTTGCATGGCATTGTGGCTGTGAAACTCAGTCAGTGTAGGGCAGTTAAACACACACACAAACACACACACACACACACACACATATATACCCATACGAGAGTTCAGCACAGGGCCGTTTGCTCTCCCTCCCCCCTGCACAGGAGACCTCCTCTCTTGATAGCTCCCAGATGAGCCTGCAGTGGTGCCCTCACGCTGCTGCAGTAGCACTAAGTGCTGGCGGAGAGGTGGGGGCTCGCCACGGGCCGCCATCAGCTCCACACTCACACAAGGCCCATAAATGCTTTATATGGAAAACTTGAGGTCATCTGGGGGCATGATGGCCTCATAGCAACTTGCTGAATTCCTCACGTGCCTTGAGAAGCCCAGCCGAGTGTGCTCACACGTAAGACTAGTCCACAGGATCATAGGAGCCAAGCAGAGAGAGAGCGATTGTCCTCAAGAGTCCATGCAACTCCAAAGAGATTTTGAACACTTCCACCATCACCATCTCCACAAAGTAAAGTAAAGTTGGCTGGTATTTAGCATATGCTTTTATCCAAAGCGACACAACATGGGGTTCGGTAATCACACCTGGGCTGCCCAATTGTCGGTCGACAAAATGATCCACTCCGAACGCCAGTGATGTGTTGTATGATGAAATAGACATATGGGTAGAAAGGACGACTCTCAAGAGCCCTCTCAATTGCTATGAGTCTCTCCTTTTCAGTTGTAAGACCTACAAAAAAAGGACGGCAGGGTGGTAACCATGACGGATATTTGAAAAGGCTTCTTTAATGTTGTGTCCATGTAAGAAGAGTTGCTACTTAATCCCAATGCAGCGCCTACTGATGTTTTTTGCCTTTTTCTTTTCTGCCCAGGATAAAATGCTGCGCGTCTTTGACCCCAGAGCTCAGCTGACCACTGTACAGGTATGGTCCATTAGTCCATCTATCTCACACAGACACACACACACACACACACACATAAACAAATTATTAAGTCTTTGATGCAGGTCAAGTTTAGAGATTTGTTTGCCTTGGGTCACATGACCATCAAGAAGAAGGCCTGAGCCCTGAGGCCTAAAGTACAGTTGTGTGTCTGTGTTTTGTGGATGTGTCGGTCTGTGTATGTCTGTGTTCTTCATGTTGGGTTCTGATCAGAAGGTGTCATCTCTGAAAACCACGAGCTTTTGTACCATTAATTACACCAGACCCTAGAGATAATGCCTCTTTGGCACAATCCATCCTGCAGTAGAAAAGGTGTGAGTTGAGTCTAATTTCAAAGGGACAGTGGACATTAATTACCATGCTCTCTTAAGGAAGCCATGGCATGTCAAATTGATGTTTAATTACTTACTGTATGTCATTAGTCCTTTGTACTGCAGCCAAACCTCTTGTTTTGTGGATAAATAACAAGTGACCACAGCCCTATCTCTACGCTCTGTGCATATCTATGTATATGTGGATGTGTGTGTCTGTGAGTGTGTCTCTGCGTATGTGCATAGTCTTCTTACTATGCAGCTGTTTCAGCTCAGAAGACACTGTTCCTTGGCTTTTAAAACATACAATTTTAAAACTTACAATAGCATTAATATGCTATTAGCTTTGTACAGAATAGGATATTTTCTCACTCCCATAAACGAACACTCATACTCAATCAAACACATCCAAACTGTGGAGTGCCTCACCACACACCACATGAACACACTAGACCAACCCCATGATTGGGTCTCATCGTGGGTGTGAAGCCTTAGTGTACACACAGCACTGCCACAAAATTTAAACACACACTCCCTGGCCTGGACACCATCACTGGCACACATTTGTGCAAGGCTGGGCCTGGGTCTCTGTATTTGTGTGTGTGTGTGTGCGTTTGTTTGGTCACAGACACACACACACACATACACACACACACACACACAAAACCGGTTTGACTGTTACCAGGATGTCTTTCAGGGTGGGCAGTCTACATGAATACACATCCAAATCCTTCACCTGCCA
>PYXC01000584.1:4140000-4202500 GCA_015244755.2 Tenualosa ilisha
CCACACACAGCCCACAGAGGTCAGGTGAGATGTGTCATTGAAGCTGCACTCCCAATCTCTCCTCTCCTACACAAAGACTCCTTTCTCTTTAGTACGTTGGTTTACATGAAACTTTGAAATGTGCCTTAAAAAGAGATCTCCTGTTTGGAGGTGTGCTTCTCATGGACAATATACTCCCCTTGCACACACGCTCTTGCAGTGACTTGTCATTGTTTGTACGTCTGTTCAGCAATGCCCAGAGTAATGGCCACTTCTGCATTGATATACCTTCTCTAATGCCCTCTTGGTATTACTGGCACTTAGGAAGTGAGGATGACTTGGGGATGTGTGGGCTCACTCAAGCTCATTTGCCAAGAAGGGGAACAGACGCATCAGAAGAGAGGGATTGTGGGTAAGATGAGAGGAGGACAGCCTACGAGCACGTGTGTGTTACATTATGTTTTTTTGTATAGTTAGAGCTGACTATACATGTGTGAGCTTACTAACAGCATAACACCCAAGGCAGGAAGACAGCATCTGGTGTATCTGTGTTGCGTGTGTGTGTGTGTGTGTGTGTGTGTGTGTGTGCTTTATCAGGAGTGGTAGGTGTAAAAGTGTGTGTGTGTGTGTGTGTGTGTGTGGTTCATATGGGGAGTGCTAGGTGAGAAAGTATGTGTGTGGTTCATATGGGGAGTGGTCAGTCTCTGGTCTTGTGTTTGGACAGGGCGGGACAGAGACATCCTACACCACAGCCTGCGATCTCTCTTTTGCTTTCTCCTCCTCTCGCCGCTTCATGGCCTGGATCACTGCCATCTCCTTTGCCTCTTTCTTTTGGTTCCTTGCCTCAAACAGCAACCTAGAACACACACACACACACACACACACACACACACACACACACACGTGAGCGTACACACATACATACATACGCACAAACAAATAAACAAGCATAGATATTTACATGTTAAAACAAGTCCCAAAAATAGATAATTAGTATTATAATTAAGTACTAGAGTTAATAGCAAAGTACCTGTTCTTGATTATTCTCTGCACAATATCATCTGTGGTGAGTCTGTTGCCACTGTCCACTGTTCTGAAAATGCCTTTCCTCTTAGGAACCTGACAATATGAGAGGGCAAGATTACACATTTACAAGATAGACAGCTCCACTCATTAGAGTTACATTCACTTTCACACAGCAAATTGACTAATTAACGAATTTCCAATCAATGACTGGCTAGTCCACGTGTGGAATGGGAATCTGTAGTGGTCACTGAGTGTATCCCATCATACCGTGTAAGGGTCAGAGCCATCCCGATCAGGAAACACATCAGTCTTTCCATGGCACACCAGGTCAACCTGAACAGGGACAGACGCAGTTGGAGTACAGGAGGATGGCAGCTATTAGTGTTTATGCCAGTGACTAGTAAACTAGGTTTTTTCTCAGGGCTCTTCTGCAAGCCTCTGGTCTCTACATACTGTACAGTAGTACACTGTTAAATGCCTAACTTTTCCAGTAATTATATCAGTTTTTTTACAGTACAGTGGATACTGAATGATATTGGCTGAAGCCCAAATCCTGCCTATTTGGGAAATAAGAGGTTGCGGAAACCTACCTTAAAATGATCCAGTAAGTCCTTATTGACAGTGTAGGGTGCACCAATTACAACCTCTGACACATACTAGAGGGTACAGAACAGACATAGCAGAGAATTTCTTAAGGATTTAAAATACCAGAAATAGCAGAATTGATATCCTCTGTCTGTTCTATCTTCCTATGTACCATTCTATATCACTGGTACAGCTCCATGCATCAAGTCCCTGTGTCACGTGTGTTTATCCTTTCTTTTAGTGCTCATTTGCTGGAGTCCCTCTGTATTTAACCATTGACATTCAATGAGAAAATATAAGTGTGCATGTGTACTCTGTGTGTGTGTGTAAGTGAGAGAGAGACATGTATGTGTGCTGTATGTGTGTATGTGAGAGAAAGGCATGTATGTGTGCATGTGTGTATGTGAGAGAGAGACATGTATGTGTACTGTATGTGAGATAGAGACATGTATGTGTACTGTATGTGTGTATGTGAAAGAGAGACATGCATGTGTGCATGTGTGTATGTGAGAGAGAGATGTGTGTGTGTATGTGAGAGAGAGACGTGTATGTGTGTATGTGAGATAGAGACATGTATGTGTACTGTATGTGTGTATGTGAGAGAGAGACATGTATGTGTGCGTGTGTGTATGTGAGAGAGAGACATGTATGTGTACTGTATGTGTGTATGTGAGATAGAGACATGTATGTGTACTGTATGTGAGAGAGAGACATGTATGTGTACTGTATGTGTGTATGTGAGAGAGAGACATGTATGTGTTCGTGTGTGTATGTGAGAGAGAGACATGTATGTGTACTGTATGTGTGTATGTGAGACAGAGACATGTATGTGTGCATGTGTGTATATTAGAGAGAGATGTGTGTGTGTGTTTATGTGTGTACGTGAGAGAAAGATATGTACTGTGTGTATGTGAGAGAAAGATATGTACTGTGTGTATGTGAGAGAAAGATATGTACTGTGTGTATGTGAGAGAAAGACATGTATGTGTGTATGTGAGGGAAAGACATGTATATGTACTGTATGTGTGTATGTGTGAGAGAGGCGGAGAACACTCACTCGACAGGCCAAAACACTCAGGGTTCTCTCATGGACATTCATAATAGGGTAGTTTTTCCCTTTGTAGCGATTCACTTCCTAAAAACAACCAAAACAGACAGACATGCCGCACTTCCAGAATCAGACATGCTGCCTCTCAAAATCAAAAAAACATTCATCTGCCTTAACTAAGGTCTTTTTGCTGACTGCTATGGAAATCCCAGTCTCAGTGCTTTCAGTGAGCCGACTCACCTGATCAAAGTGCAACCCCACGATGATGTATGGCTTAGCAGACAATTTGTGCACAGCCTCCAGGAAGTCCACATGACCAATGTCTGAGGGCCAGCTAGTTAAGGAGGAAAACAGACCTCCGCCTTTCTCTCTCCCTCTCTCTCTTTCTCGCTCTCTTTCTCTCTCTCTCTCTCTCTCTCACACACACACACACACGCACACACGCAATATATATACACACAGTAAGGATACGAAAGAGGTCAAAAGCTCCTGCCACATAGATGATGGTGTCTCCAGGCTGTGGCTCTTGCCCTGAAGCAAACTGGATGATCTTCTGTGAGGTCTGGAGGAACTGGGACACTCCTGTCCAGGGACTGTGCCCCCTTGGATCCTGGAACAGACAACAGCTTTCAGCAACACCAGAAGCTCCCCCATTCTAAACAATCAGAAAAAAACACACAACTCCACTCCACAGAAAGTCGATGACTTTACAGTAAAAATAACAAATGCAGTAAATTCAACAATGCTGGTATAAGTGCTTTAAGTTCTTCTGTTGCTCTTCAAATCTTCTGAGAAATCTTCTTCCAATAGCCTAATATCACTACTATCAGAATAAGAACAAGGAAGCAAATAGATACTTATTGAAACATGATGTAAAGGATAATAAGTATACTTATGTGGTTGTTTTTAAGTGTATTTATTTTCAAACCGATTACAAAATAAAGTCTGAATAAACCCTGTAGGGAAAAATCACTCAACTGCACAGCCTAGTGGTCACTCCAGAGTCTTACATCATTACATGGAAACAACCAATGCCTGGTAAAGAATTTCTCACACTTTCTCTTAATTAAAGAAATTAAACACACTTATTGAGCAAGAGATTAATGTTTCCTTTGGGTCTTTCTTGAGAAATACACTGAGTTGCGTCTAAATGCGAGTGGGTATTATGTGTGCTTGTGTGTGTCCCACAGTTTGTACACTCACACTAAATAAAGCCCCTTTGTTTTCAGTCCAGCCGGACATAACTAGCAAGGCCAAGGAGAAAGCACACACACACTCACACATTCACTCACTCACTTGCTCTCTCTCTCTCTCTCACACACACATACACACACACACACACACATTCACTCACTCACTTGCTCTCTCTCTCTCACACACACACACACACACACACCTACCTTCCCAAAGTTGTCTGTATGTTGCTGGTAGTCTGAGCTGCCCTGTTAATAAACAAGACAATTAACAAGAATGTGTTTGTGTAAATTATTAACTATGAATGTTTTCCTAGTGTAATCATTCATTGTATAAACCACTTACAATGTTGCTGTGATGGGCCTTGGTCATGAGTAGCATACGGCCCACCAAGTCTGTAGTGGAGACTCCCTGTGTCCGCTTACATTCTCTGTTGAGAGAATGCACAGAGAGAGAGAGAGAGAGATGCACAGAGACAGAAGGAGATAGAGAGAGGGAGGTAGAGAGGGAAAGAGAAAGAGACAGGAAGAGACAGACACCGACAGAGATTAAGGCTGTTAGCCAGGAAAATCAAGATAATGTGTATGCATGTTTGACTGTATGTGTGTGTAAAGCTAGTTAGGTGGGGTTGGCATCTCCTATATACCAATATACTATATTTCTGCCAAATCAACTCACAAAACTCACCTCAACACCAAAAGTACTACCACATCACAATAAAGAAACAGAGACTGTTTTCTTAAGGTAAAAAACTATGCAGTTGTTTTAACTTGAAATACTAGCTTCAAACTCATTCTGATGTTACACTGACGTATGGAGGATGAAGTGTCGCCACGTTACCAGGGCATGTCTGTAATGCTTGACAATGAACTGTGTAACATTGTTGATCAAGTAGGATCATGGCCTTTTTTTAGTGATATCTAGCGTCAGCACTCGTAAAGGAGGAAAACAGGTCTCTTTCTCTCACTCTCTCTCTCCCACACACACATACACACACTTATACACACAAAATAAGGATATGAAGGAGGTCAGTGGCCTCTTTCCTCATATCTAGCATCATCACTAAATGGCACTGAATGAACACCAAGAGGTGTGAAAATCACTTCCTCCACATTGTAGCTTTAAAACCTGTTCACATAACTGCAACTTTGTGAGACCAACTTAGTGAGGCATAATTCCAACTCCCAAGATAAGAGTTGCTGCCCTGCTAACTTGCAGTGACCACAGTGATTAGTTGATGATTGACAGGTCTGTGCTGGGGAGTGGGCAACTGAGCATCCATTACATGAGTACCAAGAAAGACCATAGACATATAGACAGATAGATAGATAGATACATACATACATAGATATTTCCATGGAAAGATAGATGGAGAAACAGATTGATTGATGGATAGATACATGGATCTGTATGATGTGTATGAGCTGTATGCCTTGCATAGACAGGAAGTAAATTAATAAAATATCAATAAATAAATACATATTTCAATAAATAAAATATTACATATTTAGTCAACATTTTATGAATGGTTTTGGAATAGTTAGAATAGAATTGAGAATTGAGAATTGAGTTAGAATAGGTTGTTGTTGGTGGCATCACTTTATAAATACTGACAAATACTGACACATAAAACTGAGATCTCATGTAAGCGTTTTCTGTGGTGTGCATTTAAAAAAATGGAATGATTGCTTCTTTACGCTTTTATATCCCTTGGCTTCAGTAAATAAAAAGTCTTCACTACTTCTAAGCTCTCCCAGGCTTAGGTGTGCTACCTTTAGCACTAAAAGAGCTTAGAAAAAAAAGCAGAAAACTTTAGGCAAAGAATGAACTGATTTCATATAGCAGAGAGATGACGAATGCATTGAGTTATCTTAAGTGGTATGGCTCTGCTTCAGCAATGTCCCTGCTCTTCCATGCCCACACATGGAAAGCCTACGGCAGGGAGAGCAGCTGCAAAACCTCCCATAGGATAGAGAACTAAGGAGGCATCAGTGACAGTAACGTGACTTTGATAAGTCAGACACAGCATGTCAGGAGTTGGTGTGGAGGTGGACAGCAAATTAGCTGAAAAAGAGGCATGACTCGGCTTCAAATAAGGCACCCTGCGGTGATCAGGTGAGAAATTAGCTAATTGAGATCAGCTGATTGAGATGTGAGCTTGACTCTGTGGCCTGCCTGAACTAATGCTACCACTCCATGAGTCCTAAAGTTAAGACTGATATGTCCATTACTTTTTGGAGTTAATCCTTAATCTGTATTTAGAAGCTACTTTTAGCTTTGAGAGTTTTTGTGAGTGTTGGCCCAGGTCTTTCAATTGAATGAGATGAGGCCCCTATGCAATTCACACACACAACCATCAGGATTCAAACAAGATGGGCAGGGGAACAGTACGCATGGTACTGCTTCCAAACCCATAGAACAACCTGCAGGCTACAGGGTCACTCATGCAGTTTGGTTATTCAGATCTGGCTCTGTTCACTTCCCACAGAGCTAATCATCTAAGGCAGCCATGAGAGCTGGAGGAGATCCAGCTGCAGTCTACTGGCTGGTTCTGGAGAAGAGCATCAGGAAACTCCCCTGCTGAGGTACACAGAGGACAATGTCAAAGACTGTTGGATGCCTCCGCTGCTCCAACTCCTCCCCTGCCCCCCCATGAAGGGGGCACTTCAGGGCATCTGCCACCCTAGCACACTGATCTGAGCAGAGGGCATTACAACTACTGACACTGTTATATGACAGTGCATCTGGCCACACTAAGACTGGCTACTGACACTGTTATATGACAGTGCATCTGGCCACACTAAGACTGGCTACTGACAGTGTTATATGACAGTGCCTCTGGCCACACTAAGACTGGCTTTGGATGCATTGATGTGGTTGTGCCTCTGCATTGGGCCCACCTTGATCCTCACTACTTGTAAAACTTGGGCCCCTGTGAACAGAGCTCAGGAGTCAGGTCAGAACCAGAATTCTGTCAGGTGTATTTATGGCCGGTGACTTTTCATCTGACCTAACCTGCATCGGCGGTTTCTTGAAACATTCAAACCAGGCCTTCACATTGTTAGGCACTTTCACGGCCAGGTGTTTCTCTGAGCTATGCTTTCCTGTATTTGAGGTTAGCCTGGATTCCGTTCCCATGTCTGTATGGACTTCCCTGATATCCAGTGTGTTCCACGTGAGTTCAAAAAGGAACTCTCAGAGAGTGGTTTCATTCTGCAGTGTCAAACGTGGCTGCAATAAATATTTCATTGGGTGGAAAAAATGATCCTGCATGGTTTTGGTAACCTTACCTCTCTCTTTACTGCCCCTGCTGTTACAGTGTGTAACAGAGACAAATGACTATGTATTGCTGAGCCCATTTCATTTTTTCGAGTAAGTGCGTTAGTGTGAACGTGTGCTAGTAAGTGTGTGTGGTTTTAATTATTTAAAAACCTTCAGCTTCTTTGATCCACATCATGGATTTGTTTCATCTGAGTTTTGAGACACTTATAATATCTGGTTGATTCAAACATACTACACAACAAACATAATACACACATATATTTAAATGTGTGTTCGTGTGTGTGCTGTATCTCTGTATGTGAAGTAGATGAGGCTGTCCCTATACCTGTATCTTCCAGACTTCTTCACCTCTTCATATGTGTCCTTGCCATCTACTGTGAGTGTGATGTCATCTGAAAAGAAAAATAGCAACGTCTTGATCTTTGAGAAAGTGAGAAATCTATTACTGACACATTAGCTGGTCAAGATCTTTGTGAAGTGGCACAAAATGAATGAAAAAACTGGGTACCCACTGTATTTCTGTGTGTGTGTGTGTGTGTGTATGTGTGTGTGCGAGTGTATGTGTGTGTGTGTGTGTGTGTGTGTGTGTACCTTGCTCTGCTTGCTTACCTCCATGCACACAGAAATCACAGTTGTACTTGTCAAGAGTCTGGAGGGTGGTGACGTAAGGAGCCCCCTCCACCAGCTCATCCACCCACTTGATGGCTCGCACCATCTTATAGCGCTCCTCCTGGGTGAACACTGGAGGGCCTTTGTGCTTCGAAATCTCATCTGTGCCAGCAAAACAATTTAGCATAAATGTTAACTGGCATGTCTTGGGTTACAACAGCTGGTTTGCTCAGTGGATTAGAATCAGTGTGTGTGTGTGTGTGTGTGTGTGTTTTTCATTGTTTAGGGAAAATTGGCCTTGTTTTGAGAGCCCAAGTTGAGGACTCAAACTGTGTGATTATTTGGAAGACAGATGTGTGCATGCGGGTGCCCTTACCGTCTGTGTGCACCCCTACTATGAGGTAGTCTCCCATTGCCTTGGCCTGTCTCAGCTGGTTAGAGTGGCCATAATGTACCATGTCATAACTGCAGGAGAAGAGCACACACACACACACACACACACACACACACACACACACACACACACACACACACACACACACACACACACACAGCAGGTCAGCACAGGCACTATGGAGACATCACAGCATGCAGGAAGTTCATCACCCAGGAAACGCTATGGTTACCATACACAGCACAGAGGTGGAGTGACCAGAATACGATGAAAGCAGCGCAGAGCAGTTATGTAACAGTGACTCTCCCTCTCTCTCTCTCTTGCACACACACATACACACATTGACGGACATTTACACTCAGACACACACACATACACATACACACACACACACATACACACACAAGCACTCACACACACACACTCACACACACACACACTCTAAGCCACTTTTGTCAAAAATGCCATGAGATGAAACATCACAGTCCATCCTAGCAGGAACTCTGTGAACTTTACTGCACAGGAAGTCCCCAAACAGCCTGTAATGCTTGTCTCTGCTGATGGCTAAAGCAGATAGAGTCTGATACATGGTGCATAAGAACACCGCCCTTATCTATCACTCTGCTATGATATAATACAGACCATTGTTGATTAAATATACTTTCCTTGCACTACAACACAGAGTGCAAAGTATGACCGTGTTTCATAATATCACTCATTTACAAAATTATTTTCTTTTATCTAATGGACCTTAGTGATAATAATGAATGTCAGGCCCTAGACCTGTCTGTAATCTCACGTGGTCCCATCTAGAGCTGGGCAATTAATGAATCGAACCAACAATCATAACCGTTAATTGACAATGATCAAGCACATGGCTATTACCTGTTATTTATTATTACTGTAATTACAACTCATTTTGTAAACCTTTTCTTTATAGTCTGTGTATTCCACTGTGTGCTCATGTTCTGTGCCTTAAAAGCACATAACTGATAAGTCGATAACGGTCAATATGAAAAACACATCCTGATCATATTTTTTGCTTTATTTGCCCAGCACACCCTACCCCCATCTGTGTATGTAATGCAAAAGAATAAATAAATAAATAAATAATTTTGGAACACCATGAACTAATGTCTCTGCGACGATGACAGTTTATACTCGTGCAGTACATGTTCTTACTAATGACTGCTACAAAAGCAGTCTATTCCTGGGCAAACAGAAATACACACACACACATACGCACACATACACACACATAAGCGCACACACACAAATGAACACACACCTTTACTTCTTTTTCCACCAACACTGTAGAGATCCCTGAATAAATGGCCCGCTATGAATCTGAGGCTCCGATCCCGGTGTAACTAGATTAACACAGATCCCGGAGGTAATCTGCGCTAATCTAGTCGGACGATAACTGCCCCCCTTTCACCCACAGACACACTGGCAGAGAGAGCAAGTCCACCACGTGTGGAAGAAAGCAAAGTTCATTTCACAATGACAACTAATCTCAGCTAACAACAGTTTTCTGACAACAGGGGGCTATTTTGTTTGCGAACCTGCTTCTAGATTTATGCATTTAAAAAGTATTTGTGAGAGCTCAAGTTCAAATTGTGACAGAAGAACTTATTTCTCATACTATAACCCTTCATTCAACAGAAATCCCATTACAAAGAAAAATGCTGGAATTGCTTTTCATTTCATTCTTGTTTTTCTTTCATTTTACTTTGCCTTTGCTTTTCTTTTCATTCTCTCCATCTTCATTTTCTTTTTCATTTCATTTTCACTATTGTTCTGATGACTCTTGATACATATTTTTTTCTTGAGTGGTACTCCACATTCCCACAAAACAAAGTAGAATCACGATTCAAAATGTAACAAGAACACAAAAGAAAGAGGTAACAAGATTGCTACAGGTTATGTATGGTAGAGAGTGCCTGATGGTTAACCTTCAGTTGTAAGGGCCATGTCACTAAAAAACTAATCAACACTTTGAATCATTTCTTCAGCATCTTCAGCGGTTGCTTAACACTGCTCTGACAGTGTGTTGTTCACACTGTGGCACACTGTCCAATCACAGCTGTTCTTTGTAACAGACATGTAGCTCTGCATTGCAAAAATATTCATATTTTTACTCATTAACTCATATTTTTCCGGCCCTAATAATATTCTATTTCTGACTAGTCACTTAATTACTAACACATGCCCAATTCTAAATAAGGAGCACTGGGTCTTCCTCGTCAGTATTCGAATCCCAGTACAAACTCAAACTGACAATGTTTCTGCGCTGTTTGCAGAACACTGCATTATACTGCACAATACTGTCTGAGCTTATGGACTAGAAATCAGGTGAGCCATGACAAGAGGAAGCGGTAAGTTGAACAGCAATAAGCCAAAATGGAGACTGTGGGAACTGAGTGAGAGATCTGTTACACTACAGCCATGACCTGACCCGAGGAGAGGCTGCTCCATAGGGGAGGGACTGGCCTAGCGCAATAAAAACAGCGAGCAACTGTAAATATTTTAAATGAGTCTTCAGATTTCACAATCACATTATACATCTCCCAGTACTAGTTTTCTCTATTTCTTCTTCAGTAGTCAGGCTCATGCACAGTACACTTCCTTAACTATCCTTTGGCAAACTATCTTATAATTAACTTATCAGTTAGATTCACTGATTATTACAATGTGAGTGTCCAGTTATGTGTGTGTGTGTGTGTGTGTGTGTGTGTGTGTGTGTGTGTGGTTTTCCTTGGGAGTTTGCAACAAGAGAGCTGAGGATCCTTAGGGGCTGGTATGTCCTTTAGCAGGCAAGGATCAGTGGAGAAGTGACATCAGGCATGAAATATTAACCAGTCAGGTTAACAGAAACCCAGCCCACAACTATTCTTACACACACACACACACAAGCTGACCTGAAGCAGACAGTGTGTGTCTGAGGAGAGGTCTAGAGAAGGGAGGGTTGGGTGGAGGCTGGGGTAAATCATGAGCATGTGTAAATCACAGGACAGCACTGGTGGCACTCATCAAAACTGGACATGCACCACCTGATCGGCCATTAGACCTCAGGCCCTTTTTCTGTTGGGGTGGGGCTGTTCAGTTGATATCAGCATGTTGTGTACTGTCATCACTGTTGTTTACCGATAAAAAACATTTGTCATTTTTAATTTGTATTTCACAATAATATCTGAAAGTGATTTGCAGATAACTTGATTGTAATAGTTACATGTGTGGTGACATTAATATTATTGCTCTTGTATCTGTGCCTAATAATCCACCACGCAGGGAGACTTTTTATATTTGGATAAGGATCTGTTAAGTGCAATGTACGCAGACTATTCTGGGGTGTGTTTGTGATGTGTCCTGGGCGGGTGTTTTCTATGAGTCACTGATGAGTTAGTGTGTGAGGTCTTTGACCTGTGAAGACTATGCGTTCTTTGCCTGAGGCGGGCTGGGCACAAAGGTCTGATCGGAGAGGGGAATTTGCAATGATCCAGATAGTAGCTGACGCAAGGCAGCTCTGGCCCTGCAAAGGTGTGGATCCAGGGCCAGTCACATTCAGTCCAGTTGTAATCCTTACAGCCAAACCCAGGGCCTGGCTGGTGTAGTTCTACCTGTTTATTTAGATGACAATATTAGGGCACTATACTGTACAATAGTGCTGGTTGTGTTACAATGAGTGATGTGTATGAAAAATATTCTTATATAATCTTTGCAAAATCATTGACCACAATGAAAGTGCATGTGACATGAACTCTTTCAGAGTGCGAGGTTGAATGAGTGTATGAGCGGGTGTGGATCACAGTGTGGGTTACAGGGTCTACAGTTGTTATGCTTTTGTGTGTGTGTGTGTGTGTGTGTGTGTGTGTGTTTACCCAGCCCCTTCTATGAGCGCCCATTGCAGCGTTTAATATTCTGGCATGTCAAACATTCCGCTACATTCCAGCACACAGCAGAGAGGCGGCTGGTCCGACCTGGCTGGAATCCTCCCAGAGAAAGCAGAGTAATCCAGGCCTTCAGTGCAGGAATCCACCACATTTTTGCATCGAATGGACCCCGTACACACACGCCCGCTCACACTCACATCCGCTTGCACCTGCAGCCAACACCTGCACATTGTGACATGTACGTTTCCTCGCAACACTACTTCTAAAAACAGGTGTACGCACACACACATACACTCGCAGACTTGGATGATACTGAGCATCCTACCTCACTGTAAGCATATCTCTGTACTAAAAACAATCAACAATTAGCCTTCCAGATTTTCTTCTATGCTGCAATGTTACCAAAGAAGAGTCATCTGTCTACATGTGCTTTAAAAATTGTATGCTTGTCAGTAATCACACTCTCCACTCAGGCTGCATTTATGAAAACTTTTTTTAAAGGAACTTACAACTTAACAGGTTGAAAAAGTCTTTGATTGTGGTCTGTGATGGGGATATTCTAATGATGGCAACGTTGACTAAAGACAAATTTGAACGATAGAAAATTCATGGCATCAGATAGAGATAATATGTAATAACCACAAAGCAATCAGTTTTATTTCTTTCAACCACTACATCGCTTATAAGGATTAGGTTAGTAACCCAGCTAGACAGATTAAAGGGTCAGGACAGGGGGACGTTCTACCTACACGATGACCACACCTGTCTTTCTAGTGGTCGACTTGGCCTATGTCTAAAGAAACATTTCATTTTACCCGTGGTGACGGTTAATATAAAGAGCTTGTACAACTTCACAAACACAACTACATACAGACGCACACCTTGGTGTCATCTCCGTTCAGATGAGTAGGAGCTGGGCTTCGCAAAACCAACTACGCTCAACTAATCTACTAATCTTAACGAATCTATTATTACAATGAATAATGTGACAATTCGTTTAAGTAATTCTTATGTTGGTACTCTTGCTGGTTTGTGTGTTTGTACGCAATAATTCAGCAGCAGCCGCACATGCGAAGCTGTTTCTATAGGCTATAACAGTTCTGTCATGCAGAGCATATTACTGAGGCAGTAAGTAGTCGGTTTCTATGCAGCGACAGCGCACACGAAGACTGCCCCACTAATATCTCCCAAGTTCACGGAATCACAGCGTTTACTGGCTGCATTAAGCTAAAACAAGTATACTTAAGGCGTATACATTACGCGAAGTTACTCACCATCCATCACACCACACTCGAATAGTACGTCGCCGCTTTTCTGGGCTGCAGGCTGTGACGCCGGGGTTAGCTTCTGCGTCCTTCTCAGGAATGTTCTGATGGTGTCCATTCTTTATCATTTTATTTACGGTTCAGATCCAGGTCTATCTAAAACAATTTAACGAAACCCGACGGTTAACCTACACTAAAACTACAGGGTCTACTATGTCTTCTTCACGGACTATCCAAGAGCTTGCCGTAATATAGGGTACCCTCGTTGGATGGCCGGTTTCTGCATAGGAGTGACGCTTCAGTATGAGACAACGCCTCCTCAAGCAGGGAAGTGGCGTCACGGAGAAGCGAGTGGTTCGATGATTTCGCTCAGACAGCGGACATGTTGTTACATAATCGCTCGCCTGATTCCACAGTCATGTGACCGACCGTCGTGGTTTATGAGGACTTTTCCTCAACAAACACTTCATGAAAAAGGCACCTCTTGGTAGGTCAAGGCAAAGTGACTGCGTCAGGCTTTGGGCATTCAGCCCCTCTTTCATATTGATAAAACGCGAGCAAAATACGATAGCATATCCACTGGAAATGTCAAAGTCCAAAGACAGACAAAGCACTGCTTTTTTTCCAGGCACAATTATTGTAACCTTCTTAGACTTCAGTGGACCATCGTTCGGTTGTAGGGCATTTAGCCAGATAAGATTCTCTCTGTTATTCTCTGACTTTATAGGTCTTCAAAATCATATAAGGCAAACGCAACTTCTTTGGGCCAATAGGCTGCGCCACAATTTATTCGCAATGCTTTCGTAGATGTTGAACTACTGACCTTGAAAATTATACCTCTTATTGGTCATGTCGGCTTGGTTCTGGTCTCTAGATTATTGGAGTGTAGTTGCATAAGCCTCTAGCAAATACGATATAAAACCCTGGCGCCATCTTGTGAAAATCTTGAGTATCGTGGGGGAAACATGATCGGCCTGCGCTGCGCTCACACCATACTCCAGAGCAGTCAGGCATCTGGTTTGTGGGACAGATGAATTGATGAATGTCACATATTAAGCCGTATAACATTTCCTGTCATCTCGCTTATAGTCTTATGACAATGCAACCCGTATTCTTGTATTTACTATACAATACTATACTGTACTGTACTACACTATACTATATTATAACATAATATTGAAACTATTGAACTTTGCACAGCTAAGTGGTTATACATTGACACGGGTATACAGATAACCATTTTACTGTTATGGTAAAATAATAATAATTTTACAGTCTGGTAAATTTTAAAAATAATATTTGTAACAAGTTTAATAATAGGCATAACACAGCACATATTTAGACAGTGTTTCAGTGTAGCCTATTTTTTCATGAGAATATTTCAATAAATATTTTCAGAAGAATACCATTCTACAGAACAAAGCCTTAAGTTACCTAAATGTAAATCATATTGCAAATCCCTGGTCTGGTCATCTGGTCATAAGACTGTGGTGTGTGTGGTGTGTGTGTGTGTGTGTCAGAGAGGGAGAGAGTGTACATGCACATGTGGTTGTGTGTAAGTATGTATAGATGTGAATTTTGTAGCTCATTCATTCTCTTTTCCAGTGAGAGATCTAGGCCAGGTAACTGCTGGAGAACTGGGTAAGAATGACAAATGCTGTCCTTTGTCAACAACAAATAGAATTACACACACACACACACACACACACCAATGCTTGCGGTTCAAAAACATGTGGTATACAAATCATACAATTACACAACCTTACTTGTGCTCATGCATACCCCCCTCAAACCTTTGAAGGTCAGAAACAGTGTCGGGATTGGCCACGGGAGAATGGAATGGAATACTCACGACAACAGAACAGATTGTGTGTGCGTGCGTGTGTACATGTCTCGGTGTGTGTATGTGTGTGTGTCTGGATGTCTGCTTTTACCTACCTGCAGCTCAGAGCAGGATAAATGGCTTCATCTGTGCCCCCCAATTTAGGACAAGCACACCTCAACGTCCACCAGCCCGCTCCTACCCATTAAGTCTGTGCCGCGTCCACCAAGGACCCCAAAACTGGGGCATCCGCTGGCTTTTTCTGGCTCTCGCCGAACAAATCTGTGCCATCTGAATGACCACAGTCTCCTGAACCACTGTCTGATTTAACCAAAAGTCACCTCCCTGGTTATTTTTACCAGCTACAAAGTGGGTCACCAAACCCAGTTGATTGCTGCACATTAAGACATCTTGTTACTGAGTACATTTCAAAAGCTTTTTATTTATTCATATATAGAAAATAAAGTCAGCTGTTTATCAACAAACATATAATGCAGACACACAAAAACCCTCACACACCTCAGAAACAGGTCCGGCTCATGAATGAAACCCACAGTTGTTATCTGAATACACAATATCGCCTTTAAACAGATAAAAGTCACTTTTCTACAGTATAAAGTACAGAAACATCAAGATGTTCAATTTTAGATTCTTGAATTATCTATAACAAACTAGTACATTATTACCCACACAGAGGAAATATCACACATCTCTACTCACCATTCATCAATAAAGATACTGGCACTCATTTATTTACAAATGATCTAGGAAATAAACAAAAAAAAAATGAAAGTCTGTAAAACATCACTGACATTACTGGTGACCACACCCTTGATAATGTGCTTATAAATTTGAATTTGCAATTATGGTGTTAATTTACTCAACTTGCATTGTCACAAATATTTGGCTTACATACAGCTGAGTGCTGAGTGGCCGGGGTCGGAGATGGTCATGAGAAAAAGGTTACTACAACCCCATCTTAACCGTGTGTTTTGGAGAGCTGTAGCAACTTAAAAAACACAACTAAACTTAGATTGACCTTTAGATGCACATTTCTGGCTTTCAAGACCATGCTCCCACCAGCGGTATGGGTCTTGTATCATCCTGCTGTCAGGTGACATTGTGGACTAGAAGAGGGCACCGAATGCAAGCAGTGCAAAGCAACCTTTAAAGCCAGCCTATTTCCATGGGCTTGGACACAAATTATTGATGACAAACATAACAAGAGTTGTATCAAGCAGTCCCTCTGTCCCAGCAGACCACATGGAATAACTCACATTAAAGATCAACTGTTGGTCTTTAAAAATAGCATAATTTAAAAAGCAGTGACATCTTTTACCTGGGAAGAGGTCCACTGGCTCAGTGACTAGACAAATACATCCTCTGGGTTTGGCTTAAACAGAAGTAGTGATACGTACTAAAATAATGCATAGTTTCAAACAGAAATACCTTTTGAAAAATGATGTTTGATGAACATTGAACTTGACCCAATTCACTACACGTTGTGTCTACCAACCATGTACCATAATTTAAGAGTTGCAAAGTGTACTGATTTCTATTCAACGCTTGCCTATAAAATGTTTGCCATTTGGCCTTTATATGCTAAAAGAACTTGAGTATGCCAACTGACTATCATCACAGGGCTCAATATAACCACACAGACCTTACAGACCTTGTCTACAGCTGCTACAGTAGTTAGCTGTACACTAGAACAATATTAGAGCAAAATGGCATTACAGCAACAGCACAGTGAGCGATTCTGCCACCAGGTCATGCACAGGTCATACACACGTCACATCACGGGTCACCTCACAACAGGTACCTATGCAATACAGAAAGCTGGAACACTTCAATAAGCCACTTTTGGTAAGACTGAAAAACAGCTAAGGATTTCTTTGATGGGTGTACTTTCTTCCTATACTTTCTTTTTTCTGAAAAACAAAAAGTGACAATACCAACAAAATAGTGGAGAACATTATGTCCAACACAATCTAGCATGGAAATGTTTACAGATGTTTTAGAACAAAATGTTTCAGTCAACTGTAAAATCTGTAAGGACTGAATGACAAAATAAACAAATATACTTACGTTACACATACTTGCACCAGTTGATAATCTATTTAAGTGAGAATTGATCTAGAAGCATGGAAACAGTATTACTGCCAGATTCACAACATAAGCACATTTCGGCTGTATTCTGAAACTCTTTTGAATGCATACAAATACTTGCCATGTATAATATACATATACAATTAGCTTAAGTCATAATGATTAATTAACCAACACTTTATAATTCCAAATGAGGACAATTAACAAAGTAACAATGACCAGTGGACTTACTTGACTAGAACACATCCGATGGCACCACGTCTTCAAGCTATCCCAATCTCTGATACACAGAGATCAAAAGTAAGCTTTATTTCTTGGAAGGGTTATGACAATGGCATTCTATCAAAAAGACCTGCCATGTGTCATATTTTAAACCACGTCAAGTGTGTTTGGAGAGATGCCATATTTGATTTATTACAGAGATAATTCTACCATGACGTACTTCACTGACATGTCTTTGGGGCCTCATCAAATAAAGGGAAAGTATTGCCAGCCAGGTCATATCACAGAATATCGAGAAAACATTATAGCTGCTGGTTGTGTCCCACAAAACTTCTGTTATTATTGCTCATCTTGGTCACACGACACATGTAAACATCACTCAGTAATGGAATGGAGAAATAAAAGCATCAGCTACCTGGCTTTATGGAAGAAACAACTCCAGAAATATGATCTGGCATAACACTACTTTATCCCAGCTGATTGTGCTCTTTGTGCTGCCCAAGTTATCCAGTCCTGCTTGATTCGAGATCTGCCACCCCAGCTAAAGCCCATTCTGCGTGATCACAACTTCATGTTTGACCCCTACGACCCCCTGGTTACGACCTCGTCTCCACTTTGGACTTGATGATGGTGATGACGCTGGTGGCGGCCACCTTTGCCGAGGGTGCGAGTGGCGTGGCGGCGGGCGGAGGGGATGAGGCCAGGGGAGCGCGGGGGCTGAGCGGGGTGCGGGCCACAGCCCGGGCGAAAGTCTGCAGCGCCTCCAGCTTGGAGCGCAGCACGTCGAGCTCCAGGCGCATGCCGGCGTTCTCGCTGGCCAGCTTGCGCACCTCCTGCTGCAGCTGCTCCCGCTGGCGCTCCAGCTCCTGCCGCTGGGTCACGCGCTTGATGCGGCAGCTGGCCGCGTAGCCGCGGTTTTTGAGCGTGCGCCGTCGTTGCTTCAGCTGCACAATCTCCTCCTTGGAGAGGCCGCGCAGGTGCTGGTTGAGCTCGCGCACCGACATGGACACCAGCTCCTCATCGCACAGGCATGTGCCGTTGGCCCCTGGCTCGCGCTTCACCTGGGCCAGGTGGAGAGGCAGGGAGGAAGAGCAAGCCAAAGGTTTATTTCAGCGCAGAGAGAAGACAGAATGTCTGACATAGGCAGAATGTCTTGGGGAGGCAGGGAAGGAGGAAAGGAAGGAAGGAGGAAGGGAGGGAGGGAGAGGCAGCCATGAAAAACAGGGTTATAAATAGCAGGTCGGGATTTAAAAGAGAAACGAGGCCTAATAGAAATAGACAAGGAGCAGGGGAATTTGTTTTTGATTAGAAACAGAGGGGAAGATGGCAGGGAGAGAGGAGAGGAGAAGAAAGGCAAAAGGCAGGGAAAAAGTTGATGGACAGATATGGAGAAGAACCAGAGGAGGAGTGAAATAAGGACAGCCAAGAGGCAGCTTTAAACATGTTACCTTGAGTGTTTTGCTGGCTTTGTGTGTGGTACTCATGCCACAAAATCACCAGTTCCAGAATCTGCACCCTACTCTAAGGGGAGATAGGGGTTAGACAGAGTAAAGAGAACAACAGGGGTAGGAGAGGGGGGAAAGAGGGGGAGACAGGGCAGACAGACAGACAGACAGACAGGGTTAAAAGAAAGAAAGAGAGGAGAGAGAGATTAATAGCATGTAGAAGGTTGTAAGAGGAAGAAATTGCACTGACTCAGGTCAGCAAAAGATTGCAAGACCAGAGGGTTTAATGGTAACTATTGTTACTAAACTCAGTGTCAGGAAGTATTCTGTTTGTGTGTGTGTGTGTGTGTGTGTGTGTGTGTGTGTGTGTGTGTGTCATGGGAAGGATAGTACAGACATCTTTTGCAGATGTAAGTTGATTTTTTTGTTTGCGCGTGTGTGTGTGTGTGTGTGTGCGCGTGTGTGTTGTGTCTTGGAGTGGTTGGGGAGGGTGACATAGCCATCTTTTGCAGACGCAAGTCGAATTTTTATGAATAGTTGAGAATAATGCTGACAAATCAGAGCTGATGAGAGTAGGAAGAGTGGGAGGGGGGAGGGGGAGGGCGAGAGAAATGCCTTCTCAACACATTTGGAGGAGTTGGGGTAGAGGAGGGCATGAAAAGCCCTGATCTCAGCACAGATCATGAACACAGCACCAATTACACACACACACACACACACACTTACGAGTGCGCGCGCACACACACACACACACACACACACACACACACACACACACACACACACACACACACACACACACACACACACACAGAGACAACTGAGAGGGGGTAGTGAACCATAGAACCACTTACATCCACACACACAGCAAATACTTAACTCCCATAATGCACATCAAGGCTCTGACACTAGCACCATACAAGCCAAGCCAAGACACTGACCACAGCCCTGTGAGTTCCCATCCTACTCTTGGGCATGACCTCTCTCTCCTCTCCCTGCAGCTCAGTGAGACACCAGCAGAACCCACAACATTGTCACCTTGCTGTTGTCGTGTTTGTGTTGAGGGTTGGAGTTAGCATTACGCATGAGGATTTTTTGGTCTTTGATCAGGGTAATCAATATTGAAAGAATTCAATCAATTACAGATGTTAAAGAATGTGCTGGGGATATTTATCACACACTGAAGCAAAATGTGTTTAATTATGCCTGATGATGTGTTTGTTCAAATCAGAAGTAATAAAAGACATGACGATCTTTGTGGTAATTTACTTCCATTTTGGCTTTCAGCACCACGGTCAGTGGCACATGAACTGCACAGGAACTGACCAGTGTCCTGAATCGGACGCATGTGAGGCTACATCTCATTTCATCTAGCCCTTGGAAGAATGTTATCTCTGATTAACAATAACCCACATAACACAAACCCAAACCCAGCCTGGCTTTCTGTCATATAAGTTAGGTATTCAGTCGCAAATCCTTTCTATACTATAACATGGACGTTATACCTTTACAATATTTACTTGATAATCGACCCTAAACAGTAAGTATACACCTGGTCCAGTATGCATGACAAACATTACAAAGCTCTATAAATCTCCCTGAATAAAACATTGACCACTGGTAAAAAAAAAGCTAAAGTATTGCTCTAGTTCATTGTCTAAATTGTAGACAAACTGTCAGACATCCTCAAAGAGCAATCGATTGAATGGAGAGGCTCATGGCATGTGTGAAAATGTCTTTGTTTATTTTTTCAGTCGTGATGCAATTCTGATGAAATGCTTTGGAGCTTTACAACCCATGATATCCATCCGTTTCAGCACATCTTATGCAACTTAACTAAAACCTACATAAAAGCACCTCAACCGCCCCCCCGCCCCCCCATACACACAGACACACACTCACCCTACCGTCAATCTTTCTCTCTTTTTCTCTATCTCTCCCTCATGCAACCATCAGCAAGAGGGATGAGCAGTTCTCTGGAGTTGAGGAAAATGTTGGAAACACCCCACCCCCCCTCAGTTTCATCGAGCTTATCTTGTCTGAATCACATTTGATGCATCAATCTCCATGGAGACAGACACATTAAAGGAGCCTAAAGAAATGATACAGAGCCCACTTCTCTACTGTTTTACCATGCTAAGCGCCAAGCAGGCACTTAACGATTGCATGTGATGTGTGTGATGGTGGAGAAAAATCCCACTCCTGATTAAAAAAACAACATGTTCAGGGGAAGGAGAAAAATAACACAGCAACTGATGGGAACATGCACCCTTGCAAAGAGTTTCATCACCAGACCCCTCCCTCTATACACACACACACACACACACAAAGCCTACCCCTTCACACACACACACACAGGCAAGCAGGCGTACCAGACACACACACACACACACACATACACACACTGCCCTGTCCTTTCCTGCGGAGAATTGTTTATCTCTACACTTCAAGAGCATCCGCTACTAGTGACATTAAACTACAGCTTTCAAAAGCTGTCGTATCAAAGGAGTCATCACGAAAAGTGTGAGATAGGCTACTACAAGCAGTAATAGCCTATGAAGCGATTTCAATTGACTCACCTAACTAACACAAACACAAAATGCCCTTCTCAACACGAACACACAGAATGAAGTATAGTCTCACTGTCATACTCACCCACCCACCCACATACACACACGCGCGCTCTCTGGTCAGAGGGAGCAGCCAAGACAGCTCAATATGATAAACACACCTCTCCAACATCAAATACGGAGAACGCGTGATCTACTCGACTGTTGCTGTGTCTATTTAAAACCTCGAAACTGTTCTTAATGCTAATACCAACAGGTTATTCGATGTCTTAGGCTATAAAACCGAGCAGACGGTGTAAAAATCCTACCCGACAAACTGCTTGCAAATACCTGGAGGCAGGTAGGCTGTGCTCGTCAAAACTCTACCCTGTCAATTACAGCGACGCACGGTGAAAGGCCGAGTTGGCTACATATGCCATTGCTTCTGTTCCCCAAACAACTGGAACCAGTCCACATGATGAATCAGCAAGGAAACCAACGAGCAAAATCCACTGCCCCGTACACGAAACTGAAAAATATCCCAAAGAAATCACTCGGCGGTATGGGAAGTCTTACATTGTACACTCCTCTTTACCAAATGACAGGTGAATAAATTCAATTAGGAACGCATACGCGACTGTGACCCTTCGACATTTAAATTGGCTTTGACGATTTAGACAACTACTGACAGGTGAAACCAAACGCTGCCCAACATCGCTAAATTATATATTTTAGTGTTGTTATAACTACAAGTCGGCTAACAATACCCGGTTGCTGGTGTTGCATGAATGAACAATACCGCGCGTCCCCTACCTGCTGTGGTTCTGATGTCGGCGCGGCTAGAAAGATGTGATGAAGCAGCAGGTCTGAATCGCTCGCGAGTGCATGAGCTTGCAGACCACTTAGCCACCGATCTGGTGACACATTTCTCTTCGCATTCCTTTCCTGTCACCTACATCGCCCGTGATTTCACAGTCTACCGCGTGTTGTCGACTGTGCTTTTTTATCCTAATTGAGGGAATCCCCACGCGGCGCTGCTGCACGCTTGATGTCGGTAGTAGCCTACGCTCAATAGTGACAAGAGAGAAGAACCCCTCGGTTTGGAGACGTAGGCTGTTTATGTAGTGATGGTGACGTATCGCAGGTACCGAGTGACACAGACGATGAGCTCATGGCTCAGCATTATAGCTGCACCAAGCATACCCACAACGTGCAGATACAGCGCGAGGGAGAGTGAAACTTTCAAGAACTTACAAAAAGGCATCAGTCTAATCATGCGCGGATTTAATGACACGTTGAAACATGTTGCAGAAGTGTAAAAGCCACGAACACGAGCCCAGTGTTTTGATTAGTAGCCGAAGACGTGATGCCACCACCAACGCGCACAAGTTTAGAATAGTCTGTGCAGATATCTCATCCAATTTAAAATATTTTAAGTATGTTAAATAGAGGACTTTTCCAAACCTGCAGGCTTCCGTGCACATACTGGCTGCCAACTGGGTCGTCAGTGCACATAGACAAGCAAAAAAAAAACATTTTTTTTTGTGACAGTTGAGTGTTCGAATATGGCCCTTCCTTGTGTGCTTAGGAAAACTAAATAAGGAAAGCAGTCAGTGTAACCTGACCTGTCACAGCCAAGCTAACAATAGGCTGTGGGATTCGTGTGTGCCTTCGCCTCCTGCTCCAAAGCATGGCTGATTCTGATCATGTCATTTGGAAACCATCTTTTTTTGCTTTGCTGAGATTTATTCAAAAACATGTGGTCGTTTGTATGCGTCCTTGGTAAAACTGAAAGTACAGTATGCATTCTTATTAACATGTCAGAGAAATTAACAAGATCATAGTTCATGAAGAAAAGAATGGAACAATTCACATCACTGACCTTAGGTTTGGAAGACAAACCTGAAGTCCTGAGCAGAAAGTCTGTTTTTAAAGTGCTACTTCTTTACAACTCACAGACAGGGAAAAAACAAACAGGAAAAACTGCCTCTAAAAATTTTCCACCACTGAATGACTGAAAAGGCAGTTCAGAATTTTATCCATTGGTTTCATAACAAATACTGTTAATGCTGTCTCTCAGGACCTCAAGATCCATGTCAGTATAACCATTGAGCCATAATGCTTATTGATAGCTGTTAACATAGTGAATTTGTTTTGCAGCATCCGTAACAGACAGGTTAAGCAACAAGAATTAGGCCACTACAGTTTCTCCTCAATCATTCAACCACAATTTTGTGCTGCCCACTTCAGGAGGTCTGCTAACAGGTTTTGGTTGATTTACCTAACCCCTATTCCTAGTACACCACTACCTACTAGGCCTCAGACAGGCAGGGCACAAAGTCATCTTTCAGGCTTTTGGTCACGGTTTGATCCCTTAAAATAAACCTTGCTTTGGTTCACTTTGAGAAGTCTCAACTTCACATTCATAAAATGTGAATTAACTGTGGCACAATGATGCTGACTACAGGCTAAATGGCCTGCTGTTGAAAACAACCATCACAGTCTTTGTCAACATACTGGGGAAAGCAATGACACTAAAACTAGTAAAAGGATGAAAATGGATCATTCACTACCTCCATTAATAATTAATGAAGGCAGTGGAGGCCTATACGCACTGAAACAGAAGTTTATATCAAAATATTACAAAAATGTAAAATTTCGGCTATTTTGTCTTATGTTTGCCATTTCAAAATAAAGGCAAAATCTACGATACTGTAGCTTTTACATGAATAACTTCTATGTGTTTATCCCACTGTGCACATGTGGGATTGTTTGAAAAAGAATTTGTCCAAAACAGATAAGATCATGGGCAGACAGACAGAGAGAGACAGACACAAGAGGGGCTTAGTAAGTGCTGAGGGCTGCTGGGAGGTGTGTGTGTGTGTGTGTGTGTGTGTGTGTGTGTGTGTGTGTTGGGGGGTTTATGTTTGGGACTCGAGGAGGGAGTTCATGTCCTAAAGGCGTTAAGGCTTCTATGTTCAGTCTTCATTTCTTGTGTCTGCTTTGGCTGTTGAAAAGGTTGATGCCTGTTCGGACCCCCACCCGAGACTCCTCCACACCGGGCTGCTGTAACACCTTATCCAGCGTCGTCTTCTTTATGGCGGCCGCTGAGATCTTCTCCTGGTCAGCCAGGAACTGAAGTTCCCTGTGGACAGCGCAGCACAACAAAGGCCAATTGCATTAAACATAAACATTTGAAGCTCTGAACACGCCTTGCAGTGAGGAGAGACTAGCAGAGATACGGCAGAATATCCATTCATCATGAAGAACCTTGAGGGCCAAATTCACACCTGACATCTTCTTATCATGCATTCAACACAGCAAATGAGGACATCAGCATGTTTTTGACAATTGCACTTACAACCATTGTTTACAATAAATATGGCTTCGCTGCCCCTCAAAAAAAAAAAAAAAAAAAAAAATGTGTAAAGCACCACTTCAACTACAATTTCCACAATGCTTACATTGTGGGAAGTAAAAGAGCTGTCGACAGACCCATTCCTGATCTCAGAGGATATCTTAAAGTGGTCTGGGGTTGTCCAAGCTAGAAAACACGATGCCGAACGTAAATGAAGTTCCATAGGGCTGTGATTAACCGTCAGCCTGTTACGTGGGGCAGATGTGGCAGCTCACCTGGTGCGGATGCAGGAGGCCTCTACGGCGTTGATGAGCAGACTCCGGAAGCCGCCGCTCTCCATCACATGCAGGGCGTGGATGGTGGCACCCCCTGGAGAACACACATTGTCCTTCAACTGGCCAGGGTGCTGCTCCGAGTCCAATAACATTCGTGCTGCCCCCTGAGCACACGAGAGAGAGAGAGAGAGAGAGAGAGAGAGAGAGAGAGAGAGAGAGAGAGAGAGAGAGAGAGAGGAGAGAGAAAGAGAGAGAGAGAGAGAGAGAGAGAGAGAGAGAGAGAGAGAGAGAGAGAGAGAGAGAGAGATATCACTCATCACAACTTTCACATGACTGCAGAAATAAGGAGTTTAAGTACGTTTTGAATCACATGGTGATTCCTTTATTCCTGCATGACAGTGGACGACCATGTGGTGTGGTGTGGACTGACAGGACAGCTGAAGTCTACCAAGATGATAGCTCTAACTCACCAGCAAAGCCTGTGCTCCTAATCGCACTGCCAGTCTCCTCGGCAAGCCCATTTTGACTCCTCCATCAGCAAGGGCATCCACTGCAGTGAATGCCTGTATTCACACAACAACAAAACAAACCTGTACTCAGCACACAGAATAGGTGGATGGGTTACTGCACATGGCCTAGCGGGCCACAACTTCATTTTCTAATGTCATTTTAAATTTTTTGTTTAAACCATCACTACAGAGCTAGCTCCAAACAATGCAGAGGAATTTACTTCTACCATAATTTCAAAAAGGACGTGTGGTTGCATCACAAAGGTGGATAAAGGATAAACGTGGAAACGTCCGAATATATCATTTAGTCCTCATACACCTCTCAACAACGACTATAGCAAACAAGCAGGCACTTACATAGGCCGGGCCACTGCCACTGAGACCAGTGACGGGGTCGATGAGGTCCTCCTCCACCTCGGTGCAGTATCCCACGCTGCTCATCAGCTGCTCCAGCAGCTTCCCGTCCTCCACTTCCGCGTGTGTGCCCGTGGCATAGACCGTGGCACCCTCCCGAACGACCACTGGTGTGTTGGTCATGAGACGCATCACCTTTGGGGTGCTCCGGTGCTGTATCAATTTCTGTCCAAACCAAATCAAAGCAAAGACTAGCTGTTTATCGCAATTTTAAGAGATAACGACTAGTAAATTAACGTAAAACAAACAAACTAAGGAATAAACATATATGCTTTGGTTTTAGGGAGCCATGTCGAATTCTGTTGGTTGTGAGTTATCTTTATAAAATCTGTACCCATAATGCAGCTCAGCTTTCTGGAGATTGCTGCAGCATGACAACATACCATTTCAAAAGTGCTCCTGTGGCTACAGTACAGTCAGCTGTCTGAGTGTGTCGTCTGGTGATCATGGGACAGTGCACAGGGGCAGCACATTTTTGAGAGTAGTGTTACAAAGCCGTGATGACTGGATTAGCACAAAGCTATGTGCTATTTCAGCTTGATGGGATGTTGTAGCATGGGCCATATTACAAAGACACTCAAGTATGGAAACCAACAAAAATGTGATTTGGCCATTCAGTGCTTATGGTTACTGATTCTGTAGAGTATCATGTTTAAAAAGAGAAATGAAAATCAAAGAGCTACAACAAAGAATGCTTGCCACGAGACTGCTTCACTGTGAAGTTACTGATGTTCATCATTTTCAGCTTTAAACCAGCCAGGTAACTACATTTGTCCAGCTATGCATGTTCCTACACCAGTAACATTCAAGTGCTTGATCACAAAAGGGAAAGGGGAGTGTAAAAACTCACCCATTACCACCACATTCATTCAGGACAGAAGAAATATTTTCTTCTTTACCAAGCCTTGGCCAGAAAGGGAAGTGGCATCACTACAGAATTGCTGCATTGAGCCGAATGGCAGTGTCTTGTATGACCCATGGCAGTCAAAAGGAAGTGAATTTAGCCTATACTCTCTATGCAATGCAGGCATTTATATTAACAAAATCATTTTGATATTAACCTATCATTCAACATGAAACTAAAAACATATGTTGCTCATCACTGCTTATCAGCTCTATGATGTCTGGGGAACAGTTGGTGTTATGTTATATTTTACCACCATAAAATCAGGCAACAATTGTTGCCAAGTGCATTTGTGATAAAGTGTTATACTTTACAACAAGCTCCTGACCTTCTCAATGGAGCCAATAGTGACTCCTGCAGCACAGGACACAATCAGGTGACGGTCTTCAATGTCTGGGCCAATCTCATCCAGCACAAATGGGATGATGTGTGGCTTCACAGCCAAAAACAAAACATCACTCTTCTGCACAGTCTCTTTGTTGCTGGTGGTGAAGTTTACTCCCATTTTCTGCAAAAACATCATATCAGAACACAGTATTGTGAGGAACTCCCAAACAGATACACGTGTTTCTATAATTCAGCATATAACATGACTGTTAATTACCTGCGTGTTTATGCATCAAGCTGTCTAAATGTACCAAAAAGATTGTACAGAGCTTCCTTCTTGAGGTCACAATATGTTGCTTAACAGAGTAAGAATATCTGCCTTCAGATTCTCTGTCCTATATTCCCACCTACTTACCTTGACCATGTTGGAAAAAGTGACAGGACCAAGTAACACTAAAAGGGTGAATTTATAAGGACAACCATGCTGTAAAGAGCATCTGACTCCACATGTCTTGAAGGTGGGTGATTTTAAAATGGTTATTGGTAAAAAAGTTATTGGTAGTTACTAGGCACAAGGAAGCGTGGGGGCATGACTTGACGCCTTTCAGTTTAAAGGATGCTGTGGTGTATCCTATGCTGAAGGGGGTTCTTATGCATTTAGACAATCTGAACAGTTCTTACCACAAAAATCCTCTAGTAGGAACTTTCCCAAACCCAGTAAGCAGTATGAAAGCAGCCCACTTTTATGTGCATGTCCCTCACTTACCCTGAGGCCAGCCACAGTAGGCAGGTCAGTGTCTGGAGAGCTAGCAGTGATTCTGTGTGCTGAAATAACACCTGTGGGAGGAGACAGAAGACCTTGCAAAGCACTCATTCAAAGGCTACCCCTGCTACCTATGTGGCAGTATCCGCCACAGGAATCCAAAACTTACGCACATAGAAATATAGCCTTTAAAACGGTACGGTAAAACAGCAGTTATCTAAAATTGGTTCAGATTCTGAACATAAGATGTCATTGAGTTTCTGGATATTATTCATATTTTGGCCTAAGCAGGACTTTAGATAGCATATTTACATGGAAGCAAATGATTACTTCAAATGTGCAATAGTAGCTTACCTGCAGCTGTGAATCCCCTCACCAATGCATGAGCCAGCTGGCCCGCTCCAATGAAGCCCACACTCATGTTGATCCTCTAGCTTACTGCAAAGTCGTAAACACAATAAGCCCTTATTTGTTTATACTGTTTAGGCCTGCTGTAGTTGCAGACATGGCTTTGTTCCGTCTGTCATCATTATCAAGTGTTAAGATTGACTATTTTAAGAACAGCTACTTCCTGGTTTAACCAACCAGCTATTCTGCCTTAGTTGTACGTGGCAGTGACGGCGCAACAACACCGACGGCTAGGTACACTTACCGAGAAGATGCGGCGATGTGGAACGTAACCTTCCCAATCCAAGCGACGAAGGCAGTACAAAAACTGCTTGAAACTGCTAACAACGTGGCGGTCTCCTTCACGCGCCCGATGCGCCTTTGTTAGAGACGGACACCGAGCTAAACCAATAGTGTGAGACATTTGCCTTGCCCTTATCCAATCGCTGTTGTGACATATGTGCGCTTGGCCACGTATTGGTCGATTCTATCGGAGCTTTGGGTCAGTGGCGCAGTTGCATCACTTTCCTGTGTTTGGAGTGGGTGTGGAAACGGTGGTAACATGTTACCAAGTCAAACGCTGGCAAGAGTTTTATAGTGACATACAGTCCGAGTGACCTACTTTCGGTAAGGTAGGCCTTTGGCTAGGTCAGCTTCAGATAGTAATCTGTTTGCTTTGGTGGTCACTCAGTTTTCACTGATCAGTGTTGTTTTCAAACACTCCAGACATTAAATGCCTTTCAGATTCTTGGAATGAAAGACCATGATTTTTTCATCTTATAAATCTTGAATAAGCTCTCTAGGATTGCCTTTTCCTCCTGATATAGTTGGTCTTTATCTTTAACTGTCATCTACTCCATTTTGATTAATTCTTTCATCACATCCATGAAGGTAAATGTAATCCAAAGTAGGTCTAAAATCAGATTATTAGACACTTGTATAAAATCACACAAAGCCCTTAACTGTACATACTTGGTGCGTAAAGGAAAAAGACATCATCACTATATTTAATATTTTACTTTATTTTGTATTATCTTCAAATTAATTTGGATTGTATATAGTCATATGAAGGTTGGATAAACACAAGTGTTTCTCCCACTAGCCATCCAGGATATGCATTGTGCAGTTCTGGGTGGAGGGTAGGAAACCACCACAAAATATAAGAATACCTTTACAGCATTACATGGCTGATAGTATTTGTCATCTGACAACAACAATTAACATCAATCAACATCTAGCAGTGCCAAAAAGGCTCTGGGAAGAACGTTTTGTGTTGTGTTTTGTGCTTTTTAGGTGGCTTGTCCACAAGTTTTACATTTGCTCCATCCAGAACTCTGCTGCCTGCAAGCCTGCTCACTCCTGCTCGCTTGACCACATCTGTCCTCCAGAAGCTTTAGCCTACTTGCTTCCTGTCCCAGAACAGACCCACATTAAAGTCCTCCTTTTTCCTCAGAAAACCCTCCATAAACAGCTCCTCTTGTACCACACCAACCTCTTCCTCCATCAAAACACCCCATCCCAAAGCCCATGTACCCCCATATCAAACTCCTATTTACACCACTCAGAGCCAAGCACCAGACCAAGGGGGTGACAAAGCTTTCCTCAGAGCTGCCTGTTCCCCCTTTTACCATCTCTCCAAACGCATCCTGTGTGGCCATCCTGGTTCTGTCCAAATCACTACTCAGAGTCTTTTTTAAAACTGATTCATGGCGTTTTAAAAATCACTTTAAAGTGATATTCTATCATTACTTCCAGGCTCACTAAAAATATGTGATGTGACACAAGGGTTAAAAGCCCTATTCTGTTTTCAATATAGGAAAGTGGAGAGGAATTTATTGAAATTCAGGAAAGTGTGTTGACCTCTGATAAAAAATGACTAGAAAACCAGGCACTTGTCTATCCACACCTGGCGAGTCATAATAATATCACCATCTTGGGG
Source organism: Tenualosa ilisha (assembly GCA_015244755.2). Classification (NCBI taxonomy): domain Eukaryota; kingdom Metazoa; phylum Chordata; class Actinopteri; order Clupeiformes; family Clupeidae; genus Tenualosa; species Tenualosa ilisha. Next base: position 4,170,299 of record PYXC01000584.1, read on the forward strand.
TAACCAAGTCTTAAAAAGGGCTTTCTTTATGAAAATCCCAAATTAACAACAAAAAAATTGAACATCGAAATTGAGCCTCTTGGCAACAAAAAACGGAGGTTTTGACATACATAAGGATAACTACTGGAAGCAGTCCATGCCTGGTATATATGGTAAAGTGTTTGGGGACCTCAGGAAGATATATAGAGTCACCATGAAATACCTCACTATTTTAAATCCAGATCTGCTTCTCTCCACTAAGTCATTAAAGGTGGATCATAATTGGATCATACAATGAATGAATGAAACACATGTTCAGATCAACACAAATAGGCTATGGCCTACCCAACAGACAATCAAGTTTCTGTCTTGGTTCTCTCATTTCCCCAACCTTAACAGCATAGAAAACCAATGGAGTGAGCTAAAGTGGGAAATACACAAGAGAGGGCCTAGGAATATGGATGATCTGCATAAAAATATCCCAAATACCCTGTGTTTCCCAACCTTATGGTCTATGTAAGGAGAAGTATAACAGTCATAGCAGTGAATTTGTTTTAGTGGCACATGCATGTAGTCACTGGGTGTAAGAAATGCAGTGTAATTGTATCTGTTTGTCAGCCTAAACTGTGCATAAAGTAGAGGAGTTGGGCAGGGCAGGGAGTAAAGTGCGTAGAATGCTGTTGCTATTGGGATTGTGTGTGTGTGTGTGTGTGTGTGTGTGTGTGTGTGTGTGTGTGTGTGCAGAGGTGCCAGTGTCTGTGGCATGTGTTCTTGGTATTCTTGGTATTTGTGATGCATTAAAAAAAAAAAAACATCAGAAGTTTGTATATTTTCCTCAAAGTTTTCATGGTGAGATTCAGATTAATGTCAATATTTGTTGTTTTAATCAATAAATGAGGAGAATAGAGTATGAAGGACCTGAAAATAACTATACACATATCTATTCAAAAGGCTGACATAGAAATTGAGTTCTGAGTTGACACAAAGTTGACATTACAGTCTATTATATTATATAATATACTGTAATGTCAACTTTACATAATATATATAAATATATATAATATACCAACTACCTGCTATCATACCGGATGACTGCATTTTCCTTACACTCATCTTTAAAGCAATAATCCAGAATCAGTCAGCCCATAGCCCTGTTGTTTTAGGTTGCTATTGGCAGGAGTAACAACAAAAAATTTGATACAATATAGACTGCATTGTGAAACAGCTATCAATGCCATCTGATGAGGGCAAGGAAGCTGTTTCGGTTTTGTTTTTCTGTGCCCCGTTTTGTTAGTGTTGGCTGGCAGTTTGCAAATTTTGTGGTGTACCCAATTCTCTCATTCTCCTACAGCACTCTGCAACCTTGAACAACAGGGCTAGGAGTTGATGGACTCCAGACCATCCTTCGAAGGCAGTTCAGTCATTTACCTTGTTAGAGGAAACTAGCTTCAATCAAGTTCTATATGGTAGGCCTATAGGATTGCAAAATATAACAGTCCTCAAGATCTCCCTTATCCTGAGCGTACAGTATGTCCCTGCCAAGGTGCCCCAGACCATTACACTCCATTAGCATGCTTTGACAGATGCAGTTAAATACTTCTTCAGCCTTTGGTCTATTCTTTGTTATTTCAATGAGAGATTTCTCTCCCTGTAGCTCTTGTTTTCCAGTCTTCCTCCATCTATGTTCTTCTGCTAATCCCAATCATATATTTTTATCTGCATTTCCGACAAAATGCCTTTGCCAAGAAAGACAGTATCCCGAAGTCACCTTTTCTGCTGACATTGACATTGAGTGTATTATTGAATGAAGCTGTAGGTTGGGAGCCAGTGAGACATCTGTGTTTCCAGCTAAACACTCTAATGGATTTGTCCTTTCGTTCAGTTGTGCCCTGGGAGCTCTCACTCCTCCTGCAGCAGTTCTGGTTAGTTAATGCTCTTCTGTGAAGGGTGTAGCACAGAGCACTGTATGAGATTCTGGCAGTTTCTCAAATAGAATAGCCTTCATTTCTCAGGGTAAATAGACTGACATTTGGTCATTGTTTTGGCCACATTGAGCCTTTAATCAAACCCACAATAGCTTATGCTACAGATATCAAATTCATTGTAAAAAGCTCAGTTGTGCTACTGTAGCTATTGCAAGAAAGGTGACATAGAATGGATGAGTGGACTATGGTACCTTGTTCTCTGGTGTTAAAATAGAATGTATTCAACTTTGATCAAAAATAGGCTCAAATGCAACTTAGGTTAAATGGTGCCCTCTTTAGCAACCATGGACGAAGTATAGTTGATTCCCTTATTGTGACATCAAAACAGGACTTTGTTCAATATCCCCCATTGTTTAGAGGCTATTTCTTCATTTGAAGAAGCACAAATCTGTGTTTCGTATCCATGCTCTGTAGCCATGCAAAACTTCTCCGGATTCAACAAATCCAAAGTAAAAATGGTTTTCCATTCTAAGTCTCCTTTAAAAATTCAATTTCTTGATTTTTAATACAGTATCTTCCCAACAATAGTAGCAATAGTGATTTAATCAGCAATCCAGCATCCTTTGTTATTTTGCAAGTCCACTACTCAGAAATAACTCTATAACAGCACAGTTGGATGATAACAGCAATACTGCATTTTCAAAAATACAACCTATAACTTTAAACCCATTGGACAATGCAATCATGTTATACAAGGCACTCAAAAATCATGATAATGAAGTTGACAACTGTTTAATCAAGTATCTCTGCACTGAATACTGCATTAAATAACAGAGTAAGGATTAAATAGCAGAATACAATTTCAATGAGACACAGTAGCGTTAAAATTGAAAGTCACCAAAAGGACCAACTATCCAGGTGGGAACAGGTGGAAATGACTAGACTGATGAGTGAGAGACAAATCGGATTCTTTGTGAATAAACAAGGTCGCTGAAGTAGAGGATCAAGTTGACTTGGGTGAACACTGCGACAACCAACTTGCTGTCCCACGGACACTGTGCACGTGGGCAGTTGTATGGCCGGTCCGACGTCCCATACTTCCTGTCGAAACTGAACACTGGCCAAACCACGGCGGCGCTGAGGTACAGCAGCACAGCTATGAATGTGTAGATCATCACAAAGCGGTCAAAGGGGAAGCGCAGTGCGGCCGTGCGGCCCGACACGGTCAGCGCCACCACTATGACCGTCAGCGCGAAGCACAAGCTGTACACCACCACGCAGTACTGCGTGGGTATGTGCTTGTTGTAGTCGCTGTCATTGGCCAACGCGCCAAAGATTATGCACGCGATGAAGGCCTGCACCACCTTGAGCAGGCCGCTCAGAGTGGCCATGTAGCCCACCACGTGGCCCGGCTTGGCGCGGGTGAGGAAGACCTCGGCGCCGTAGGCAAAACTGCAGACGCTGGAGCAGACGGTGACGCCGATGCGGTAGTCGCGTACCTCGCAGCCCTCCGACGGACACTCGCTGCTCAGGAAGTACACGGGGTAGACCACGGACGCGGTGATGTACATGAGCGTGGCCAGCATGGCGAAGGACACGGTGAAGTTGTCCCAGGAGATGGGCACGCATCCGTGCAGCCGCGTCACGTCCATCATGAAGATCACCAGCGTGACGGCAAAGCAGAAGCACCACACAAACATGCAGTAGATGCCGTAGTCGGCGCTGTAGCCTGCGCTGTGGGACACCAGAGCCATGATGGTGCAGCCCAGCAGCAGCTGGCTCATGCGGGAGATGCCCAGGCCAGAGAGCACTGCAGCCTTGTTCAGATAGTGGCCACCGTGTGGATCCATGACCAGACTGATATATGTGTGTTCCTCTGGGTCCTTCTTGGTTTGTCCGTACGTATGTACAAAAAGCACAGTCTATGTCCTCTACAGTAGGTTGTTTTGAGAGAGGAGGAAGGGGATTATTGTATGGTGTGTTATTTTCTGAGATGTTTTCTGTATATCCACTGTATGTGTAAGTGAATATTAGTTACTTTTAAAAAGTTATTCTGTGGTGTGTATGTGTGTGTGTGTGTGTGGGTGTGTGTATATGCCTGTGTGTTTGTGTTCCCACAGTGACTATGTGTGCAGGGGACGTCCCAGCCCCTCTAACCTCGCCCTGTGCCAGCTGCTTTTTATGGCTGCTTTAATTACTAATCTCCCATGCTGCTTTGTAATTACAGTAGTGTGTCGCAGCTCGGATTACAGCCTCTCGGTACCCAGCACCACAGTAGCACAAACTCTTCTGTACAATTTTATGTCAGTACTGCCAGATGCCCATCACAAAGAGAAATAACTACGCAAACAATCAAGTAATTCCCTCTCTCCCTCCACTCTCCTGGCTTAGATGTCACTTTGGCACACGCTAATGTACACGTTATTGATAGATTGTTGTTGGTAGACGGGTTACCCTTAGATCCCCTTGAATGTCCCTTTGAAATCCGTCAGTGTCGTCTCTGAGGTGTAAAATTTCGGCTAGCTCACTCTTGAGAATTGTTGAGAAACTTGAGAATGTTCTAGATGGTTCCTTTATGCTGAAATTGATTCATGTGTGTCCGTCTTCAAGTCAGTGTGGAGTCCAAAACTTCCGTGGGGTGTCCTTGCTCCATGCCTCAGGGAGAAGAAAGAAGGGGTCCTGTCAGGGTTGTCTGTGATGGAAGGTGGGCGGAAGTCCTCCTCTGATGTCGTCTCTTCTCTTGTCCCCCCGGATTTGGACACTTTTTTTTGACTAGAATTCGTTGTCCTTGTCTGATGTATGCAATCTGAAACAGACTGTCTACTCAGACACTGTCATGTACATACTGTCTCTCTCGGGCTTCTGAGGCTGAGGAGAAGTGTGTGTGTATGTGTGTGTGTGTGTGTGTCTGTCGACCTCAGAGCCAGGGACCAAGCCAGCGCTAAAAATAACGGTCTATATTCCACTGTGGAATGGGGTGTGTGCCCACATGTTCACAGCAGACTGTAGTGTATGTGCATTTGTGTGTCTGTGTAGTCAGGTTACCAGGGTAGGGGAGGGGAAGAGGTTGCAGCAATGGGTTCTTCTCACAGGGGGGCCCTGTCTAATGACATGGCAGGATCCACAGGCCTACATTTACACACAAACACACACACACACGTTTATACACACACATCCTGCTTGACATTAAATTACAAAATAAGACCCTGTGAGTAATTGTACATGGGGAACTTTTAGAATTATACAGGAGCTGAAGTCCAGAGATGTGAAAAAGAGAAACAGAGAGGAGAGGTTGCTCCTACACTCCGGAAAGACATTGTACAACAAATGCGTTACATGTCTTTCCTCTGTCAGGTCAGATTGAATAAAAGGTGAATATTTCATTGGACACGCACAAGTCTTTGTGCAGTTACGCTCTGTCAACTTTCACAAAATCTATAATGACTACTATGAAGCAGATCCACTAGTATAACACTATAAAACTGAAACACAGTAATCACCATTCCCATTAAATGGGTTTGGTAGCACTTTCTATGATGGCAAGATCCATGATGTATCATCGACTGGTTTAGATCCATGATGTATCATCGACTGGGTTTAGATCCATGATGTATCATGGACTGGGTTTAGATCCATGATGTATCATCGACTGGGTTTTAAAAAAATCCTTTAGCCCCATAAAACATGGACTAAACATGCCACTGTTACTCATCAATTGGGTTAAGAAATCATAGTCAATTCTCTGTCAGGTTGCAGGAAAATGCCTACATCCACAGACATTTGTAAAGACTTGCAAAGAAATGCATTTCTTTTCTACGTGGTCAGTTATCTAAAATATAGTTTTACTAAATTTACTGATAATGTGACACATGTGACGTGAGATGACCCATATTGTGATTGCATGATATTGAAACTTTGGTTGGGTCCACTATATACTATTATGTAAGGTTTATAGGTGTAATTCTGACTAATTGTGAACAGGGCTTTGAATCAAACTTTTTTGCCAGTTTGTTCATTCGGAACAGAAACAGTATTTTAACGTTTCTGACTTTGGGTTCCATCTTAAGATTGACGTTCCCAAACCTGTTAGAACAAAAACATATCGTTCTTGAACCAGTTAATAATGTTCCATGTCAGCTGAGGGACATAAAAATAGGTATTCTTTCAAATTGGCTATTAGGAGTCATCATATTGTCCTTTAGTCTCTATCTTACAGAAAACATTATAAAACTTTATACAAGCTGCATCACTGACTTCTTATAGCCTATATGAACTGAATAATTTACCAGTCAAACAAAAAATGCTGTCATATTTTTTTTTTTAAAGGGTGCTGTAATATAGGATTCTTGCAATGCCCTCCTATGTAAACACAATTGTTGAAATGCCAAAAATGAGAACTATTAAGATAAATCAAATAAATCAAATCCTTAGCCTTAATGTTAATGTTAGCTGTTTCCAGCAATGTTTGTCACAGCCTAATGAAGTGACAAAACAGGTGAAATTCATGTCTAAGACAAATATTTTTAAGATTGGGAGCCTACAATAAATTAATAAATAAATAAATACCATAAAGTTGTCAATAAACATTTCTGTTCCAGAACATAAAACATAAAAAAAATCTGTCTTTCGCTTCATGGATCGGTTTAAAGCTTTAACTGTGAATGACTATAGACTGATAGCCACAGACCTGTTTCTGGCGTTTATGAACATGTTTCTAATGCTTTATGGATGCAAAGTTTAAGCAGCATGTGAGATTATACAGAACCCTGTGTTGTTTTTATATTCTCTCATTATTTATCAGCAAGTTATTTTGCTGTTGATTTACCATGTTGGACTAGAAAGATTAAATTTTTAATCTGTATTGTTGCCTGTGTAATATAAAACCCATGGCATATTGTGATGCGGACTGCATAGGCATATTTGATAACGTTGTACTCTATACTGGAAGTATTGTGGATTAAGTGTACATGCGGAATGATGAAGGGCACACAAACATGTCTTTGGAATATATGTAATGTGTCCTTTTTGATACAAAGACATGCAATGAACGAAGGGAAAAAACAACAACGAATATTTACAATTTACAAAGAATCACTTCTCTGTGAAAACAGCACTTTATAAATATGATTTACATAAGAAAATAAATATGTAACATATGAAAAGTAGCTTGAACGTATTTTTCTATTAAAATATGTTACACTGAAAATAACAATTAGTAATACCTCTTCATGTCTGGTCTGTTAAGAAATAGGAGTTATTATTCTTTATCCATAAGCCTTAAAATATAGACTATAACATAAAGCATTAACTTAATATTTTAAAAAAGGATTTTCTATTAAATATTTGAATAGTCCAGAGTGTCTTCACTTCAGGAGAAAGGGAAAAATTGACCAGAGAGGCTCAGTCAGGAGCGATCCAGTGGGAGACCTCTAGGGGAATCTGTGCGTCACTCCGCTGCTCTACACAAACATCGGCCTGGTGCTCGGGGGGAAGGGAAGGCTTTAACCAGTGAAACTTTACCACACATTGACTCTGACGACAGACGTGATATATATTGCAAGTTAAACTTATCTTTCAGGTACTAAAGTACGTTAATAAAAAAAAAAACTCCTATGAAAAATTAGAGACACCTCCGCCATGTGTGGAATGTTGGCGTTCAGCACCATGTACTTTGTGGTAGATGAATGAAGCTCCTGGTGCATGTGGTTTGGGTAAAAAAAGGCTTTGTGACTCCCTATGTACACCTCCTCAGACAGTTGCTGATGTCTGCTTATATGTGAAGCACCACAACTGAGACTCGTAGCAGCAATACATTTCTCCCAAGTTATTTTTTTTTTTTCTGGTAAAATCTTTCATGGAAGCAATAATTCATGGAAGCCTCAAACACTATATCATTATAGTGTTTGCTGCAGCAGTGATCTTGTGATTTTGATCTGCACAATCCTGAAATAATTTAAAACAAAACAATCTGTACAACTGAGTAGGTTGAATTAAGTTCAGGTCTGGGCGGAATAATGTACAGTATCTACCAGCAGTTTCTGTAAAAGTTCTATAATAATAAAAAAAAACACTATCAGCTATCAGAACCTTCTATAGAGGGTCAGTAAAGCGCTATCAGCTATTAGAACCTTCTATAGAGGGTCAATAAAGCGCTATCAGCTATTAGAACCAAAAATGAGTGTCATAAAGGGACCAATCTAGATCCTTTAATGGTATGACTGTCCTTGCCATGGGACATGTGTTAGATGCACAAAGGCAGACAGATCTTCCCAGCAAACAGAAGAGACAACTGTCCAATCATATGAGAGCACAGTGAAGTGAACAAGGCTACGGGTTTCCTTTCTTTTCTTGCACCGGAAGAGAAGAAAAGAAAAGAAAGAAAGTGAAAAGGCAGAAAGATGAGACCAGAGGCTCAGACCTTCTCCCTTCTTGATCACTCCGAGGAGCAAAAGGAGTGTCTATATCGAGGAGCTTATTCTAATTTGACTGAAAAGTACAGATCCTGAGCTCTTTTCATCAGCTGTGCGTGTGATGTGATTGTATGTATGTGTGTATGAGTGTGTGTGTGAGTGTGTGTGTGTGTGTGTGTTCGTATGTGTGTATGTATGAGTGTATATTTGCCATTTGAGGATGTTTGCTTAGTCTGAGCAAAACTTCTTCACTACACTGTTAAAAAAAACAATAAAAAAACAATAAAACAACAAAAACTTCATAAAATTTCTAAAGACTACTTCATCACGCCAACTGATGTCTCTGATCTCTTTTGCCTTCTTAAAAATGCAAGTACCAAAAAAAAATCACTTACAATTAAAAGCTTAATATTGATAAAAAGAGAATATTAAAAACACATTAGAGTATCCTTAAAACCGGATTACATTCGTGATATTACTTTTCTTTCTTTTACAACCAAAAGATAAGTTAAAGGCCAGTAGCAGTGAGGTGTGCTTTGTCAAGGTTGTGTGTATCTCCAGTCCATGGTAAAGGTTCAAGTGTATGTGAGTCTGACTGACACAGAGAGACCGCAGGGTTGTGTGTGTGTGTGAGGACATGTGTGTTAGTACAAGTGTATGTTGGTGTGTGCTTTTGTTTGTGTGTGTGTGTGTGTGTGTGTGTGTGTGTGTGTGTGTGTGTGTGTTTGTTTGTTTGCAGGTTTGCAGCTTTTGTTGAGAGACTCCGGAGAGAATCTGTGTGGAATTGAAGGAAGGAAGGAAGGGGCTGGTGGCACCGATCTCCACTGTCGCCCTGGCAATTAGCTGCCGTTGCTGAGCATGCCCAGTAGCTTGCTGGGGTCCATGCCCTGCTGCTGTGCCATGGTCTGCACGTCAAAGCCCATGTGCATGAGGAACTGGAGCACGCTCATCTCCTGCCCGCTGTACTGGTCCCGGATGGTCGGGCACGTGGGGTTGCAGTGCGGCCACGGGCAGCTGTCAATCAGGTGCATGGGACACCCCCGGGGCGGGGTCTTGTTGCTGTGCCTGGCGCTTTCGTGGAAGCTGCGGTCCCAACAGTGCAGTGCGCGGGGGAGAGAGGTGCCCTTCACCTGCACGTCCAGCCAGTGACTGCACACACACAAACACAAGGGGGCGCTGTCACACCTAAGCAGCCTTGTCAACAACATGAGTGCTTTAGCAAAGTGACTGTAAAAGCTTTGTGGTCTGTAGCAAATAAAGAAGGGCATTAGAAAGCAGAGTTCTGTGTGTAAAAGTGTGTGCAGATAGAACTTCTTACCTCCTGGTAATGATCTCATGAGACAAACAGGCAGGAGCAAACATGGCCCTGAAAACACACAACACAACACAACAGCTGCTCAGGATATAGTCACTGGTCTCATCACACATACCTACAAAACCCTGTGTGTGTGAGTGCGTGTGTCTGTGTGTGTGTGGGTGGGTGGGTGTGTGAGTGTGTGTCTGTGTGTGTGTGTATGTGTGCATAGGTGTGTGAGTGTGTGTGTGTGTGTGTGTGTGTGTGTGTGTGTGAGTGTGTGCATGGGTGTGTGAGTGTGCGTGTGTGTGTGTGTGTGTGTGTGTGTGAGTGTGAGTGTGTGTGTGTGAGTGTGTGTGTGTGTGTGAGTGAGTGAGTGTGTGTGTGTGAGTGTGTGTGCATGAGTGTGCTGTACTTACGGGACGTCCTTGAGTGTGTTCCTCAGCTGGTGGGCCAGCTCCTGGATGTAGTTCCACTGGCCCTCCTGCAGAGGCTGCCCCGTCAGGTGAATGTTATCCACAGTCAGCTGAGCTTCATCAAATAACCACTGCACCACAAACACAGGGCCTACACACACACACACACACACACACACACACACAGTTTTTATTATATGTGCAATAAATAAACACAACTGCACAAAAACACATATAGATTTTTGCACCAAATCTTAACAAAAATCTGTTTTATTAGTCTTTTCTTAGCTGATAATTTCTGGGGGCCTCTATTTTTGAGTCTAAGTAAGTATAGATGTTGACTGTATGAAATGGGCTACTCTTTTTAGAGGGCAAAAATCAATAAGGAAATCACATGACAGTTGATTTAAGACGTCAGTGTCAATAGCAAGAAGTAAATCCTATGTGTGACACCACAGACAATGTGCTGCTTTCTTTAACTAGCAAAGCACAGGAAAGTCCTCTCCCTGTTGGAGAGGGAAGGTAAGCACTCACGTTTGATGGTGGGGTAAACCCTGTAGCCGAAGAAGCAGTTCCACTCTTCTCCCTCATGGGCCTTTCTGCAGCTCTCAGGGACAACTCCTCCCCAGTACCTAAAGGACAGAGATCACATCACTAAGACTTCCAGCTACAGGGCTCATCACTGCCTCCAGCATTACTGGTATATTGAAGGATACAATCAGAATGTGAACACTGTGTCTTATGTTACTGATAACTCAAAAAAGACAATAATTGTCAGTAGCTCAAGTAGAAGCAAATATTATTAATTAATAAAAAGGGTTTTTTATTTTCCAGACAAGGGGCTTAAAACAAGGACAATTTTTGAGCCTGACGTAGGCCTAATCAGACATTTATGAAGATGTCATAGCCTGTAGGTTACCTGCCTATTTTCAAATCTTAAGTGGCCTAAAACTTGCAAATAACTATTAATTCAATGAGATCAGGTAGTTATATCTGGAACCTGCATGTGTGTGTGTGTGTGTGTGTGTGTTTCTTACTTGATGCCTCTCTTGATGGCCTCAGTTGGAGCACAGCTGAGGGTGTCCAGGCACTCGGTACAGTGGTCCTGCTTGTTGTCTAGGAACCAGCCCGAGTCGGAGAGACCCCGCACCTGGATGCTCCCGTGGCCCTGCTCAGCGAGCAGTTCTGCCACTGCATCCACATTCAGCAGCACCCCTGTACCGCCAGCACTGTCACACACACACACACACACACACACACACACACATTACATATATGCCATGATGGAAAACGTTTCTTTTTATGCAATCAGAATCCAAATCACATTTGACTTGTGCAAGCGCATATAAGGTCATACCTGCTACCCGCCAGTAGCACCACCTTAGCAGTGTCCAGACCTTTGGTCAACAACTCCTTGACCACTTCTTTTATAATTAGAGATCCCATGAACGCATAGTCACCTACACAAATACATCAAATTTGAGCAAAGTCAGACAACAGATCTAAACACCATAGATGAAAACAATGGGAAGACTTGAACTTGTAATAACAGTCTTACTTTCATTTGTCTTTGGAGTGACTCCACTCCATACATCACTGGAGCAATATGGTATAAATCTAGAAAAAAGGAAAATTATTGTTACATTATATTGTTAATTATTATTACGCAATATGACATAATATGAAAATAATATTACATTATATGACAATAATATAGATAAATAAACAGTCTTGAGAGTAAGCTGTTGTACACAGCACAGCATATACCTGAAATATATAGCTCATACAGGTGACTACACCTGCATTATCATTTGACTTAAAAAAACGTAATGACTACATCTCGTTAAAAATCATTATCTAAGGTTCAGAAGTGTTTCTTGTATATGAGTAATTGTAGTGACAAACTTGACCTGATTCACTGTTGGGTACAATTCATACTAATGGAGACAAGCTCTGTTCCCTTCCCTCCCTATCCACCAGGGGGCGTCATTAATTAGTGTTACACATGGATGATGATGCTGAGCTTAGTGTAAGTGGTGCTACATCTCAAAGTATGGACAAAGGCACATACAGGTCTCTGGTGATTTAGAACATTTTCTGCTAATCTAACAGAATTAGGTATTACTTGTTACTGTCATTCTCTGGTAAACAAACCAGAGCTTGCCACTCTGGCAACCCACATAAACACAAACACTAATATGCAGACACACTGGCAAAAATACACAAAGACACTTACACCATGTTAGCATTCCACCAGTGTGGATTCTCCTCTGGAAGGGGTGAAAGTATTCCAGTGCCTGAGGAGAACACACACACACACACACACACATATAATATGTAAGATAAAAATAAATCACCACCACAATAAATAGCTTCAGGCTTCAGAGGAGACACAATGCCTAGACCACAAAGCGTCTCTATCCTAAATGAACAGTGATCACCGCGCTAAAACAGTATCAGCACATTTAGAATAGAAAAACAGACCGACCACATCACAGCCTCTGCTAAACACCATTCTCTGATCGGTGTGTCACCCAGAATTACAAGTTTTGCTTGTGAGTGTGTGTGTGTGTGTGTGTTCTATTCGCTTGAGACAGCCCCACCTTGTTTGCTGTTGCTTTGCATATGTGTATGTCTGAGTGAGTGATTGTCTGTGCCTGTGTCTGTGAGAGTGGAAATGAGTTTGATGGTGTCTGAGTATGTGATCATATGTGCTTATGTCTGTGGATATGAGAGTTTCGTGTGTCTGTGAGTTTGTGAGTGTCTGTGCATGTTTCTGTGACTATGTGAGTATATGAGTGTTTGTCAGTATGTGTGTGTATGTGTCTGTGAGTGTGTGTGTGTGTGTGTGTGTGTGTGTGTGTGTATGTACATGCCTGTCATGGCATCTTACCTGTCTTTGTGTTTGGCCACTTTGTGGAGCTCATGAGGCGCCTCATTGTTTCATATCTACTGTTACAGCTTTCCCTGCTAAAACAGTACCAGCCACCTGTTCAAACACACACACACACACACACACACACCGTCACGAGTCATCACTAAATTGTCATTAACACTCAATAAACTACAAATCAGACCAATTGGCAATAAAACAAATAACTTACCTTCTAAGAATATGAGCCATCTTTTACTTCCCTTGGACTCTTTAATGTAGTACCTGGAAGCCAGATTCAATAGCATTAGTCATGCACACATACACTCTGCCTCAATTCTTTCTACTTCACTTTCTTCCCTCTGCTTATGGTGTTCATTTGCCCTGCAGCAAGAGGCACACATTTAGCCATAGTCAGTACTGAAGACAAGCCAAACCTTACATATCTGCTTTCAGCGGGATGAGGAATGGCTGTAATGACAGCTCTGCTTTCAGACGTCATTCTGAGAAACGGCCAACTATATCTAAGTCACATAGTCATACTCATACACACACTCTAATTCAAAGCCAGAGCATAGCTTTTGACAGTGTTGCGATTCTCTATATACGCTGAGGGCCTACTACTTGCACTGGTGGAAAGTCTTAGTGTGATAAATTAAGCCATTCACAGTAAACCCTTTCTGCTGCACCTCAGTCAGTTGTGTCCACAGGGAAGACAAATATGGAGGGCATATGCAAAGTACATCACCACTGACATAGACAGATATTTTATTTAGATCAATGATTTCCCACACATGTTTTCAATCCAACATCAGTCTGACCGCTGGAAACACATCTTGCTTACTCTCCACAAACATCAAATAGATGAATCCACAGAGAGAAATCTTCAGCGCAGGTGATCATGCCAATTGTTATGGCATACGGTCTGTGCTGTCCAACATACAGTACATCAATCTGACAGGTACAGTTTCAATACTGAGACAAAGTGCTCATATCACTCCAGTTTAGAAACATGCTGCTCTTGGAGTAATGTGATATTCAGGACCATCAAAACCAGCTACTCTTGCAGTAATGTAATATTCAGAACCATCAAAACCAGTAAAACTGTTTTCATTCATACTTCTCAGATAACGCTCTACACACTGGCACTTGCAAACTTCCACAGAAGTACAATGATATATCATATCATATCATATCATATCATATCATATCATATCATGTGCATTACACACATAGGAACAGGATGTGTTCATCTTCCCTCACCGAACATGACCATTTACCACGGACTTATAAATTATATAGACAAGCACACACACACACACATGCATCGAGAGCATCTGTGAGAGTTCCTGCAGGCAGAGGAGCAGTGTAAGTCAGAGGCGAAGGTAAAAAGAAAGTTCTAGAGTGACAGACGCGGATGGGAGCATTCACAGTGGAACTGTAGCTACACACGAGGGAAGAAACAGCTGAATGCAGTTGGAGCAGGAGACAAGTGGGGTGCAGAGCAGACACTGGAGTTTCACAAACACAGATGTTGACATGCTGCTTAAGGATGTGTTCATGGTTCAAGAGACAGGACCACAGGAGACACTGGGAAGGGAACAAAAGGAAGAAGCCGACAGAAAGAGAATAGGAGGGAGAGAAAGAGAGAAAAAGAGAGACAGAGAGAGAGAAAGGGTGAGTGAGAGAGAGTGAAGAAGGGGGGTGGAGAGAGGGACAAGGAGTGAGTGAGTGTGTAAGTGAGTGAGAGAGAGAGAGAGAGAGAAGTGAGAGCACTGAAAACTAGAAAGCAAGAGTGGCAGCAGCTGTGGAGGTTTTTTACCGCTATGGGTAGTCAGCTGGGATCTGACATGTTTGTTTGTGCATGTGTATGCATGCATGCATGTATGTGTGTGTGTGTGTGTGTGTGTGTGTGTGTGTGTGTGTGTGTGGCGTGCATGTTTGTGTGTGACCCAGACGCGACAGAAGCTCTAAAGCATAAAGCAGATGGGACACACTGGGAGTACTGTCTGGAGTCAACACACACACACACACACACAGATATAGTGGGAAATAGGCTGTGGTGTCAGCTGAAAGATACGCACAGTTGGTGTTTCTGTGAAGTTTACACTACTCCTGTGCAAATACATCATGTCTACATTAAAGGTGCATAATGCCGTATTAGACAAATACAACTCAATGCCTTTCTACTCTGGGGACAGCCAAGGGGAGATCAAAGTGAATCAACTAAATGTCAGATTAATCATCAATTGTTATGAAGCTGCACTCATTTCTCTCCTCTGGATGGAGAAACAGCAAGAATGAAGCATTTGGTTTCAATAAGAACGTACACAGGATTTTGCCAAAGAACGCAAGTGAAAAACACCCATTTTAGTTTGAGGATAGGACTGAAAATCATTAATAAGATGGTGATCATCTTCATGTTAATCTCACGAAGTCTGACAGCCTTTGATTCAAGGGACTTTGCTCAATTTCGCTCTCATAAATTGTCGTGCTAAAATGGCCTAGTTTGGCTTCAGATGATGCTGGATCGACCCAGAAGCGTCACTCTCTGATAGTTTTAGTCCCAGCACGACATTGTTTTGAAGACCAAAGACATCCAAAGATGAAACTCACCGCCATTATCTGGTTTCGGGAACACAGTGTTTCAGCGCGTAAAAAAGTTTCTGAGAGGGGTTGCCTTTTGTTGCATGCTCCCATATGGACCAGCCACATCTGCAGCATCCGAGAAGTAAATAGTGACTGTATATTTTCGATGTTTTCTTTGAGGATAGGTGAATATAAAGAGTAGGTCTAAAGATAACAGCACTAAATAGAACCATCTACTTTCGTGAAAAGTCCTCCTCTCACTACACACACAAATACGCGTACCAAGAACGATTACAGGCCAAAGTGTGTAAGCATAGTTTACAGTCATCAAGAACACCGTAAGGCCTACAAAGACTGTCTATGAAATATAATCGGATAATTAAACTAACAATTAATCGGATAGACTACAAGCATCTGTTGTGGTGAAAATAACGACATAAACAGCACTTCAATCTGTCATGTTAATCCATATTTGTGTAATTCTGAGTGTTTAATCGACTTGCATGCTTACATCAAATAACTACGCTTCTCAAACGGTTGCCTTCGCCTATTGCACATCGCCAGATTAAGCGAGCAGGTTGCTCCCTAATCATGGTTGTGTGCCCCGCCCACCTGTTGCCTGTCTCCTTTGAAATTCACACGCATCCCTCGAGCAAGTAGGCTATAGGTTAAGTCAAAACATCCTGGACATAAACGACAATATGAACACAATAAAAAAGCGAAGCTCAATTACTTGGTAACTAACTTTTTCATTCCGTGATAGGCTGGAATCGGATCCCACTCGAGCCGTTTGATGGACACATCGAAAACACTTCATTTAAAAACACTTCTGTGCCTCGATGAATTGCCTGTTCAATTAGATAGTCATTTTACCAAATAAAATGCAACAAAAACAGTATAGTGCTGTAGGCTACGTTAACGCCACAGCATCGGATTTTTTTTAGAGGTTTGCAAAAAGCTATAAGAGCAGAATGTGTGTCTTGTATCGGTTTTAACAGTACCGCACCGTGTGTATGAAAGCAAGCTTATCGAGAGAGAGAGAGAGAGAGAGAGAGAACGCGCGATTTAGGTTGCATGCCTCGAGTTTGTCCTTTGCGCAAATGCAAATCTCTTGACCGTTGTTCATCTAAATATAACCTGATGTCCCTTAGGCCAGAATAGTCAATATACAATCAGAAAGTCTTGTTTTCCACTTTATGTGTGACTGTGTAAGTGGCGGGACTTACCCTGCTGGACTCCCATCATTGCATGTAACGGATGTATTCTCCAAAAAGTGTAACTTCATATCATAGTCGAGTTTCTGAGCAGAGCATGGGTACAACGATTGCGCGAGGTTCTTCACCTGCGTCATGAAGTTGTCCATGTTCTCTTCTACCGCCGTGAAATCCAGCGAGAAGCTCTCGGTCGTGTCGCCCCGGTCCCGATGAGACACGGGCAGCACCCGACGAGGTTGCGAGTTGCGACCACCTCTAAACCTCCTTGCGCCGAGAAGTCCAGGCTGAAGAAGCACCAACACCGAGACTGACCACATTAACCTCATCGCAGATATCCTCATCTGACAGGATTGCATGTCCTGGTTGGCTCCTTGGTCACTTACTTGATGGATGTGGTGGATCAAAGAATGCCAAAACACTCAAAGCAGCTACAACTTCAAAATGGTTCAAATAGATGCCATCGAACGTTGCTAAAAAAGTCTAAGTCTGTCAACACTGGCACTTTTCTTTTCTTGGGCCAGATTTAAGGTTAAACTACAGTACTGTCAGTCATCCGTACCGGTGAAGCATCAGCATTCTACCTGTGAGTGCAGCGCACAGCATTTTATCTAGAGCATCCCCCTTTCCCATCCATATTCACCAATCAGTGCGCAGAGCAGGATCCGGAGGCGTGTCAGATTTCCATCGTTGTCTTGTATAGTAAAAATGCCCACGCACAGGCTCCTGTGATCCTAACAGTTTCTTTTCATGTGGTGTTTTTCACTGGCTCCGAAATGCCTGTTTCCCCATCAATGGTTTTACAGAGTGAGAATAAACCACTTGTGGCACTTGCTTCCAGAAAAACCAGGACAAAGGAGCTTCCAAGACAAAATAATGAAATAATAGCCTAGATGTAATAAAACAGTAATACATTATTAACATTATTATTATCATCATTATTATTATTGTTTGTGGTGTTTTATTTCACCTTTGCGTCTAAACATGCTGGGAAAGATGTTCTTTCTGTGTGGACAAAACTATTCTAGCCTAATGCTTTTTTTTCAAAGACTTACAACATAAACAATTATCTCCACATGATCGGTTGTTCACAAAGTTCGTTAGTTCCCCCACAGCGAAGTTAACATTTAAATCCTTCCACGCACGCTCCCCCGATTTGACCCTTAACCCATCGCGGGGGGCGCTACGCAGGTGGTGTCTGTAGACCGCGAGAGAGACACGAGGACACTGTATCGAGTAGGGCCCCTTCGACTTCAAAGGGACCGACCATCACTCTCTGTCTGTTCCGCCTCGTTCTGACCGGCACTGTGCTTCTCCCTTCGCCGCCCAAGTGAAACCAAGGGGGAAATGACCATAGCGTCTTATGGGCCATCGTGGCCTTTAGAAGTTTCATGGATATTGCTTGCGTTTTTTAGGTCCTTTGTTTGTTGGTTTGCGCATATTTCGTGTGTATAATTATGTCTTACCGACATGTTAAGGCGTAAAAGTCACTCTTTATGCGGCTGCTCAAAAGAATCGCAAGGCTTGTGTCGCCTGTTGCGTGACTGACTTGGCTACCACGGACGGTCAAAGAAAGACGAGGTTCAGCTGAGTGGGAACCTCAGTGTTTTATTAAAATCGGTTAACAAAACAGGGACATAGCGTCAAAAACCACGCAACTGGAGGTCTTTCTTTGCGTTCTCTTTCAGGATAATGGAAAGGGTAATTGGTTTATTCCCGCTAAGCCTCGAGGGGGGTTTGCTCTGATGTCTTAATTAACCGTTTCGCACAATAAACTCATAAATGCGTTAGTGCTTTAAAGAGTTAGTGTGCTCCATAGCAAGCATTTACAAGCCTTCGGCGGTGAGATTAAAGGGATTGGGTGGCTAATGGTTAATGAGGGAGGCCGCTCGCAGATCAGCTCTGCCGTACTCCTGCGACCAACTTCATTTAAGCTATGGCACTGTCAGCAGTGGTTATGTGCGCAAGCAGTGTTGTTGTTTACACCGCAACATATGATGTAATAATCAGCAGTATACCCACCAAGAATAATTTGTAGTTAAGGATTTAGAACACTTAACTGTGAGTTATTGTTGTTTTAGAAATGTCTGACAACAGTGTGTCACCTTGCTCTTCAAACATGATGATGCAGAGAAAACCAAGTATACCTCAGTTCAGTTACAGAAAACACACTGTGGTCATCACAGGTGTCAGACAAAATGTATCAATTAATTAAAAAAGAGTCCACATACTGTTCTGTTTTATTTTCTGGCACAGACTAATGTGTTGACTGACCTTTTGGAAGGCTGCTTCAGTGACCTAACAGATATTAAATATGCAGCAAGTCACTGATGGTTAGACTTCACAAAACTATTTGGGTAAGGTAACTTTTTGTACAGTGGAGCTGTCTGTGCAGCGAGGAAGCAGGGACGTTCGGTCTCAGCAGTCCTGCTGGTATTCATTGTGAGACTTCAAACAGATGCCGGTATAGATTAGAGCGTGAGTGTGTCTGTGCGGGGCCCAGGAGAGTCTGTCACTGATTGAATCGAGTGACTTTGACCTGTTCCTCCCATTTTTATTACACGTCATCCTCAAGAATTTGACCCTTAAATCACTCACAGATGAGTGGATGCGAGGAGGACAGCAGCTTGTGCATGTGTGTGTGTGTGTGTCTGTCTGTTTGTGAGGGTATGTATGTTTTGGTGATGCTAGTAACAGGAACATTGGACTGGACAATAAGGGACAGTTTACACACAAGTGTATGCCCCTGTATGTGCTCATCTGAATGTTTATGTGTTTGTCCACATCTGCTCATTATTTGAAGCACAGGACTGTGATGCCAGCTTAATCTTAAAGCTCTTATTTATCTTTTGTTCATTTGTCTGTTTGTACTATTAATTTAGTACAAATGATGTTGATAAGTTAATAAGTCTGTCTTGTCACTTTGGATCCACTTAGTACCAATTTCTATTTTGGCCACTTAAGTTTATCTTTTCATTGTCGTACACACACACACACACACACACACCAACACACAAATCGTGTCACACTTTTGTCTATTCTATCTTTAGCCCTCTGATCCTAGGAACATACCATCTCTGTTCTTGCCCAGAGATCCCATATATCTCTGTATCTCTGTGAAATGTTGCACCTTTCCTGCCCCTCCCCCCACCCTCATAGTAAACCACCTCTCACCCATCCTCTTTTAGGTTGCAAGCATCTCCACAAGTTCACACAAGCGACCCACACCTCCGCACAGATGGGCTCACCTCTCTTCACACAAACATCCGTTAATTCCCTCACATCCTGAACACCTCCTTGCATAGCTGGAAGTATTTGGGATATTGTCAGGTACGTTTCAAATAACTCCAGGATCTCTTTATTACCCCACTCTCCTCCTCCCTCCTGCTCATAGGCCAGCCTCACAGGTGTGAATCTTTATCTCCACAATGTGCTGGAGCTGCATGCATTCCCACATACACAGACCTGACATGAGCCATATCTCTCGTCCACCCACCCACCTCCTTTTTTTACTCTTTCTCTCTCTCTCTTTCCCACTTGGTGTCTTTGTCCATCTCTGGACAGTGCTAGTTGTGATTTGCACATGTTGCCGCTGCAGGCCCAGCCGTGAGCATCGGATCCTGCCATTTGGAACTGTTAGATCAGGTTACATCAAAGAGATCAGAACGGATCAGGCTCTTGAAGGGGACATGCTCCAGCTCTCCTCATCAGAAACAGGTGTAGGTCTTCGCCCTAAGAACAAAGGCTAGATCAGCATCTATAAAAAACCTTTGTATTTTACCAAAAATATCCTGAAGTTTTTTCTCCTAAATTGTGCCACTCTTATCTTGGTCAAGTGAGCTTTTATTCATGTATGTACAGTTTTACAAGTCAGTCTTCCTAAAATACTCTATATAAAATATATAATAATATATTAAATATTAATATTAAAACACCTACATATTGCATTTTTGTGGAGATTTTTTTTTTAGAATCGAGAAAAATGTTTCTAATCTTGTATTTACGTATAATACTGTGTTACCCTGCAATAGGACGAGGTTTGATCATATTTGAGATTTGTAAATGACAAGCGTTTGATGTCCAAAACCATCTCCTGGGTTGACTTTCTCTAGGCGAGTACTTAGTCAGATGGGTTGACTTTCTCTGGGCAAGTACTTAGTCAGATCTGTTGACTTTCTCTGGGCGAGTACTTAGTCAGATGGGTTGCTCTGATGGGCGAGTACTTAGTCAGATGGGTTGGGTTAGCTCTGATGGGCGAGTACTTAGTCAGATGGGTTGGGTTAGCTCTGATGTGTGAGAGGTTCATTATTGCTCTAATTCGCACGCTGTGTTTTCCAGCCTCCCCTCTCATCTGTGGACATTCCAGAAGCTTTCCCCTGTAATTATGAGTTGTAACTTGTGACCACTGGTGAAAACCAAAAACAAACTTTTGTGAAGGGGTTGAGGGGTGGGGGGTGCAAATCTCCCATTATATCAAACGAACTGGGGAACCGCCTCGAACCCCAAGAGAAACAGAAGACGCCATGCCAACCCTAGCTTCAACCATACAGAGAAGAGTTCAATGACATCACACACACACACATACACACAAACACACACACACACAAGAAAGGTGGAAGACATCTGTCGACCAGGCTCCCTATCTTAGAAGAGACCTTATATTGGTTGCAGATGATGCCCGATTGGATGAAAAAACAGCCTAACTATTTCAAGGTAGGAGCTTTTTCCTTTGGGCACCCCTGCCATACCAGCAGCAGGGATGAAGAGAGAATCAGGATGACAGGTTGTGCTTTGGTGCAGATGAAGATAACCCCATGTGCCTTACTTTTCATTTCATTATCTGAATGCATCCCCTTCTTTGTGGAGATGGCACATTTTTAAAGATAAAATACTTAACTAATTCAAATTTGTTATGACTGCCAAAAAGGGAAATTACTACTTAATGAGTCGTATGTTTTCTGAAAATACACAAGCAATATGTTCAGTGTGATGCTGACAGTACAAGGCTTGCTATTGCACTTTGTGAGTCAGGCCCACCAGGGATTAAAATCAAGGTTTGCTTGAGGAAACTGAAATGACCACTGTATACCCGACACTTGAAGGCATGCTTAGAAGTTGGCATGGAAACAATTCACCCCGGGAGTTCCTGTCTTGAAAGTGTGAATTTGTGTGTGTTTGTGTGGTCTTGTGTGAGGGAGCACTTCCTTAAGGTCAGCTTGTGATGATGAGTGTTGAATGAGTTGGGCATGTGTTAGTGTGATGGAATGAGTGAATGTGTGGGCTACACTCAGGAGTTTCCACTCATGCCTGGAGTCTGACTCATCGGACCCCCCCCCCCGCCCCCTGCCCCCTGCCCCATCCTATCCCAACACCACACACACACACACACACCACCACCACCACCGTCGCCACCTGCCCTCACATTGATGGTGAGGGGTGGAAAGTAGTTATCTGTCTTCCCTATTCCTGCCTCACCTAAACACGCACAAACACACACCTCGGAAACACGGAAACACTTAGATAATCAGATGCTTTTGTTGTGGAAAAAAGCAGAGCGGAGTTACATGTTGCTGTTTGTCCACACGGAATGGAAAAGCCCCTTATTACAGAGCACACCAAAGAGTTATCCGTTCATTCCTCTTCCGTACGCTATCTCTCTCTCTTTTTCTCTCTCTCACCCTTTCTCCCCCTCCCACTCCTCTTCCTGTTCCATGTCTCCTCTTGAACAAACACCTTACTCACACAAATTCCCAGCACTACACTGCATTAAAGATGACAAGAAACACCAGTATCCATGCCATTAAACTGAACAATCAGTAGATCCGTGCTTTGATGACTCAACGATCAATAAGAACGAGTTGCAACACTATACGCTCTGCTATGTGTTCTTCCAAAGCACCACCTGCTAGGCTGGACTCGTCCGATGCCAAGTTCTGTTACCAGCCTCTGCCCAGATGTCTGCCAATTCTCTGACAGCCTGTGTCTCATCATGATGACATCATTCAGCTGCTATGATTGCTTCTTGAAGAGGCTTCCAGGCTCCACTGATGAAGCAGTGCACCAGGCTTGTCTAGGACGAAGAAGAGAGCCATGCATGTCAAGCTTGCCTTTAGTGCTGTGTGTTGCTCTCCAAAGGCTGAGACAATATGAGAGGAGGTGCTGAATACAATACGATGCACTTCAAAAGATCTTATCATTATTATTTAAAAACAAGCATGACTTTGAATATCTCGCCAGTGGCACACTGGGTCTGCAAGCGTTATGGAAAAACACGTTTGCAGAAATCCATCAGTGTGGGGCTGTGGGGCTGTGGGTCTGTGGGTTGGGGGCAGTGAATTATAAGATGGCTTCTCAGAAGTCATCACACACATATTTACGGCCCCTTTTCTGGAGAGAGGGAAAGAGAGAGGGAAATGGAAAGTAGAGAGAAAAAGAGAGAGAGGTGCTGCTCTGCGTCTGTATCCCTCTGGGGACTTCTCTGTCCATCTCAACCTGTCCTTCTCTATGTGTAAACGCCTGCCTAGGTCCATCTGTGTCCTTGTCCTGGCCATGTCTTCCTAAAGGTATCTCTTTGTCCTGTAGCCGTGTGTGGTGATAGATGAAGAATGCCCTCTCACACACTGTCTGGTCCGGATTTTAAAGAGCTTCCAGACTGTCCTGACCCTACACTTCCTCACACTGTATCCCACCTTCTGAAACATCACAGGAGTAGAAACACATTTCAGTAAATTTATAAATCACTACAAACGTCTTATCATTACCTTGACTTAAACATTCAAAGGACATAATGATGCTATTGTGCCTGTGTTTTTAATGCATATTACGTTGTATGTGTACACCTGTGGTACATTTACTATTTCTAATGATCACACTGGAAATAGCCTAAGTTCAATACATTGATACATCGTAAGATGGAAAACTATCTGACAGCAGGTGTCCACAGCAGGTTACAAATTCTCATATGTTTGGAGATGCAAACATTGTACAGGGGATTTGCAACATTTCTTATCAAAATCAGTTTATGGAATGAATGATCTGACTGGACATGCACCAATACACAAAAATACCAGCCACGTGATTCACCACCTTCAAGTTCAAGATAACAAAATGTTCAAACATCTTAGAAGTCACCCAAAGGAATGAAAGGGAATCGTAGCTTATTTACTTTTGTTTTTTTTATTTTCATTTTATCAGCAGTTTTGTTTCGCCCATTCATCGCCAATGTAGACCATTTGATGAATGAAAAATGGCCACTTCCTACTTGTTGATTTATTATTGTAAGATGGCTCTCACCTCTTTTAAACAGGTATGCAAATAATGCATGGTCATTGTGATAAACAATAGCACAATAAAAGACACTATAGCTGGCCTTTAGACCAAACCGAATTTCTGCTTCCACTGACCTAAACATCATGATTTTGTTTTCTCATTCGTTCCTGAGCTGGAACATCTCATTTCCCCCTTGCAGAACAGAAACCATGATGTCTATTGAGCTGGCCCAGCAGGCAGAGGAGAGGTGAAGAGAGGAGAGGAGAGGAGACAGAGAGGAGAGGTAGAGAAGATAAGAGGAGAAGAGAGGGAGAGGAGAGGTAGAGAAGAGAGGAGAGGTATAGAAGAGAGAGGAGAGGAGAGTAAAAGAGAGTAGAGGAGAGTAAAGCAGAGGAGAGGAGAGTATGGGAGAGGAGAGAAGAGGAGAGGAGAGGGGAAAGAAGGAGAGTCAGAGAGGAGAGCACAGGAGAGGGAGAGAAGAGGAGAGAAGAGTAAAGGAGAGGAGAGGCACAGGAGAGGACTCCCCTCCACTAGCAAGCTCTTTCATCTCTCCTCACCTCAGACATCAAAAGGCTGCGTTTATTGGCACTGACGCTTCCAGGCTGGTGAAGGTAGCGTGGGTTTATTAGATTTTGGAAAGCAGAGGAGTATTTTCTCCCTGTGGAATGAAGCTATGCCAGGCAGGTATGGAGGAGGACGAGCAGTACGGGCCGCTGTTGAAAGCGAGGGTTGGGGGGGGGGCCTCCTTGGGATCTAGGCTCTGAGAACCAGATGAAGGCTGGCCACGGCCCTGAAATCATTACACCTTCAAAGGTAATTAACACATGGCTTTTGTTTGGCCTGGATAAGCCCCAGACTGTGTGGACACAGATGGCAGGAGATGGGGGGTGGGGGCGTTGGGGCCGAGAGCAAGGTGTGCTGGGACACGCTTTCATGTCAGCAGGAAGTGCTTGACCTCTGACCTCGGGCTGACCTCAAATCTGAGCTGTCAACGCCAGTTCCTGCCACCGCCTGAACAGATGAACATGTGGACTCAAGCAAGGCACATACTCCACACATGTGCTGCTTGCGCGCACACACACACACACACACACATACATACACACACACAGATCTTCTACACATACCTGCCTGCATACCTGCTAGTACATCATGCTTCTCTGTTGTTATTTGTGAATTATGTGACCTTGATGAGGTTACACTTTAAACTGGAAGTCACAGGAACCTCAGAAGTCTTGAAAGTAGATCAGTGTGTGTTTGTGTGTGTGTATGTGTGTGTGTGTAGGAGAGAGTGTTTTTGTGTGTGCGTGTGCATTTGTGTTTTGTGGGGCACCAGAGGTACTGTTTTGAAATGTGGTTGAAGAGCTCAGAGGATGAGTGCACATACACACACACACACACACACACACACAAACACAGACATACACGCACCACCACTATAATATAACTCATCTTGAGCAGACGCTTAGACCCAGCGGTCTGAGAGCGTGTCTTTGGGGAGTGCCGAATGGAGCAGTTTTATTGTTCCAGAAACTCAGCTCGTTCAAAGCGCTCCAAAGCCTCTAAAGAGCGTGGTGGCCTTAGCTTAGTCAGGGTGGCACGCCTTAAGCTTTGGGTGTCTGCTTCTCTCATCCATGTGTATTCAGATGCCCGTTCACACACACTTACAAGCAAAGTGGCCCCAACTGACTTTCAAGTATTTTGGTGAAGCCCACGCAGTAGTTCAGTTCAGTGTGGCTATAGATATCAGCTGACCACACCCGTCTGTCCTGGCTGATAACTTGTAGAAACTCACAGTATTTGTGCACATGTCACCCAAAACCCAGTAATTCTATGATAGGTCAGATGGTTTTACGGACGTGAATGACCAGGACTGGTCTGACAACTGCAGGTAAGGACTGTTCTAAGTTCTACTTAACACGGACTGATTTGTTTTAATATTCAGTAGCTGTCTAACAAACCAAGACAGAGTTTGTGAGTGTAATAGCCTGGATGATAGTCACGATATTGATGTCTGCTCTGTCTGGGATGTTACACGCTCAGTCAATTATGGCACCAAAGAAAGGTCACCGGAACCTTACACGACCCAAGTCAGAAGATGTAGCAAAGAAACCCCATGGACCTGCAGAGTCCCCTGAGGCTGGAGCCATGGAAGCTCAGCCCAGCACCAGCGCCAGGTCTGGTGTCTCCTTTGTGCCCTTCACTGGAGCAGGATACAGACTTGGAGAAGGTTCTGGAATAAGCAGTCTCCCGGCACCCAGCAGGAGGAAGTCCAATGTCAGGCCAGCTGCTAGCTATCTCTTGTTCCCAGAGCCCAAGACCAAATGGCCCCGCATCAGTGAGGGCGCACAGGTACGACCCTCCCCCAAAACACACTCACACACATACACTTCTGACCACCCTGAATCGCTGACTGGTGTTCTCACACACAACTGCACACACACACACACACACA
This sequence comes from Tenualosa ilisha, assembly GCA_015244755.2. Taxonomy (NCBI): domain Eukaryota; kingdom Metazoa; phylum Chordata; class Actinopteri; order Clupeiformes; family Clupeidae; genus Tenualosa; species Tenualosa ilisha. The sequence continues at coordinate 4,196,719 of PYXC01000584.1, forward strand.
CACACACACACACACACACACACACATACAGGATGTGCGCTTCCATGGCCGGAGCTGAGTCCGGTGCTTTTTCATGCTGTTGCTCAGCGTTTAAAGTGTCAAGTTGCGAAAACACACAAACTTGAAAAGGCCTGTGGTCGGGGTCTTTGATATCTGGAATGTTCTTCTTGGGCCCTCTCTCTCTCTCTCTCTTGCTAAACGTCTTAAGAGTCGGAGCGCTGCCCCCCGTCCCAGGCCTTGGGAATTTATTTTCCAACTCGGGCCGTTCCGTGCGGAATAAGAGTGACTTTGTTTCCTGCGCGCGCAGCGTTTCCTCCGTGCATGGCTCAAGATGGTGCAAAAATAACAGACCCCCTTTTTCCTCGGCCCGGAGAGCCTCCCCTTAGCCTGGCGGCCGTCGTAGCCCTCTGCTCTGCCTCAGTCTCACGTTCTGCCTCCGTCAGCTCCCCCCACCTCACCTAACCTACCGGCACCCGCAGGCCTGTGGCACGGTGCTGCGAAGGAGATAGGAGACGCTGTACCGGAAGTCTGTATTTGTCAGGAAGAATGAGAGCATACGCGGGTGGCTATCTGGAGGGCTGTCGTGCTGGCAGACTTCATGCCGGGAGGGTCTTCGTGACTGTCTGTCTTTGAAGAGAAAGTGCCGCATGAGGCGGAAGAGAGAATTCACATGCAATAACAAGATCCAGGGGCACTGAGGTCCACAGGGAAAAGATTCTTTAAAAAAAAAAAAAAAAAACGTATAAGAAAGACTAAAGTGTACATTTCTCAGTCTGAAAACTCTGAACGTTTGTCACAATTTGACAATGCAGACATCAACACACAAAACAACTGAAAATGTGTCTTTTCCCTGATATACAGTAGGCACAAAGCACCTCTTGCACCACACGGAGATAACAGTAGCAACAGGAAAAGTGGACTGAATCTGTCAGTGTGATAACTAGGTAGCTTGCTAGCTTCTCCTAGCTCTAAATGAAGCTGATAATGGTGTTTAATTGATTTTGTGGACCAGGGGATCTCTGGTTTTGTTTTACAAGATGCCTCCCCTACCCCCCACCCCCACCCCCCGACTTCTTTCCTCTTTGTCTCCAAAAAGAAGACTGCTCGCATGCCATAATGCCTCTTTGCTTTCTTCTTTTGTAAAATAAATAAAGACGTCAAACTTCAAAGCGGGCTTTGGTTAATAAAAGAGGACCTCAAATATTTTCCATCGTGTTTGACATGGTTTGGGTTTCGCTGTGTAGGGAACAACAACAGGCCGAGCAGAGCAGAGCAGAGCAGAGCAGAGCAGGACGCTGCGCCTCTTAGCCGCCGTCTCTCTGGGCTGTGGAGGTTAAGCAGACCAGAGTGTGTATAGTGTGTGTATGTATGTGTGTGTGTGTGTGTGTGTGTGTGTGCAAGCAGACCAAACCAGAGCTTGGTCTTTGATGTTAGAGACGTTAATTATTCAGAGGTAGCAGCTCTCCATCAAACTGGGCACACAAACACACACAGTGTGTGTGTGTGCGTGTGTATAAGTGGAGTTCCTGTACCATCAGCACACATGACCTTTAACCCAGGCTCAAAGCTGATTACTTCCGATGCAGCCAAGCAGAGACAACTGTATGAACACACACACAGACGGATGCACGCATGCACTCACACACACACACAAACATGCGCGCACACACACACACACACACACTGCCAACATATGGCAGGAGACAGAAGCACAAATACTTGATCAAAGACTTCAACAATTATTTGTGTTTCTTTTAAGATCAGTAGTAATTTAGTGGGAGGGTCAGAGCCATGTACACAACAAACGCTCTGTTTTCATAGCTACACACAGAGAGCAAATTCATAAATTAGTTCACAGGCTTTTGCTTTTGTGTGTGTGTGTGTGTGTGTGTGTGTGTGTGTGTGTGTGTGTGGCATAGAGAGAAAGTGCCTGCTGCTACTCTCTCCTGAGTTAAAAACAGTGCCTCAGAGACTGCTAAAGATTCAGCCAAGTACAAGTTTCTCTCAAACACCACACACACACACACAGAGGGAGAGCAACACACACACACCGCTCAAGACACTGGAATGGATGGGGCAACAGATGAGTTGTTGAGTTCTATTAGGAACGGTCTGGAGTAAATAAATCAGCAGAAACCACACTACGCACATTACGAGTGATCTGGAAACAATATTCAATACATTACAGGCATAAATTACTTGAAACGTATTTACACAAACACAAACACATGCACACACACACACACACACACGCTCATTCCCTCTTTCACACATATGAATACATTTGGTGTTTGCGCACATAAACTTATGTACTCTCCTCAGAATATCCATCTTTGGGAGTTCCAGCAGAGACCACCCTGTAGGAGACAGATGAACATGTTCAGGAAATCGTCTCCTCCATGTTGTGCTGTAATTATGGTCATTTGTTTCCTTTCTGCCTCTGATTGGCTGCAATGCATTCAACAGAAGAAAGGATGAACCATCTGACAGACAGCCTGTGTTATGTTTTATATTTCAACCAAACGTCCAGGGGAAGATATTAAATCAATCTACTCCATTCATGAGTTTTCCACCCATGAGCCAGGATGTGCAACATAGTTTCCTCGCTTAGAGCATGGTTATCTTCTGATTGTCTTCCTCAGTAAGAAATAAAAATGTTTCCTCAAGAGGGTAGAGAGACGCCTGGTGTCAGCAGGAAACAGAGATGGATAGATTGTTCTGGAACAACATTCTGACAGAATGCGCCTTCCTCCCACTAGGGTTGGGAAAGTTCCAAAAATTAGATCACGCAGGTTCTTTTTTTCTCCAAATTTAGGTTCTGCTGATCACTTCCTAAACTATACATAGGCTATCTGTGAGAATGTGCATGGTTATCTGACAGGATGCATAACACAGGTCATAATATGCCATGCATCAACAGGTTGTGCATTACACTGCATGCATTTTAGTTGCCATTTTACTTTCATATTTTTGTTATCTAAATTATTGCCCTGCTTTTATTTCATTGTATCATACAGGAATTTTTTACCTTTATGTCTTCTACTTTGATTGATTTTTTTCAGGAGTCAAGAGGGATGAAATCTGACATTAAACAGGCTGAATTTTTGGAGGTAGGAAAGATGATGGGCACACATTGTTGATTGAATATAATATAATGAATATAATTAATCAAATCAATACAGGTAAATGAACAAAATTTCAGTATGTAATGAATTCACCATTCAAAAAATATTTAAATAACCCAACATCTGAATTAAAAATACTGTAGCATCTGTGGCACCATTACTGGATGAGAGTTGAGAGTTGTCACTGTTGATCTTTGTAGAACTCTGTGTTGCCTTAGGGGGAGCTCTTCCTGAGGACAAACTGTGTGTTTGTCCCCCCACTTGTTGAGGAAACCTTTACGCATACTCAATAATGCCACCTGATTCCAAAAGATGATCCTGTCGAAACATACAGAACCTTGTCAGTGCAATGGGGTTTAATATGTTTTGACAGGATCAGATTCTGTAGCTAAAAAAAAAACTTGCATTCATTTAGTAGTTTCCCCATTGAAACTCCTGCCCTCACACATCAGTGCTCATCTCTTTTCAGTGGTAGTGAGAAATACCCCCACCAGTTAGGCTCAGCTACAGTTTCTTTTCATGCTGAATAGTGTAAATGTCTTCAGAATAAGCTTTTAGAGGGCTTAACTCTTCACTGATTGTTCTCAGGTTTCGGCGTATCAGAGAGTCGTTGTTGATTGAAACTTTGCTGATGTGAGCAAGTGAAAATGAGTGTTGAGTGAATTGGAAAGTCCCTATCTCAGGTTGGCTTGAACATTAGATCCACAATGGCAAGGATCCGTAGAGGAGAAACAAACACATTTTCGCGTGTCTTTGCAGCCGGTGGACCGACAGCCACTGGTTTACCACATGGACGCCAGAGCTGGGCAGAGCACAGGAGCCAGTGAGGAGGACCTCACAGAGGACTTCTTTCAGGTGACAGCAGAGGACGTGAAGAAACGTTACTCTCAGCTCCAGACAGAGAGGTATGCACCACATGGCCCTCTCTCATCAGTTCATCCACACATGACCACAGCTTCACTTTCCTTTTCTCATAATGGGTGACAGCCCATAGGCTCAAAAGAACTGCTTTGTGTGTGTGTGTGTGTGTGTGTGTGTGTGTGTGTGTGTGTGTGTGTGTGTGTTTTATCACAGATAAAATCGGACCAAGTCGTATTTCCAGTCCTATTTTTAAAGCCATGACTGTAAAAGAACAGACATTGTTGCCTATGCTTTCTCTCCATAGGTTTGATCACTTCCCAAGGCCTCTGACAGGCTCTCACTCTGACAGACAGTTAGCAGCCTACTCCTCCATGTCAAATGTTAGCAGAGTGAATAGTAGCCGTGCTGAGATGTGAGGGGAGAGGGGAATGTGGATGAGAGGAACAACTCACAGATATGAAACTCGCCGACCCTTTACACTAAAAGCTCTTTCATGTTGTGGAAAAGGGATGAGACTGTGCAGCATTTTACAGCTGGTGTGTTTTTAAAAGCCTGTGCTGCTCTTTGATGTGAGGGAAGCTCTGTTTCTTCTCCACCAAAGTGTCATCCTCTTATGGCCACTCTCTCCAGCTTCTCCTTCCACTTGCTGTTTTCCCCACTCTCTCTCTCTCTCTCTCTCTCTCTCTCTCTCTCTCTCTCTCTCTCTCTCTCTCTCTCTCCATGTCTCACTAAGTTCAGTCTGCTGTCAGGTAGTGTGTGCAGGTCTTGTCACAAGGGTAATAACTTGTGTCTACCAATACATACAGAATACTAGAACAGTTATTTATGTTCATACTTATGTTCATAAATCAATAAATACACACTGGTGTGTGTATTTCATATGTAGGCAAATAAATCCAGCTCCAAATTGATCTTTGCTGGCTGCAAGCCAGTGTCCTGCCTTCCTCTGGACCTTCAGTGTCCTGCCTTCCTCTGGACCTTCAGTGTCCTGCCTTACTCTGGACCTTCAGTGTCCTGCCTTACTCTGGATCTTCAGTGTCCTGCCTTCCTCTGGACCTTCAGTGTCCTGCCTTACTCTGGACCTTCAGTGTCCTGCCTTCCTCTGGACCTTCAGTGTCCTGCCTTACTCTGGACCTTCAGTGTCCTGCCTTACTCTGGACCTTCAGTGTCCTGCCTTACTCTGGATCTTCAGTGTCCTGCCTTCCTCTGGACCTTCAGTGTCCTGCCTTACTCTGGACCTTCAGTGTCCTGCCTTCCTCTGGACCTTCAGTGTCCTGCCTTACTCTGGACCTTCAGTGTCCTGCCTTACTCTGGACCTTCAGTGTCCTGCCTTACTCTGGACCTTCAGTGTCCTGCCTCACTCTGAACCTTCCTGACTGATCCATGGCAGTTAAGTCTCTCAGGGATCCGTGCTTAGGGCTCAGGGAACATTCATTCACTTCATTTCTTCTGGATGTGAAAATATTGGCCTGACTCCCATGCAGGACAATGGTTTGCACGCATAAACCCAAATGCATGAGGAGTCTGATTCGTTAATCTCCATCCCTATGGAGTGCTTAATAAGTTATCTGATTCAGGAGCCTCATTCTCAACCCATGTTCATGCTCCAGCTCCTCATTAGCCACTGGGCATGATTCCTGTTGTGGATGGCCTAGAGGTCCGACACACTGTTTGGGCATCGGTCTTCAAAGCCACTTGGTTTCAATTTCACCCCCTCTCACAAAACAGGAGTACATCTTGTCATCTTAATTTACAAGTTTCATGTAAGAAGTAGTATGCTTTTGATATAGATAAAG